>LPNX011014085.1:419135-434659 GCA_001517045.1 Pseudotsuga menziesii | reverse complement strand
TTTATTTGATAACAGGTTTTAATTTCTGTTCGAATTATCTTGTAATGAAATATCATCTTATTGTGAGGTAATTCAGATTTAGTTCTATTTACTGTAGACTTTTCTAACAGTTCAGAATTATAGATCACCTTATACTTTAAGACCTCTTGTCAAATCATCAATTCATGCTCTCAGCTAAGATAGATAGCTTGCATTTAGGTCATCATAGGATAGAGTTAGGAGCTACTATTTTCTGTACTTAGGTCAAGATAATATTTAGCATTAGTTAGTGATTAGGTTAAATCTCTCTGATTTGTTAGAAGACTGGGTTAAGAAAATCTTTTCCCACATACACCTAGAGAGACTCTCTATTTTGAGAGCACATTACACAGGCAGCAGGGCCTTGATCCTGTGAAAGATAGTTACTTTAAACATATACAAGATTGCATTAAGTCGAGTGTGTGGGTTGTCTTTCCGTTGTTGGCCTAGGTCAGTTTTCTCGGCCAACAAATGGTGCTAGAAGGAGGGCATGAGCTTAAAGCTTAATGGCTGATCGATCACATAATGCTCCTACTAGTAATCAACCTACTTCTGCCCTCACGAGTTTTGGAATATTTTCTAACTTGGTCTCTACATCACAACCCAAAACTGTTAATACCCCCTTTTTAGATGCAGTTAGTACCATTATTGAAAGAGACCCAACTGTCTCACCAGTTTCCCTAGAAGATATAAATCAAACCTTAGAGGAATCATGTATAATTTTAACTAAAGCCTATTCTCTCCAAACAAGGATCCCTCCGATCAATTTCGGATTGCCGAGCAGAGCTCCTTTTCAAACCTTGGCAGTGACCGAGTCAGCTACCGACCCGATTGGAGAAGGGACTCTTGAACCATTGAGAGGGTCTCCTGATTATCATCTTAGTGATATCTTGAGAGGAATGGCTAGTCATAACACTTCCCAACAATTATTGTCTACATGTGTATCTGACCTACCCCCTTCACCTCCTAAATCACCACCTAATAGCCCCCGTGACCATAACAACGAGTCTTCGTCAGATCCAGAATCCAATCCAGACATGGGTGATCGTGACCAAGGTAATCCTAATGCTGATAGACCATGGTTACGATTTGGTGTCGTTGCTGTACCCCTGGATTGTAGCATAATCTATCTAAACATCTTGACAAACTGCTACCTAAGTTTGACCCAGATGATAAGGGCCTAGCCGAAAATCACATCGACAAATTCATCCTGGCTGTTCAAACTATGAATGTTCAGCATGAGGATGTGGTATGTCGACTATTCCCTTTGACTTTCGAAGGAAAAGCTGCAGTTTGGTATTTTTCCTTAACTCAAGGATCTATAACTAGTTGGGGTGATTTTAGTCAGGCATTCTTAAACAAGTTTGGTGAAGACAAAACCCCCGCTCTGTTAGCACTAGAATTGGCTATAATTAAGATGGAAAACAAATAAAGGATAAAATATTTCAATCAGCGTTTACTTACTCTCTTGAATAAGATACCATTAGCCTCCCAACCTCCAGAAGATACCATAATTGAGAATTATGCTTCAGCATTACCTAAATCCCTTGGTATGTTTGTGAAACAAGATGGTAAAATCACATTAGTTGAAACCTTCTAAGAAGCAATAAAGGTCGAAAATAATTCATTGACATTTGAACCAGAAAATAATGGCAAAACTGATGGACCTTTTCGTAAATGCACCGAAGCCTCTGTAAGAACTAACATGGATAAAAGGGATGATTCTGCTTTTGATATAGAAAAATAACAACAAGCAATTAGGTCTCTCACTAATGAAGTGGTGATATTGAAACGAAATAATGGGGAAGGTACTTCAAATAGAGGGAATTTTAAAATCCCATACTGACCATATACATCACTGAATGCCAGGCAAAACACTCCTCCTGAAATATCAACCAATGAGGAAGTTTTTAATACTATAAGGGGTGTCTATGCCTTACCTGAAACTTCAACTGACTAGGAGTCAGAATAAGATTGTGAACCTGAGAAACCTGAAACGGAAGAGGAAGCTCCTGAAGATCCTCTCCCATTTAATTTCCATTTCTGGGATAATTTAGCCAAAGGGGGGGAGTCTAATGATCATTCTGTCTTTGTCAACCAGCACACCCATAATATAAGAAGTAAAGGGCCTGTAGTTTCACAACCATCGCCTGCACCTAGGAACAATCCCAAACCTTGAAATCAACATCCTATGACTCAAGGGATGGATCTCCAGTATGACATCATAGAGGATCTCAAGAAATAGAGGGAGAATATCGGTATGTTCGATTTATTGAAAATTTACCCTATGCCTGGAGGTTCAATACACTTTAACTTAACAACTTCATCAAACACCAAAACAAAAAATCAGCCCTCTGTACCTTCAGTTAATAACCTTGATCCTTCAACCAGTAAAATAGCAGTTGGTTTTAATAGTAATATCAAAACAGCCGCTGATAAAGATACACTGATAGGTAAGAAATCCAAATCTACAACTCCCCCCTTCTTACTAATGTTTGAAATCTTCAATCGGAATGTCCATAACTATATGATCGATTCCAAATCTTTGTCAAACATTATGCCCTATTTGGTCTGTAAGAAGCTGAATGCCAATTCCACCCTTTGTGAAATTCAAATCATCCAACTGGATGGATCTAAGGTGAAAATTGTAGGATAATTAAAAGGAGTAATGATCAGGATGGCCACTAATCCACAACTCTTCCAGGTTATTGATGTAGTGGTAGCAGACATACCGGATGTCTATGGTTTGTTCTTAAGTCGTGACTAGTCTCAAGCTTTAAAAGGATATTTTTCAACCGATTGGTCACACTTGTGGTTACCTAAAAACGAGCGACCAAATCAGATAAGGATTGCCAGAGAGAGATACATGAAACACACAGTGACTAAGATAAACTCTCCCAATGAGCGAGTTTTGTTTAGTGATTCCATTTTAGGCAACTATGGATACAATTTTGATTTGGGAAGTTTCCCTGCACTTAAATCCACATTTACTGATTCTGTAAATAAATCAGAAATTTTACATTGTGATTTTCAAGAAGTTGCTCCCAGTTTGATTAACACTGTGAATAATGTAAATGATGTAATTAGTCTTGTTGATAAGCCTTGGCATCTGTATTTTGACAGTTCTTGATCCAAGGAAGGTGCAGGGGTAGGTTGCATGCTCCTAGATCCCGCAGGAAACAAACTTATGCTATCTTGTAGGCTGGAATTTCTTTGCACAAATAACATAGCCGAATATGAGGCCCTCATCCAGGGACTCAAGAAGGCATTGGAATTAAATGTCAATGTTCTGATTACATTTGGCGATCCTGAAATTATTGTTCGACAAGTCCACAATTCCATTCATTGCTTATTTAATCATTTGCAGAGTTACCAAAAAGAGATACGGATTCTAATTTCATCATTTGATGCCTTTAATATCGATTCTATTCCTCGTTTTTAGAATCAAGAAGCTAACCTTTTGGCAAATGTAGCCTCACAGCTCATTCCCTCAGAAAATTTTTCTCCCAATGTTTTTTCTGTTGAATTATTGTTTAGACCGTCGATCCTCGATAACATCACTAATTGGCGTGTTTTTAATGATGATTCACAGATCATTGCCTTCTTAACAGGAGAATTTTCTTTTAAGAAATCAGCAATTGATGAGATCATGCATAATGAAGATCTGCACAATTTCTCAATAGTCCATCCACCTCAGCTAGTTGACCAATCTTTTGAGCTGGTAAGTTCGATCCCTGCGTCGGTTCTCAGGCTCAAATTTTTTTATGACCTACATGATAAGTTTAAAGGAGTGCCTAATTGCAAAACTAACATTTTCAACATGCGTTATGAAATCATAAATTTAGGCATTGAAACAAATCCTCAAAATATCAATTTAGGATCAGACTGTACCCAGCACGAAAAATTATCCTTTCTGAAACTGTTTAGTGAATTCAAGGATGCATTTGCATGGTCATACGATGATCTGAAGACCTTTGATACCCATATCATACAAAACGTAATCCCTATGAAATCTCAGTCAAAACCTGTCCAGTAGAAACTAAGGAAAATGCACCCTGCCTTAGAACCGACAGTAAAGAAAGAGTTAAATAAATTGCTTACTGCCCGGATTATATTTCCTGTACGCCATACACAGTGGGTGGTGAACCTTGTCCCTGTTAGGAAGAAAAATGAAGATATTCGGTTATGTGAAGATTTTCGAAACTTAAATCGATCATCAGAAAAGGACAACTATCATGTTCCGCCCATGGAACAAATCCTCCAAAAGGTGTCAGGTGCTCAGATGCTATCTTTATTCGATGGATTTTCTGGGTACAACCAGGTTCTAGTTTCTCCCGCATACCAGCTGAAAACTACTTTTGGGACCCCTTGGGGAACCTATGCCTACAGGAAGATGCCCTTCGGATTGATAAACGTTGGGGCCACATTCCAAAGGGAAATGGACGCTACTTTCAGAGGTCTGATAAATCTCTCCATCGTTGTCTATTTGGATGACATCACTCTGTTTTCCAAAAACAGATCTGATCACATTTCCCACTTACGTAAAGTGCTTGAACGTTGCAGGAAGTTCGGCATTTCCCATATCCCTAAAAAGACAATATTTGCAGTAACTAAAGGAATTTTTCTAGGGTTTGTAGTGTCAAAGGAAGGGATCATGATTGATTCAAAATGAACCGAAGCTATCTCTAGGATTCCTTTTCCTTCTACTAAGAAATCCATGCAATCCTTCATGGGAAAGATAAATTTTGTGAGAAGATTTGTTCCCAGTTTTTCTGAAATCGTGCACCCACTACAAAATATGATTAAGAAAGATAATATTTTTTCATGGGGGATAAAGAGAAAGAGTCGTTTATCAGAATTAGAGAAACCATAGCTGAAACACCCGCACTTGTAAGCCCTGACTTTAGGAAAGACTTTATTCTCTATACTTTTGCATCTAACATATCTTATGTAGCTATTCTTACCAAGAAGAACTAGCAGGGGGATGAAGTACCTATCTCCTTCATGAGTTTGAATTTAAAAGGAGCTGAGCAAAACTACCACGAAGTGGATAAACAAGCTTTTGTTGTGTTCAAAGCAGTAAAAAATTTCCTTCCTTATCTCCTTAAATCGAAAACCAAGGTAATTGTTCCATTCTCTGCTGTGAGAAATTTGTTAGTACAGAAAGACCTTGGAGAAAAAAGGTCACATTGGATGGCTGCTCTACAGGAGTATGACCTAGAGACTAAACCCTATCAAGTTGTACATGGTTTGGGTTTGTGTAAACTAGTAGCTAAATCAGCACATCTTCCTACTAACCAGAATGGCATACCTTTAGATGATACCTTGCTGCAAAAGGAAGTTTGTTTCATCCCAGACCTGGCTAGTTCATGGTATACTGATATTCACACTTATCTTGAAACTGGAAGTGTCCCAGACCATCTAGACCCAAAAAAGAAAAGAGCCCTAAGATTAAAATCAACACCCTACCAGTTGATAAATAATGTACTTTTCAGGAAAAATGCAGATGGAGTTTTGCTTCGTTGTCTGGAAAAGGAGGAATCCGATTCAGTCTTAACACAACTGCATGACGACCCTGTTGGTGGCCACTTCGGTGGTGATACTACTGCTCATAAATTTTTGAGAGCAGGTTATTTTTGGCCAACTCTATTTAAAGATGCTTGTTCTTTCGTTAGAAGGTGCCAAGATTGTCAAACTGCGGCTGGCAGAGTTAAAAAACCAACATTTCTTTTACAGCCTGTGGTGGTGGATAGGCATTTCCAACAGTGGGGGATCGATATCGTTGGACCAATAAACACCTCCTCCTCTCTTCAGCATAAGTACATCATAACTGCCACTGATTACTTTACTCGATGGTCTGAAGCGGAACCATTGTGGGTGATTAATACAAATCAGGTATTGCACTTTCTTGAAACTAACATAATTACCAGATTTGGGGTGCCCGAATCTCTCATGTTTGATAATGTATCTTATTTTTATTCTAAATAATTTACTAAGTTTGCATTAGAAAAGGGAACCAGAATCAAATATTTGGCAAACTATTATCCACAAGGCAATGGCCTTGCTGAATCAACTAATAAGAACTTGCTGAAAATTCTGAAGAGATCTGTAGCTAAACATCATAGGAATTGGCATACTGTTCTATATCAAGCTCTTTGGGCTGACAGGGTTACCCCAAAATCATCTGTGGGTAGCTCCCCTTTCTTTTTGGTATATGGAATAGAGGCTATTCTTTCTCCCAATCTATTTCTTCCTTCATTACAGCTTGCATGAACTGTACAAGAGACAGAGTGTTTAGCCATTGAAGAAAGAATCAATATGCTGTTGAAATTGGAAGAAGAAAGAGAGAATGCTAAGAGACATTTCATAAAGCATCAGCAAATTGTTAAATAATGGTTTGATCGTGGCTCATCCTCGAACATAGAATTACAGGTAGATGATCTGGTTTTGAAATGGGATAAAGCACATGAAGATAAAGGGGAACATACGAAATTCCAACGTCTCTGGTTAGGTCCATATGTGATAGCAGAAAAACTTGGTCCTAATACTTTTCGTTTGCAAACTTTGCAAGGACAGCTCGATACCTTCCCAGTAAATGGGCATATTCTTAAAAGGTAATTTCAGTAATCCCACATCATTGAGTCATTTTCATTTTATATTCCCATTGTGTATATTTTTGTAAATATTTTTGGTTCCATTCTGATTTCTAGACTGGTTAGAGTTTTCGATCTTATACTTACTGATTATTTTATTTCCTGTCGTCATCATGTTTACTTACTATAAATTTTAGGTGACAGGTCGTGAAAGTAATTCAATTCTTTGAAATCATTCACTGTACATAAGATTGCATGTTTGCCTCTGTAAATAGTTTCTTTATCCGACACATCTCCTACCTTGTCTCACACAATTCAACATGAAGCATTTTTGCATGGTCTTAAGGAAGAACCTGATGGTGAAATATGTCAAATAGGAATGACTAAAATACATATCAGATCGTAATCACTGATGATGGATGGAAGTATCCGATGTCTCACAAGTGATCTGTTTTCAAACCTGTATTAGTTTTAACCTCTACAGATTTTCTCTTAGCAATCCTTGATTGTTGTCTTCGGGTGCCTTCCTATAAACCAATATATCAGGGAATTTATTTACTGATTCCAATGCATGCCTACTAAGCTTGAAGATTTGTTGAAGCCCTCTTAAGAAGTCTTTGGTTTTCTCGCTCATTTTCGTGAATACATCTGGTCACTCAGCCAGGGCAATACTCTTGAACTAAAGATAAATATGAAAGAGGTTAATCAGGAAACATGAGGTATCATCACGATCCGGTCTGTTTACGATCATAGGTTCTATTGGAATGACGTTGTCAAAATTTGGTTACCAAGCCAATGACAACGACTCTTAGTCGAATAAACTGAGAGACAGGAAGTCTCATCATGAGCTAGCTTGATCAGTTTCTAGTAGGATTGGTGAGTAAGGCTATCATTATTTGGTCACCAAGCTAAGATAGTATTCTTGACTAATTCTTTTCGTATTTACCCCTGTGTATATGATTTGTATCATACTGCTAAAAAAATATAAAAAAAGGGGAAGTATTGTCTGCTATTTTGCTTGAATGAGGGGAAATTCAACTGATCTTCTAAAGAAGCCACATCTATATTGTTATTGGCTAACCTGTCTTTGGTCTTATAGATCTAGATTGGAATTAAGTCATTTTACTCCACACCTGCCTTTGGTTGAATAGGACCAAGAACACCCAGATAACAACCATAGGATTGTTTTCAAAAATATGTTGAGGTCCGGTTATATGTTTAGATTGGTTTGAATCTGGGATCACTTAAGCAGATATTTGATACTTTTCAGGCTTTGTTTTTTATTATTTGAAGTATGAATGTTGTTTCCGTAGAGATAACTGGTTCGGTCCCAGCATGTCGCCAATTGTTGGAAAGCAACACCCTCCGGAGCAATTTGAACACCTAAAAAAAAAATCAAATATGTAATTTGAAATCAATCTTTTGAACGACATTCAGTATCACAACCTTAATCAACACTCGTCTATAGATATTTTAGGAGTGCCCTCAGAATCTTTGATTCTGAAGGTACTCCCAATAGAAGTTGATTGATTGATTGATTTAAGGGGATTAACATTAGTTTATGTCGAGTTTGAATCTCTTGGCCTTAGTTCCTCATTTCTTTTGATCATTTGGAAAAATTATAATCCCGAAAGTTAGTAGCTCCTAATTTCACAACATTTATCACTCATGCATATTCGAGATCAAATGAATTTGTTACATCAATGGTTTTTGACTATTAATCTAAGTAAGCTATTACATGGTATGGTATTTGTTTCTTTTCAATTTATATAGGGGGTCTAACAAGATTTTTCACTTCTAAAATATCTATTTCATTATGTTTATCATAGGGATAAAGTGTATTTAATATAAATTTCACAAGTTTCACATTTTTATACACTTGTCCTCATGATGAATTGTGTATTTTTTTGAAGTGAGTTAGTATTAAAGTCTATCATAAGTGGCTAAGATGATTTTCGGAGGTTTGACCCAGGTTTGGTTACATTATCAATTGTTTCCTCATCATTATGATATCGACCATAATTCTTATTACATAAATTACATTCTTATTTAGTAACCTTGTTATTGTTGATATTCGATGATGAAGTATTAGGGGGGTGTAACCATTAAAATATGCTTTGAAACTATGAGTTTTTAGGCTATCACATCAGTATGAAGAATGTCAATCGATGTTGATGCTATGATTCAAATTGGGGGTTTTGATATCCGCGTAACCTAAATGTTTTGCACTTGTTGATTTGCCATCATGCAAATACCACACTTAGCCGTCGCTTGCTTGATTTTTTTGTAGACCATTATGGTGTGGTAAGTGTTCTCCAAGTCCCATTAACTTGTCAACTCGCAGGTATGATGACTCTGCAGGAAAATTCACAGTTATTTGGTGAAATAGGGCAGTTTGGAGTGTTAATTGATATGTGCGGATTCTGGATAAATCAACTATGTGTTTTACTTCAGCTTTTGAAAACCCTGAAATTATACATAGTTTCTACCATTGCCCCTGTTTTGAGATTTGAACTCATAGGCGATGAATATTTGGACGTTTCCCCTGAATGCCGTGAGGTAGTGCTTAGGGTTGGATGGCTAGGGTTTTTACAGAAATTCTTGGGGTTCAACTTGGCCATTTCGAGGGCATTTGCAACATCATTTGATGGGATTAAAAACAGATTGGGGATGTCGAATTGAGGCTGACATAAGAGTTTGTTTCTTAGGCCATAGGTTTACCACGAATAGGTGAACACTGGTATAAGGGCAAGCATGTTAAAAACTATGACTGGAAGGATTTCCTGACCCCAACTAACCAGCTAATGAAGTATAAGTCTGGTTAACCACTTATACTATGAAACGAAAACTCGACACAGTTCTCATTTTTCTCTCTCCTCATTTTAGTAGCTATTATTACCTCCGTTTCAAAAAGGGTTGATACTAGTATCACACATTTTCATTTTGAGGCATTTTTTGGGGTCTTTGAATCATCTTTGTCGTAAAGTATTTTTAATTTATATTTTCAAGTGTGTTTTTTAGAAATTTAACAAAATAACATACATTTAGAAGCAAGTTATAATGAAAAAATATACAGTTTGCAATTTTTTCTTTAAAATAAGGCATTTTTATGGACAAAATAAAACATTTTTATTGCCAAATTTGTAAAAAAATCTAGATAATAAAAACATTGAAAACCATTTTCAATGGATTTTCACATATATTTTGTATGAAAATGATACTATTTTATATTATTTTCCAAAAATTGACGATGCACATAAATTCGAGAAAAATTATACCACATATTTGTAAAAAGCATATTAAAAACATTATATATAGAAATTTTATTTTTAAAATAAAATCTTAAAGTCAAAGAGTAATGTAAATAATACAAATAAATAAACATTTTATTATTATTTTATTTATTTTTGTATGTATTAGAAGTTCATGTATTTTTGTTTAGATTATAAATGTTTCATTTTTTAATATTATTAATTTATATCTATCCATAATACCATTTTAAATAGTTGAAAAATATGCATCACTTCATTTCATTTAATATATTTATTACTTATATTATTTTTATACATCTCATCATTTTATCAATATTTTTTTAACATTTATTTATATTTGTGTATAATTAAAATATAATGTACAATATTTATAGTTTTAACTAATTTGTACATTATTTAATTTGTATATGATTTACATACGAGTGTTTATCTTTTCATAAGATTACATTTGTTTAAAGATAAAAGTCATAAAGATAATTTGTTCTCATTTATATTTTTTCCTTATCAAATTGATATCATTTACTCTCTTTATATTAGTTATAATACAAAATATGATGACTTTTTTTAAAAATAAAAAAAAATACATAAAATATCATTGTTATTTGTATAACCATTCATTAACACGTAAAGAATGAATGAACATAAAAGTGAAACATGATTTAATATTTTAACTTTTTTTTTTGTTTTCTTTAGCAAGAAGTTTAAGCTAAGAAGAAATTGGGAGAAAAGCTAGATTTCTAAGATCGACAATGTTTGAGGGTTTTAGTAAAAACGATGGAGATGCCCGTAATAAATGCTTTAAATTTATCAATTTATGTGAGACAATAGAATGTGAAACTGGAAATGGTATTCGATTTGCTACTGCCCCTTTGCTTTCTTGGCTTTCACTTTGTACTCTTCATTTTTTTTTGTTCTTTCAGTTAAGGTAAATTTATAAATTATTTAAAAAACCAAAATGGTATTGCCCACAGTAAATGTGAATAGTAGGCTTATAACATTTAAAAAGGACCTCCTTTCCTAGAGCTAGTTTGAACCTTTCCTCATCGAGACACATGCATTAATTTAATATGGGCAGGCCTTTGTTTTTGCCCTTTATCCTATTTATTTTCTAGAGAGAGCTTCCTTTCAAGCAAGAAAATAATAATATTAGGGGGAAGGAATAGCACTGTAATCGGTCAGAAGGAAGGGATTCAATACTGAGTTCATATAATTTTTTTGGGCGACATTTTTCAGATAGATGGGAACCACCCAACCTGGGTGCCTTAAGTATGGGAGGGAATCTTATAATGAAGCCTCCTTATGGATTGTAGGATTATTACCTAGATGGCCGTACCACCTTAATTTGATAGGTTTAAAGGGGACCTAAAGAAGCACAGAGCCTTCATCTAGGTCCTGGCATGGAAATAAGAGAGGGAAGCATTGACAAGAACAACTTCTCCACAAGAATGTAACGTGTATGTTGGACCGGAATCCACAACAGCATGTGGGCAAGATATATTTGGTTGAGTAACACTCTACCTCTAAATGCAAGAGCCTGCATGAATTTCTTCACAACTAGCACAATTACTGGATACGACATAAGATCTCATGAACCCCATGGGAGGAGAATGACATATCGATTTGGAACGAGTATGGACAAAGGGAAGACATATATTTATACATACAAATCAATGGCTTGAAATCCATAAAGCGAATGGCTAGGGAGAAATTATATGCTTGATTGGCCAGTTAGTTTGTCCACGTTTTATTGAAATCTAGGAATTGAATGTCTTGAAAAGAGACGACATGGGTCTTCAAAACTTAAATGTTCGATTGGCCGCTTAGTGCATTGACGTTGCAGAGCATATATAATTGGTACGCTTCTATCTGTTTCTCACCTTTAATCGGACCGATCTAGATGCTCACATGACATAGTAAAGAAACAATCTTCACTTCTCCGCATTATACATTAAAAAGCTATAAAGGAATAATTGCACATTGTCCTCTATACTCTCATCGTTCACATGTATACTTAGAAAATGATAATGTAATTACTTGTAACATGCTACCCAGTAACCCAATGACACAAAAGAATCATGCTAGGAGAACGCCAAATAATACAAATTTAGTTTATACCCATAACAGCCCAGACCCTCCATTTTGTCAACTTCTTTCCATGCCAAGATCCGCATAAGGAGGGAATACAACCCCTGCAATCACTTGACCTACCCATATTCCCATCTCTGCAATGATATTTTATATCTGTTATGTTGTACTCCAATGACCCCCACCCATATACATGCACGCCCATCCCATAATTACTATAAATATATGTTGCAGTAACCAGACAAGAACATAATTCTTATCGATATCTGTATGCAGAGCCTAAACATGATTATTAGCAATTTATTTAGTGTTATCTTTTATTTACCAAATCCCCACTCCACTTATAGAGTTTTTTGTATATGGTATGAGAGTTTTAGATTTATGGTACGAATATAATTCTTTAGACATGGTATACGAGTTATTTATGTCATACCCATTATTAGCTGTAACTCCTACATTCCCATCCAGAGAACACGGAATGGTACACCCCCACCCACGGAAGTTTATGGGATCCAAGGTTCAGTCCTACTAACCGGGGGGTGGGGGTCAGGTAGGAAGGAG
Organism: Pseudotsuga menziesii; assembly: GCA_001517045.1. NCBI lineage: Eukaryota > Viridiplantae > Streptophyta > Pinopsida > Pinales > Pinaceae > Pseudotsuga > Pseudotsuga menziesii. Next base: position 422,130 of record LPNX011014085.1, on the reverse strand, counting down.
CTGTATTTCCCTATGAACAATATTTAGGGCACAAGACCTCTTGGGGGAGGAGGAGTGGAGCTCCGCTCGCTTGGTAGCCAAAGAGCCACCCCTCATTGGTGGCATGATTCTAAGAATCGTGCCACCAATGAGGGGCGGCTCTTTGGCTGCAAAGGGAGCCTAGATTCACTCCCTCTGCCCTTCCAGCCTGAAAACAATGTTTCTTAATCCTTTAGGGCACAATACCTCTTGGGGGAGGAGGAGCGGAGCTCCTCTCCTGTGGCATCCAAAGAGTCGCCCCTCATTGGTGGCGTGATTCTCAAAATCACGCTACCAATGAGGGGCGACGCTTTGCTTGCCAAGGGAGTGGAGATCAGCTCCCTCCTCCCTCTTCCCTTCCATCCTGAAAACAATGTTGGTTAATCCTTTAGGGAAAAAGACCTCTTGGGGAGGAGGAACTGAGCTCTGCTCCCTTGGGGCGGATCTTTGGCTGCCAAGGGAGCGGAGATCAGCTCCCTCCTCCCTCTTCCCTTCCAGCCTGAAAATAATGTTGCTTAATCCTTCAACCCAACCCAAATATATCTATTACAATGGAGAGAATAGTCTCTTAAAAATTTTAGCAGCATGATGAAATTCTATCAGAGAGTGATCGAACCGATAAAAATAATCACTCATGATGCAGACTTATTTAAAAAAGGAGAAATGGAATTGGATTATTCAATGGCTAACGGATGTTCGGAGATGTTTAACTATAATAGAAGTCGATAAATATATTATTGTAGTATAGTAGAGTGCTTTTACAGACAGACTTCGTGTTACAACCCTATCACTGCTCTTTTTAGCCAAACCTGAAAGCCCCTTTACCTTAATCTTGTTCTCTGTCGATTCAGGCTTCTTATTGGAACTCTGATGCCACTCTGCATATATCAACGCAACAAGTCAATCTTTGACGTCGATTCAAAATGACCTTAAATGTAGCAATCAGTTCATCTTCGAATGCAGTTTTTCACATCTCCATTTTAATCGCAACAAACTCATTCGTCTCTAAATCGGTTCCAATGTATACCTCGCCAAATGAACCTTTGCCGATCTTGCTTCCGCATAGGTATCTACTGTCAATCACGCCTTGCATGGCCATGGAAACTAATCTAAAATCTAATATGATTTTGTATTCACAAAGTATATACAATTTATTTTATTAATTTGATGTTGCACATGACACTCTTGGCCACCTTTAAATCTCTGCATTGAATAATTAACACCACGACTATCGGATTTATTATTTTAATTATTGTGATTGTCATGAAATCATGGTAGCAAAATTGGATTTATTTCTGTCCAATCTTTTGAACTTTGTATTTTTCAACTACAAATTATATTTTTGAACTTTGACCTTTGTATAACTTTGAAACGTTAAATGTAATCGATATATATCCATAAATATCATTATTAAAAATTGATGGAAATGAGGCAAATCAGCTGTATATCCATCGTAAATAAAAAAATAATCTTTAATTTTAATATTGAAATTAAAATATTTAATAAATATAATAGACAATAGACTTTGACATCTAAATGTAGACAACAACAACATTATAAGAGAGAGGACATTTAGGGGACATAAAGTATGAAGTCTCGACTCTAAATCTATTTAATGCGGTTAAAGGTACATAAGGGACATACTCCTAATAATTTAAATGTATTTAATTGTGTTGGAATAATAAGTCCCATATTCTCATAATTTAATTTAGATATTTTAATTCTTTTTAATTTTTGAAATTTTTTGATATTAATATAAATATAATATGTTTCTAATCATTTAAATCTATTTAATTGGGTCAGAATAATATGAGTGGTATATTCCTCATAATTTAATTTAGATATTTTAATTTCATTTTAATTTTCTTAATTTTTGTAAAAATTAATATGAATATTATATAAAGTGATTCATTTGATGTTCTCATCATATTTGTTTAAGTGCTACATTTTGGTTATCATATTCAAGATATATCTTTAAACTTCAACAATGTTAATTTACATAGTCCAATTTTGGATCTTTTGTTTTTGTTTTTTCATATTAGTTTTTGTTCTTTTTATTTATTAAATAGTATTTTTTTTGTGATTATATTAACTCTAACAATTTGTATGAATAGTGGATATAATAAAATTTTATATTTTAGCATTTGTTTAATAGTCAACTCTCTTTACAAAACCAAGTGATTAGTTGTGTCTATCATGGACCACTTTACTTGTGGTTGTGCTACTATACATATTAGAAAAATTAATATACAAATTACAGATGAGTGGCATCCTACTAGAACAACAACTTTACACACTTGTATAATGAATTTAGATATATCAGCCATGCAGATTTCAAATTCAAAGGAAGAAACATTTGGATGAAAATTGGAGAAATTGAAGCAAACTCTCAAAATGATTTACATAACATCGAACATGGATTCGGAAGGTCTTCTTACAACATTATTTATGTCCAGAGACACAATGGGGTGTGGTGATTATAGTGATATATATTGATGGGATTTTTATAGGTAAAATTAAAGTTATGCTTAGCTTTTGACACACACAAAAAATATGTTAAAGTTAGCTACACAAGTTTAAGATGACAAATTGTAAAATTTAATTTATACCAAAAAAAATTGATAAAACTTTTAGTCAAAAGTAATTCAAAGGAATGTGACAAATCAATCTACAAGAAATTAGTGGATACCTTGATCAATTATTCCCACAAAACCTTATTTGAGTTGTGCATTTAGAATTTAGAGGAGGGAGGGGACGGTGTTTTAAATTTTGTAAATGCAATGTTGTTGGAGGGTTTAGGGGGTGGGGGTGTTTAATTTTTTTTTAATGTAATGTAATGGGGAGTGAGGGGGTTAGGTGTTTAAGTTTTTTTTTTTTAATTATATCCAGTCGTTCATCTGCAGAAAATATAGATTCTAATGGGGTGTCGAAATCCATGGATGAGATTGAATAATTTCACATGAAACATTTTAGATGT
>LPNX011014085.1:382185-417288 GCA_001517045.1 Pseudotsuga menziesii | reverse complement strand
TTAGCTAAGTCTTTAAGTTGTTTTATGTTGTGTTAATGATGGTTCTCCTTTGTTAAATTTCACTTTCATATATATATATATATATATATATATATATATATATATCTCGTCATATTACATGTGGAATATTCTTTCATGGATCTCAAATGATTACATTTTCTTGAAATGTGAATGATTTGTTATTATGTTGAAAATGAGTGAGCTTCTTCACATTTTCAATTAATTATGAAACTACGTTACATGAATTGTTAACTTGTCAGCTGACATTGTTCTATTTACACGTTAGTATATGACTTTATTGGTTGTTTTTCAAGACAGTGTTAGATTTATTTGATAACAGGTTTTAATTTATTTTCAAATTATCTTGTAATGAAATATCATCTTATTGTGAGGTAATTCAGATTTAGTTCTGTTTACTATAGACTTTTCTAACAATTCAAAATTATAGATCACCTTATACTTTAAGACCTCTTGTCAAATCATCAATTCATTCTCTCAATTGAGATAGATAGCTTTCATTTAGGTCATCATAGGATAGAATTAGGAGCTACTATTTTCTATACTTAAGTCAAGATAATCTCTAGCATTAGTTATTCATTAGGTTAAATCTCTCTGATTTGTTAGAAGATTGGGTTAAGCAAATCTTTTCCCACATACACCTAAAGAGACTCTCTATTTTGAGAGCACATTACATAGGCAGCAGTGCCTTGATCCTGTGAAAGACAGTTACTTTAAACATATACAAGATTGCATTAAGTTGAGTGTGTGGGATGTCTTTCCGTTGTTGTTATAGGTCAGTTTTATCGGCCAACAGGAACTAAAATCCCCTAGTATTTGTTGGCATAGTCACATCCAGTTTGTTGGATAGGCCTCTCACTTAGGATGGTTGAAGTCACAAGACTAGAAAGGTGGGAAACCCTTCTTCCAACTACCCCCATGTAGGAAATATTCCTACCGGGACCCCTTCTCTAGGGAACCCCCCATGACTGTACCTTGACATGGAGACTCAAATATCACGAGCCTATCATTCATGGCTAGCCTTAACCTTCAAGTATGACATGTTTAACCAATTTCCCAATCCATCATGACCCTACCTTCCCCCCATTCCTACCAAACTCCCTTTGGATATACCTAAATTCAAGGGGAGGTACAGTGAGTCTTAGGATTCAAATGCACATACATATAATTAATAATGAGAGAACATAAAACCACATGGAAATGCACTAATAATAGACACACAATATTTACATGGAAAACCCAAAACCGAGAAAAATCACCATAATAGATTTATTATCTCCCTTGAACTAAATGGGCCAAGCTGGGCCAAGTGAGTTATCCACCACTCACCTCCAAGACACTTTAAAATGGATACTCCTCAAGACTTTTAAAGGATTATTTACATGCAAACAGCTTGGCACAATACCACGGGCCACCAAATACCATGGAGCATCAAATACCATTGGCCACCAAATACCATGGGCCCAAAAACATGTGTTGACACCTAAACCATTTGACTCATTACCGAGTCAAGGTTATGCCTAAAAATACCCCCTTTAAGCTTTACTTGGGGATCTCACTTGCACCTCGTATAACCTAGGTCCATCTCCCAAATTTTCTGATGAGTTACCAGGGGTATGAATGCCTTATTAGGCTCTCCTCGTGATGATTTTTCTTGCAAGGACCCATTAAGGGAATCGCATGTCATCACATACCATAGTACAACCTTACACTCACATACCTCATGTGGATAGTGCTCCATCCATTTTCACCTCGCCAACGATGGGATATCTTCTTATCTTGGTTTACAATCCCGACCTCTCTTGGCTTACCTCCAATTCTATAGAAACACCTTCCTATGATCCCTTTTCCTCGACCCCACAGTTCCATGGACCTACTTACCTAGTACCTACTTACGAGAACCCCCCCTATTACTAGGAATTCTCAACCGGTGCTAACACTGCTTGTTCCTCTGTAATGCAAAACACAACTACAGAACAAAAGAATCACAACCACATATCCTTCCCTTAAATAGTCAGATTAATTAACATAACACATCATATACCTCAACCATAGACTTGTTTATCTGTTCTACAAAAAGTCCTTGAGATGATTCAATACCTGCAAGATGGATCGCAAGACAAATGAAAGGATGAGAGCATCATGATAATCAACTATCCATATTGGTGATCAAGGAGTCCAACAATATTTAATCACAAACACAATAACCAAATATAGGAAAGGGAAATGTTTTTGTATTAATAATGGGTGAGAAGTACAACCAAAGCCTTGATGTTGACAACTTCTGTCTTAACAAATGTCTACAAAATCCAATGAATACCTCTCTAGCTACAAGCTACCTCTACTTTGCCTCTATATAGACTTCAAACTAGTAGCATAAGGATGATTTTTCTGATCTCCCTCACTCTCTTCATGGACTCTTCACTTATAGGCCAAAAACTCATAGGATGACTTGACAAAAGGATAGAATAGGATCCCTATAGGTGAGGGAGGCGGATGCCACCTCTCCCAAACATGCAGGAACCAATTCCGCGAAGGATCCCATACAAAATATTCCAGAAGCTTCTTTTTTCCCCTTTAAGTGACCATCGGCACTTTTGGGTAAACTAGATAGAGCGTCGATTTAGGATTTTTCCCACTAAAAAAGGGTGGACGGCGCTTCCTGCTCAATTGATGGAGGCATCGACAACGCTCTGTGGAAAAAGTGAAAGGGTGATGTACCTTCTAGGTTAGGGCAAAAAATGGCCAAGGTGATCCAGATCAGGATTTTTGAGAGGTTGACAGGAAACAAGAAAGTCATGTGAAGATTGACTAGGCAATGTGGGATTTTCATGTGCAATAGAATGCCCCCAAAAGTATGAAGCTAGAAGAATGTGATAGGTGAAATGTTTTGCAAGTTTTCCATCTGATGCAGAGGCAAAGAAAGATAGACTCATAAAGGACCAATAACTGACTCTTATCCAATCATAGCTGCGGACCAATACATTGCAGATTAATGACAATGACTATGTCATGGATACCAATAATACACTATAGATCCATGATTGACTACTATAAGAGATAGGTCATAGCTACGAGATATACAAAGTAGATCTATGCCTCTTATTTTCAAATATAGAACAAAGCCACCGAACATACAGTGTGGATCCGTGTCATGACTCTAAATGACCTCCAAATGCAACCTGAGCATAGGCAATGATGATGATAAATCCTAATCACTCAGGGTATTCATCCCAATCTCTGAACGATATGAATCTAACCATGTGATTACAATGTCTTGATGTTGAACATGGTAGAAACCACTTGAATACTAGTCATTGACGTTAATTGTTAACAAGTGCAAGGGAAATCACCATTGATGTCAATGATTCCCAAGGTATCCCAGTACAAATCATTGAATGTGAATAAAGGACTTGAATTCGAACATCCAATCAGATCTTTCAATCAAGAGACAATGATGTAAGCTAATGTTGAAAGAGAGGTAACCTGCCATTGAGGCATGTGGGCCCAAGGTACTGTCTAGGTTTCTAGGTCTAATTCCTAGATAGTGATCTGAAGTCGACAGAAATAGACCCTGTCATAGGAGGGCCATGATGATTCCCACATTGGTGACACGAAACTGAGAATAAAAGTTGATTTGGAATGATAGGAATGACTTAGACATGACTGAATTTTGAGGATAAATGAGGTTATTGATGGATTATTTTTCGAAGAGAGGTAACATTTGAGCAATTGGGCGGCAAGACACATGACTTGGCAGTATTGACCCGCGAGAATAGAACCAAGTGTAATGAAAGGAATATAATGAAGCATCCTTTGAATTGACTCAAAGGAGTCAAGTGACTCACAAGAATGGATCGACTCGAGGACAAACTAATAACCCAAACTGTTCAGATATGCAAATGCAAATAGGTGCCATGTTCAAAGGTGGACTATAGAGTACTACCATATAAACAAATGAAAACCATTCCCCTTTCCTTTAATTTCCCCACCTCGATAGGTAAGTGCCTCTTTTCATTTTTATGAGTCCAAAGAGGGTAACAAACACTCGTTGAAGCTCATCAAGTGATGAGTCCATTCTTGTATTTTTACGAACCTGAGAAAGGAGGGGTTCATTCCTGAAATAGGGTCTTACATAGTATGTTTTATGAATCCGACACAAGTAAACTCATCTGTCATTTCATGTTTAGAGAGTTTGAAATGACTAAGAAGATTCCAAAAAGAGTCATTTTTGTAAATGAGGCCAATTGGTCCGAAAAAGAGATAACCTACCCCTAACTAGTCGACCGTTCAGATTCTTTTACAAGCGTGAATGCAACAAGTTCGCTTGGAAATATTTTTGTGTTTTGAGGAGACTGAAAAGAGATTAAATATAACTCCCAAATGAGGTTCCTTTTTCATAAGCCATTTTTAAGGAGTCTGAAAAAGCGAAAAAGTGGACTCGACACCTTTCTACTGCAATTTTAACGAGCATGTAAAAAGTGTATAAGGATGCTCGGTACTTTTTTAGTTTTGCCCTAAGTCTGAAAAAGACAAAAATGACTTGTACCGGAGCCAAAACCTAGAATTAACCCTGAAAAACTCAAAAAAGACCATTAAAAACCACTTTGCCAAAACTATAGAAAATAAAAATAAAAACCACTTTCACTTAAATAATTTGGATTTCAAAATATATGAATTGTAATGCATTTTTGAAAATCTCAATTACTCTATAAATAAAAAATGGGATAAGAAATATTTACCATTTCATTTTTACAGTTTGTGAGCTTTTGAGAGTTGGTTTTTATTGGAAAGAGTTCCGTTGGTGGTTTGGCAAGGATCTTTCTACTTCATTACTTCTTCATTCACTGTGTGAGAGGTAAGTAATCAACTCTTTTCCCTTCCATCTCCTACAAATGTCAAAATGTATCCTTTCATGTTTAGACACACATCCCTAAAAACATTTTTTACAATTATTTTGAAGCCAAGGTAGAGGATAGATTTGCAAATTTCCATTAGAAATAGCAAAAACGACCATTATTGAGCAATTTCATTGGTGAAAAATAGGTTAAATTTTATTTTTCAAGGGTTTTCGGCTATTGGGTAGAGTCCTCAACGGCGTTCTGTCCAACCGGGACAGGCGCATCGTAAGCGCCTTGTCCAAGGAGGACTAGTAAACAATGCACTGAGTGCTGAAGGTGCAGACGTCGTTGGTGCTCTGTCAGCAAAAAGTAGCAGCGCCACTGTAGCCTTAAGAAAGAAAAATAAAACCCTAGAATGCTAAAAAGACCAAATTCATGCTCAAGATTTACTTCAAAATGTATTATTATGTTTTTTAAGCCATGCCATGTGTTCTAATTATGATATTTGTATGTTGTAGGTGCACTATGGTTATCTGGAAAGAGAGGGAGCATGAGACTTCCAATGTACAAGCTGCTAATTATCCACTTACCGTCAAAGCCCTAAGAAATTGTGGACTACTGAAATATTTCCGTGTGCTCGGTATGAAAACACACATCTAGCTACTTGAGTATATCATTAACATGTGGGATCCTGATCAAGAAAAATTTGTCATAGGGGTCCACATCTTGCCCATTGAGATAGAGGATATATACTTTTTGACCGATCTATCCATGAGGAGGAGTCAGGAAGTCTTATCTAGGGCTTGAGGAGGAGAAGGCTCCTTGGATGACATAATAGACCAGCATTTTGCATTGGGCATAGAAGCTCAATCCGGGAAACTAATGATTCGCTCCATAGTGAATCGCCCATTGAGGACTGTGGTATACACTATTGCTAAGGTGGCAGGAACAAGATCTTCCCACCTTACTACTCAGTCTCATATGCTATACGCTCTACAGTGTATGGAGACTACCATTTTTAACTGGTGCGAGAACATGCTAGTATGTTTGAAGAAGCAGTTGACCAAATGTAGGAGGGGAACACTGAAGCAATTTGGATATGGGGCAGTGGTGGTGTCATTCATGTTACAGCGGATTCCACATTTGAGACCACAGGTAACTATCACCAGGCTGGAGCCTGAAGATCCTAGGATGTTAGCATGGGTTACAGCTATGCCACGCCTTGGCGGTGCAGCACCTAAAGTTAGCTATGGGGTTGGATTCTTTCACTGGTTGAGAAACCAGTTGCTTATGATAGAGGAATATGCCTATGATGGGGCAGATTTCCGTCATGATCCAGAGGTGGTTTTACCTGAGGGTGAGATGTGGGATGATCGTGGTAAGTAAAGACACCGTCCAAATTGTGTTTTTGGAATTTTGCATTTTATTTCATTTTTATGGTTTATAACATTGAGATAACAAAAAGTGTTTTCGTGCAGACATTAGATCTGGCCGTCCAGTGGGGATGTCGCTTATTGCTAGGCGAGTAGGCACCAGAGACATGATGGTGTATCGCTCCAAGGCTGAAGAGGAGCTTGGAGATGTGGAGGAAAACCTATAGCATTTGACTGTGGGTATTCCTGATGTAGCCACACACAGAGTACCTAGGCGTTATCAACGCCACACCGTGGGTGTTTCTGAATGGTTTGCCAGGATACTCCATAGAGTGGCCTAGGCCATTGCATGCTATGATGCACAGTAGGAGGATTAGTCTGCTTTGATCTTCTTTTTGTATATGTATTATTGAAAGCTTCGGAGCTTTAGATTTTTCCCTAATGTATTTATGAATTCTGAAGTTTTATGGTCTTGAATTTTGAGGGCACTGAAAGCTAGGGATGCTTCAGCCCATTTTTGTATCTCAATGTTACAGTGTATATATATATATATATATATGACAGACTTTCATATTTATAGTTGCGAGTGTGAAAAATGTGATGTGTGAGATGTTCAACTACTTATGAATTTACATGTTTTGATTTATGTTTCAAATGGACTTTCATGTATGAGCAATATACCAATCCAAAACATAATTAGTTAAGGAATCTGCCACTGCATTTAAATGTCTTGGAATGTGTTGATAAGTGACTTTCTCAAAAGACCTTTCTAACAACCTGACTCTTCTGAAAGTACAAAAAAACAGGGGATTATGGATGGTGTAGACTCGATTAAGTTGTTGGACAACCATCTCAGAGTCCAAGTAAACCCTAATTTCCCTTACATCATTAGCTAGGACTTTCGTCAACAATTCGACTACAGCTTGATATTCTGCCAGATTGTTGATGGAGGGACCTAAAAGAATACCCCATGAACTCACCAGCTCACTTGTAGGAGAGTACAGTACCCAAGCTACAGATGCAAGGTTAAGCGTATACCGATGAGCACCATCAACAAAACCAATGAAAAAAGTCATCTGTCCATGAGACAAAAGACATGCATAAGTAGGGTTTTATAAAAAACACACTTTAAATCACACAAAAGACACACCTCTTAAAGTCTAAGACACACAACAAACTATAAACAATATTTACAAAGACCCTACGCTAGATGACCTAGGCATAGTATCTTTTGAGGTAGACCCCATTTTGGGGCTCTCACAGTGGTATCCCGCTGTACTCAACCAGTTCATATGATCCTTTCTCTAAAACACGGCTAACAATGTAGGGTCCATGCCATATAGACTCGAATTTTCCTGCCCCCAGCTTGTCATGCTTCTGGTCATAGGTCAAGACTAGATCTCCTTCATCGAAGGAATGGGGTTGGACAGTACTGTCATATTGAACTTTCATTCTTTGTTTATGTGCCTCATTAGCTAAGGAAACATCACGTCGAGTTTCATCAAGTTTATTTAGGTACAGGAATATTTCTTTGTCGATGGTAGTGTTGGGTAATAATTCGACAGTCGGTCGACCAGTTGCTCTCTCGGCGGCGCTTCTGCAGATAGGGTTCAGATTTCGCTGAGGGCTTCGGCCTCCTGCCACCCCTCCAGCTACTCTCGTGGACTCCAGATCGTCACTCTTCCAGCTTCCCTCCAGAGCGTCTCATAGAGATAGCCATGGCAGTCGAGGTAGCCTGCGGATCTGGGGCCTCTTCTGCTTGGGCTTCTCTAGATCGCCCTCTGCCGGTTGTTGCAGCTGCCATGAACTCCGTGGCTGTCCCGATCAGTGCCGGACCTCCTCCTCCAGATCCGGTTTTCTCCCTTGGAAACCTTCCTCTCAAGGACGTGGCCTCTCAATGGAGGGACTGCCCTTCTTTCAAAGAAGTGGCCTCTCGACGGGGGGAGTCCTCTGTCCAGCCCGCTGTGATTTCGGAAGCCCCAACGATCTCCATCCAGATGCCGAAAGAAGCCCTGGAGTTTGCTTCTGAATTAAGCAAGACTTCCTTGGTTTGCAGATTCAATGGCTTCTGGCCTAGCCTGGCAGACCTCCGATCCTGGATCTCTTCTGCTTGGTCCCCTCTGATTGATGGTGAGGTTGTTGCTTGCCCTTGTGCCAAGGGTTTATTCATGGCTATTTTTGATTCCGATGAAGATAGATTCAAGGTTTCTAGCTCCGGGCCGTGGTTCTGGGGCAGAGCAGGGCTATCCATGAAGCCATGGACCCCTGACTTTGACCCATCCACGGCCTCCATCTCCTCCTCTCCGGTCTGGGTGAGACTCCCTTCTCTTCCCCTGCATTTCTGGGAGGGAAAATCTCTTGAGTCAATTGGAAACGAACTCGGGAAATTTCTTTGCAATAGTCCAGATGAGAGTATAGATCGAACCACGTTTGCAAGGATCTGTGTAGAAATGGACTTCAAAAATGGATTCCCAGCAGAAATCAATCTCCTCGACAAGGGCTACTCTTGGACCCAGAAGATCGACTACGAGAATCTCTGCTTCAAATGCAGGGTCTGCTTTGAAACAGGGCATATAGCTCGTAACTACGAGAAATCATCCGAAAAAAGAAGATTGCCCCGAAACCAAAGGCCCACTTGGTGGAAAGAAGCACCTCTGGAGAAGCAAGCTGAAGGGAAGACCCCGGCATCAGTCCCAGAAGAGGAAGCCAAATCCTCCCCCAAAGAACTTGCTCAGGGGACAGACCCAGTAGAAATACCTCCGCCCTCGTCGCCAAAGCCAACCCAGCGAGCCTCAAGCTGGGATGATATTGCTGATGCCGAAGAAACACAAGGTCAGATGAAAAACCATGATCAAGGCCAAAGCAGCGAATGGCAGACCATATCAAAAAAAAAAAAAAACCTATCCAACATCGGACAGATGTAAGGACACGAAGCTGAACAGGCTCGCTGAAATAGCTACCTTCAAGTTGCAATTAAGTTTGTTGCAAGTTTGCACGGTTATTGTTACTGAGTGACAGAAGCTCTCTCTTTTGATGTAATGAACCCAGTGGCTTGCCACTGTTTTTAATACAAAATCTTCCAATTGTTATTGTCTAAAAAAAAAAAAAATTCGACAGCCAGTTTAAAAGAAGGGATCTCACATTCTATTGGGAGAGTAGATTCCAACCCGTATACTAATTGGAAAGGTGTAAAACCGGTGGAAGTTTTAATAGTAGTCCTATAGGCCCAGAGTGCGGAGAAAAGCTATAAATGCCAGTTTGACTTGGCCTGCCCTACCATCCATTGAAGCATTGTTTTGATACTTTATTTATCGCTTCAACCTGGCTGTTGGCCTGTAGATAATAGGGTGTAGAGTTATGTCGAAACCCTAATTTGATGCTAAGCTCTGCCATCATTTTATTTTTGAAATGTGGTCCATGATCGGTCACAATGGCCCTAGGAATCCCAAATCTTGCAATAATATGGTTGAATAAGAAAAGGGTAGCAGTTTTACCATCTTCGGTTTATGTGGGCATTTCCTCAACCCATTTTGTAAAATAGTTAATGACCACAATGATGTAGCCATGTCCCTCGGCTGAGGTAGGTCTATAGTGCATGAAGTCTATGCCCCATTTTGCAAAAGGGACAACTACTACGACGGGATGGAGCGAAGCTAGATGTGTGTGTTTCTTGGAAGTAAACATTTGACAAGGTTGGCATTTCTTGACCGTTTCAACACAATCCTTGAAAATAGAAGGCTAGAAGTACCCAGCACATAGGATTTTCTGGGCAGTAGCCAACCCAAAAAGATGACCTCCACAAACTCCAGCATGGAAATCATTAAGGACGATCTTAGCCTCTTCGTGTGTAAGGAAACGATGTAGGATAGAATCAACACTATGGAGGCATAGGGTATCACTCAAGACAAGGTAATTTTTAGCCTGGTGGCGAACACGACAACGTTCATCTTGGGGGGCAGTAGGTTGGTATCGTAAGGTCTGGAGGTACAAAATGATGTCTCCATACCATGGACCTGTCATACTAATGAGAAATAGTGATTCATCAGGTAAGGAATCAGAGGGCTCTAGATTCTCAGTAGTACGAGGAAGGTCACATATAAGATCTGCAAAGACAAGGGACATCTTGGAGGTACTTTTGGAAAATTCTAGGTCAAACACATGGAGGATCACGATCCAACGTGAGTATTTGCCCCCGAGCACCTGATGTGTCAGAATGTAGTACATCAGGTTGGAATCCGTGTAAACAGTAGTGGTGCAGAGCAAAATATAGTGAGAAAACTTCTGGACCGCAATGACTGTGGCCAGAGTGAGCTTCTCCACATGTGAGTATCGAGTTTTAGCATCCAAAAGACTCTTACTGGTGTAATAGATCACATGTTCTTAGTCATGTTCATCTGTTTGAATGAGGACCATGCCTATTGTAGACAAGGATGCAACCACATACAAGGAATAATCCTAGGCATAGTTGGGTGGTTGCAACACAGGTGCATGGGTAAGTGCATGTTTAAGATTATCAAACGTGCGCTACGTGAAATCATCCCAAACGAAAGGAGTATCTTTCTTAAGAAACCTCATGAAACCATGTGTCCTCTCTACATAATTAGAGACGAAGCGACACCAAAATTTTGCCTTCCCTTGCAAACTTTGGAGTTCAGTAACATTCGTGGGAGCAGGAAAGGCCAAAATAGCCTCAATTTTGGAAGGATCAATACGGATGCCATCTTTAGAAACAATAAAACCAATAAGCTAGCCAGCTTCGACACAAAAAACACATTTGTGGGGGTTTAGACGAATGTTAAAATGACGACATTGAAGAAATACAGCTCTTATATGATCGACATGGATATCTCACTACTAGGAATGGGAAGGCAGGTCATCTAGATAGGGTTCCACAACATGTTTAATGTCATGAAAAGCATATGACATGGCATGTTGGAATGTTGCGCCAGGATTTTTTAAACCGAAAGGTAGTTTATGATAAGCAAAAGTCCCCCAAGGGAAAATGAATACCGTCTTGTGTTGATCGAACGGGAGAATATCAATCTGATTATAGCCGGAAAATCCATCCATAAAGGAGAAAATGACGCTTTCGGCACAATTATTGATTATTTGATCGATGTAGGGAGTGGAAAAATTGTCTTTTGGACAAGCTCGATTTAGGTCCCTAAAATAGATACAAACCCTAATAGTGCCCCACTTTTTATTAACAGGGACTATGTTGGACACCCATTCAGTTAGTGGTATGGGGTAAATGAAACTAGCTTTCAGAAGTTTTTCAACTTCCTCTTTGATAGCGGCTGCTTTTCGAGGATGAACCTGTCGTAGTTTCTGGCGTACGAGCTTGGCATCTGGATAAGTTTTGATTTCGTGGACAATGATAGAGGGATCAATCCCATGCATTTCTTCATATGTCCATGCGAAGACATCCTGAAATTCTTTGAAAAGAGTCGTGTATGTTTGGATTTCTTCAAGGGAAGAGTTCCATCCTATGGAAATTTTCTCGAAAACACCTGGTTTCACGGATATGTCAATGGGTATAGTTTTCATAATGTTGCATAAATTCCCTTCAGAATCGACACTACGAGTGAGGATCGGAGACTGAGGGTGGAGGACTATATCGGATGAAACTGTGGAGGAAAAGTGGTTTTCTACCATATGGAAAGGGGGAAGGAAAGAATACATGTGATGATAATCTTCCCAAGGCATCTCGTCTAACGACATAACTTCCATGATAGACTCGTCTATAGGAAGTGTGTGTGAAAGATAATCCAGAGATGGGGAGGGGTGTTCGAGCCAATATGGCATGTGATAATGGTCTGAGGCCACCAAGAAATGATCATTGATGGTGAGATCACTGGTAGATTTAATTGCATTGTACATCTCTTCTAAAGGGGAAAAGGATGAGGATTCATTAGCAATTGCTTTTCCTTTGTCTGTACGAGAGCTAGAAATCATATTAATGGATGCAATTTGCAAATCAAGAGGAGGGTCGGAGGAAGGAAAGGCTCCCATAAGTGAATAATATTTGATGAGACCTACTCTGATGTCTTGATATTGTGGGGTATTCAAGAGCGAAACGTTTTTTGCATCATTTGTAATGGTGCTAGGCATGATGAAGTCTAACTGGTCAACAGTAACAATCTTTCCTTGGAATGGGAACCGGACGATCCGAAAAATGGTCGATGCTACAACTTGCATAGCATAAAACCAGTTGCAACATACAAGTAAGTTGTAATCCAAAGGAGCATCAACGAATTCGATATGAATGGAGACTGAATTCCCCCCTAGTTCTATGTGGATGGCAGGTATTAGTCCATAGGTTTGAAAGTTGTGACCATCAAAAGCCTTAAGGGTGGTAGGTGAACGGTTGATTTCTAGGGATCCAATGGCTCTCCAGCAAGATAAATACATAACTAATGTAGAGGCACCCTCATCCAAAATGGTATGACGAATAGTCTTTCCAACAATCTTTGTAGCGATCTGGAAAGCTAACTGACGTGAAAGTCTCGTTTTGAAATCATCCAGTTTGAAAGTGA
Source organism: Pseudotsuga menziesii (assembly GCA_001517045.1). Classification (NCBI taxonomy): domain Eukaryota; kingdom Viridiplantae; phylum Streptophyta; class Pinopsida; order Pinales; family Pinaceae; genus Pseudotsuga; species Pseudotsuga menziesii. The sequence continues at coordinate 404,520 of LPNX011014085.1, read as the reverse complement.
TGATATTACTATTCTCAGGATCCATAGCTCCAAGAGCTGTAAGCAAATTTTTCCATTGAGTTGGGCAGGTTTGAAGTACCTCTAAAGCCGACATAGTGTAGGGTGCTTGGGCCAAGCCTTCAACAATATTATAGTATTGGGTGGCACAAGTGTTAGGATTGATTATGGACTTACGCAGAGTTCCCTTTGGTGGACGGAAAATTGCTTCAGGTATAGGTTTTTCAATATGAAGACCATTATTAGTAGGAGGTGTAGAAGTTGAGGTTTTTTCAGATGGGATATCATCAGGTTTCTTTTCTAGAGGAGGGTCATAACTGTGTGCTCTTGTATTCAAATTCACTGTTTCACTAAACATCATACGAACTTCATTAGTGGAGGAAGAAGTTTCATTTAAGGACTTATGATCAATTTACTGTTGTTGGGAAGGGAAATGATCTTTTAAAATGGTTGGGGTGGGTGAAGCTTTTAAAAATTTACCAACTTCCTCATGGCGAGGACATTCTTTTGTAAAATGATCACCTTCGCAGATTAAACAAGGGTACTTCACCTTTCTCTTTCCTTTCGAATCGTTATCTGTATTCTGTGTTTTATTTCCTTCCTGTTGGTTGTCAGGTTTTTTAGATTTATTTTTCCCTTTTTTTCTTCCTACCTGAAGATTCAGTGGATTGAACCATATTTACTTCAGCAGAAGCAACAGGAGAGGATGCAGTTTTGGCAGGTGGTGCTTGTTGATTATATGGAGTGGCGGTTTGTTTCTTAGAGGATTTACTCGCTGTTTGTGTTTGAATTGAACCAAGTATTCCATCAGCAGTTGGTTCTGTAGCAGGTCTCGAAAGGTCTGTAGTAGGCCGAGGAGCATGGGGGATCAGATCATCCAAAGTGACTAACTGGGAATAAACCAAGTCAAGGTACTGAGTGCGACTAATATCTTGCTCTTTGGTAACAACACCTCCCATGGCCACATCTCTAGCTATGGGTGGAAGCAAAGACTTTGTGAACCAGTCAGCCAGTAACTGATCAGGAATAGGAGCCTTAATCAACCTACATCTTCTTCTCCATTCATGGATATGATCGGAGAGATGGGTAGATGTAGTTTGTCGAAGTGAGGTCAATAGGTATGTACCTGTTTCATACCAGATTGGTAACTAAAAATGTGTCAAAAAATCCATAGCTAAAGCGTTGAAATCCCAAAATGAATGTCGTGGTAACTCGATGTACCATTTAGTTGCAATGTTGGTGAGGGTTCTTTGGAAAAGGTGTAGACGGATTGAACCGTCCATCAAAGAATTGGATGAACACCAAAGATGAAAAGTCATAACATGGTTTTTTGGGTCCTCAGCAGGTTTACCATCGAATTTTGGGATATCGGAAGGTATCTTGACTGGGACGGTGGGCCAAGAGGGGTCATGATGAATTGGGTCATCTATCAATATTGACAAGTCTAGAAAATCTAAGGTGGCTAGAAATGGTAGTTGTTGATTTGGTTGCAGGTATTGGTAATATTGATAGGGAATTTTCTAACTAGTAGCACCGTATGTGGATTGATAGATGGGTATAGATGATTCCCCCGAAGCTTATTGAAAAGGTTGTTGGTTTCCAGAATTTTCGTGGGGAGGTGGGCCTCTCGAGGGAGGAGGTCCTCCGGAAGGTGGTGGTGGTGGTGGTGGTCCTCCTCCTCTAGGTGGTGGTGGGGGTCCGCCTCCGCTAGGTGGTGGTGGTGGTCCTCCTCCTCCAATTGGTGGACAACAGTCCTCCTCCTCCAGATGGTGGACGATGGTCCTCCTCCTCCAGATGGTGGTGGTGGTCCTCCTCTGCCATGTGGTGGTGGTGGTCTGCCAAATGATCCACTAGGTCCTCCAAGACCTCCAAGGCCTCTAGGTCCTCCAGGTTCTCGTGGTGGTCCTCTAGGGGGAGGTCCACCGTATCCTCCGATAGTATTCACAAAAGTACCTCCATATGACGGGATATTTGACCAATTTGGTTGTCCCCAAGGTACAAAAGTATTTCTGGGATAAGGCATTCCAGGATAAATAGTTGTAGGTGGTGGTTGTTGGTAAACTTGAATAACCATAGGCTGTTGAGTTCCTGGATAAGTATATCCCCAAGAAGATGTATTGTTGACAGGTTGTGACCCTAAGGGTTGGCCTGTACTAGATGGGGGGAGGAAAACATGGGTATTGGTGGGGGGTATAACTATTGTAGTTTTTGCTACAGCTGCAACTTGTCCTGAACTAGGCATAGTTCCACTTACAGGTAATGTAACTCACGCCAGGGGTTGCCCTCGGCGTGAGAGTTTACTGACACAGCTTTATTTGAGGATTTCCCCCCAACCATGACAGGTATGGAAGGTCTAGCAATAGATTCAGGATGTGACACTATAGGGTTGTGGTTTATACCTAGATTACCTTGAAACAAAATTTATTCAATAGGTCCTAACACTTGAGCTAGTGAACGATATCCTTCAGGCCATGGGTTGCGAGAATTCTCACCATAAGTTGGGAGGCCTTCAAAAGAAGGTTTAATTTATGCTCCAGGCCAAGGGTCTGTATTACGGGGTAATTGTGCCTGTAAAGTTTCATAACCGGGCATAGGTGGAGGAATAATTCTTTCTATTCTCTATGAAAAGTTACAAGCTCTCGAAAGATGCATTAATTCTTCTCGGTTCCTCCTCTCCCAAGAGAGGATTTCCTGGTGAAGGTCTAATAACCCCGAATTCAGCAATGGATTGGCCCATGGACGTCCTCCAAAAAGGAGCATCCGGACCATAATCTAGTGGGGCAGAAGTATCTCCATGGCCTCCCAACGACCTATGTACAGAAACATCGGTTGTAGGAGGCAGTTGGACTAAAGGACTAGCATGAGTAGAGAAATTTCCTCTAGGTGGAGTAAGTTCCATATGATCCTCGGTCGAAGTTGGTATCTCCATGGTTACCCCTTCTTCCCCTTCCACGGCTGGAGGAGACTCAGGAGGTAAACCCTGCAACCTACGGGATTGACCCCGCGCAAGCTGCTCAGCCATGGTGGTGGCTTGAAGTCTTCTAACCTAGGTCAAAGAAAAAATCACACAAAAAACACCTACATAGAGCTAAAGGTCACAAGTAGTATTAAATGATAGGAGGGGTTCAAAGTCCAGTTTCTCACCAAGATTATCAAGAGTTTACAAGCTTCGCCCGTAAAGCCAAGATGGCCAAGAGGTTAACTCGGTTTGGATAGGGTATCCTAGTGGGGTCTCCCGATATACGCAAGGTATGTGGGAGCTCAAATCGGTAGTAGTGTTTTCTAATGCACAACCGTTCACAAGGGGCCTTCCTATATACAATCGAGTACATGAAAGAACACTTCTATATACCTCAAGGGTACATGAAAGACTGTTTATATATACCGACGGTACGTGGAAGAACAACGCGAGTCCAGAGATGTAGTGTGAACAAATAACGATAGCTCCTATGCTTAACGACGCCCAAACACGTCTCTAGCCTATCATTCAAATTTCTATACAAATTTTAACCTAAATCTGCCGTTGATTTTATCTTGACAATTAGGTGAATGCTTGTGGAAATGTTGTCACCAATAATGCAGATTAACTCTATATGCAACAAAAAACACTTCTTTGAATTTTGACGAAAACTATTTAGGGTAAGGAGAAAATTTTATCTTTTTCTTTTATCAATAACCTTAAAATAATGCCATTTCAACAACACAAACTTGAATCGAGAAATGCAAGAAAATGAAGTTTTTTCAAACACATATTTTTTTCAACAAGCACTCAAAAGATATCTGAAAGTTTTTACAAAGAAACTAAGCCTCTAGTGTGCATGCAAACTATCTTTGCTACAATGTCAAAAAATCTATTTCTTCTAATCTCTTTATGCATAAAAATGACAACTTCTAAAGCATAAACAAGAAGAAACTAAAATGGTTATTTTTTGTATTTTTCTGGAAAATATGAGACACTCAAAGCAGTCTAAAATGAACTAGTTTAAAAGAGGCTAAAAATAAAAGTTTCCAGATATTTCGTTGAAACCAAAATTGAAACTATCTACCATTTTCCCCTATAAAAAAGATCAAGCATTTGGAATTGACCTCAAAAGAGAATTAGGTTCACAAAGTACTCTTAAACAACAGGCAGATGCAAAGAACACAGCAAAATCTCAGAGAAGCAAGCAAACCACACATAATTTTTAGAAAGATAAAAAATTTCCAAACAGACAAAGACAAATTTTACAAGGAGTTTTTGAAGCCTACCTCAAAACTCGAATCGACGTGCTTAGTATTCAGGACACAGGCACCTACATCGCTCTGAAAATTGAAGAGAGAAGTGCCCTGGGTGATGGACGACGCTCTGTCTGTTGAAGGAAGAAGCACCCTAGAAGGTGGTCGGTGGTCTGTCAGTCAAGGGGAAAGGAGCCATGAAAGAAGATCGGTGCTTATCAGCCACAGAGAGGCACACCGTCTAGACAGTGTACTGAAAAATTCAGAACTGCGGGAGAAACATAAAAAGTCTCAGTTGAACTGAAAATAGTAAGAAAAAATCAATTACCAAAAGAACAATAAAAACTATAATCCAGAACCAAGGAAAATTATCATAAATAAAATGAAAGGAGTAGCTTACCTTGTAGACTGAAACAACAAAGAGCAGAGAGAAAAACTTTACCAGTGGAATGGTTACCAAAGAGTTGTAGATCTGACTGGATCTGGACTAGATCTAACTAGATATTCCCAAATCTGATCGATTTCACATCCCCAGTGGATTCGGCAATTTTGTTACTAGGAATTCTCAACCAGTGCTGACACTGCTTGTTCCTCTGTAATGCAAAACACAACTACAGAAAAAAAGAATCATAGCCACATATCCTTCCCTTGAATAGTCATATTAATTAACATAACACATCATATACCTCAACCGTAGACTTGTTTATCTGTTCTCCAGAAAGTCCTTGAGATGATTCAATACCTGCAAGATGGATCACAAGACAAACGAAAAGATGAGAGCATCATGATAATCAATTATCCATATTGGTGATCAAGGAGTCCAACAATATTTAATCACAAACACAATAACCAAATATAGGAAAGGGAAATGTTTTTGTATTAATAATTGGTGAGAAGAACTACAACCAAAAGCCTTGATGTTAACAGCTTTTGTCTCAACAAATGTCTACAAAATCCAATGAATACCTCTTTAGCTGCAAGCTACCTCTACTTTGCCTCTATCTTGACTTTAAATTAGCAGCATAAGGATGCTTTTTCTGATCTCCCTCACTCTCTTCATGGAAGCTTCATTTATAGGCTAAAAAATCATAGGATGAATTGACAAAAGGATAGAATAGGATCCCTATAGGTGAGGGAGGCGGATGCCACCTATCCCAGACATGCAGAAACCAATTCCACGAAGGATCACGTACGAAATATTCTAGAAGCTTATTTTTTTCCCCTTTAAGTGACCATTGACGCTTTTGGGTAAACTAGACAGAGCGTCGATTTAGGATTTTTCCTACTAAAAAGGGTGGACGATGCTTCCTTCTCAATTGATGGAGACATCAACAACGCTCTGTGGAAAAAGTGAAAGGGCGCCGTACCTTCTAGGTCAAGGCAAAAAAGGGTCAAGGTGATCTAGATCGAGCATTTTGAGAGGTTGATAGGCAACAAGAAAGTCATTTGAAGGATGACTAGGCAATGTGGTATTTTCATGTGCAACACCCCAAGGATAAACCCCCCATGGTGCAGATCAACCTTACTATCCTTTCCTAAGATAACCAACAGCTTCACCTGCACTAAATCCCCTCAGGATTCCCCTGCACCACAAAAATAGGTGCATGCTTAGGTGAACCAAACACCAAACCAACCTTCCCCCAATAACCAATAAGCCCGGCATAGTCATAGACGAGGGTGTAATTATAGGAATAACCAATGTTAGGGAGGGGACAGACCACCTCTTAACCCTTTGGGAAATAATGGGGCCCATCAAGAAAATTAGGACCCTAACCAACCCCTAGGATAGGGTAAAAATCCATAGTTACGAACCAACCATTTGTGTTTCTTATACAACATTTATGGACACCACACCCACCATTGTCCTTATTTGGCCAGATCCCTTCAACTTTGGGATGACCCTAATAACCAAGATAACACTGGTGCCCCTGAAACGACACCTCCCCCATCTCATCTTGCCCCACCTCCTATGGTGTTGCAAAACCATTTTCCACTCAAGGGGTAGCGACAACACGACTTGGGACAGTCTACGATGCATCATCCAACCAACCCCCTCAGTCAAGTGTCCCACATTTGTTCACGTTTTCTAATAAAGAGGTCAAACTACAGACATGACGAAACCCATACGATTCTACCGCTGAGACCACTTCTACTATCCAACCTAGTGACCCTTCTCCCACTGACCATGCTTTGTAGTTACCTCATCCCTCCACCGATGTGAACCCTAAGGATCCAAATTTCCCATTAAGACGCTTTACAACCAATGTTAATTCCCACACCGCACCCAATTATAATTTTATTGATGATTTGGCCAATTCTCCCGTCGCAATGTTGACCTTGGAATTTCTCAAGAAATGTACTACACAATGCAAAGCATTGTTGTCCACATTTGGCACCAATGACCCCACCAATGCACGTCTGATGACCTTTAACCTTGATCAATCCAAGCCAGGAATTCCATCATCAATGTCTTTCCAAATATGCTTCACCATCCAGAACCTTGTCATTCATCATTGTATTATTGGTGAGTGCGCGTCTATGTGTGTCATGTCCACCTTTGTGTGGCAAAATACATGGTCCCCCAAACTAGATCAGTCCTTAATGTCCGTGTGTGCTTACGATGGATGTGTAGCTTAGAATCAAGGAATTCTTCCTAACATACCCGTTTAGTTAGCTGGTAAGGATATCCTTATAAATATTGAAGTGGTTAATTCTCAACTTGACTACAACCTCCTCCTAGGGCGTAGTTAGATCTACGCGATGAAATTCGTCACTTCAACTAGGTTCCAGACCATGATGTTTCCTCACGATGGAAATATAGTCAAAATTGATCAACTAATGTACTATGACCCTAAGAGGCCAACCAATCCAGAGAACATCCTTCCCATGGCAGATCAATCTATCAACAGTGAACACATGCCCTCATTGAATGATGTTTCTCCAGGTTTGTTCCAAGAATTCCCCATGTCTACCACCTTTTTGACATTTCCACCCCTCCGACCATGCCTCAGATATCTGACCTTTGCACCCTCTTAATGGATACACCAACGACCTCACAACCACCACAACCACAACTACAACCAAATCTAATGCTAACTCCCATCCCTAATCAATTTCCAGGGAACCAATGGGGAGCTACGCCCATTCAGAAAATCCCCTTTATATTTCCTCCCTTAGGCATTGTGAGCACACCCGTCATAGAAACCCTTCACTTGCTAGGATTGACCATTAGAGGAAATTTGAGGTCTAAAATGGGCCTCCTAAGGAAAATAATAAAATAATAGTTATTATTTTTGGAGGAAGAATGAAAAAACTACTTTTTGTGTTTGTATTTTTGACATATCTCCTTGTGTTTTTACTAAAATGCTGAGTGGGAGAGCTCGTTGGATGTGCAATTTAATTCTGCATCCAATGAGTACCCACACTGCATACTTTTGACGGACCACGCTACCCCAAAAACAAGAAATATTTGAAAAAATGTGATGATGACATCATCATCACGTTTTTTCAGGTATTTCTTATTCTTGGGGTAGCGGGGTCCATAAAAAGTATGCAATGTGGGTATTTGTTGGATGCGGAATAAAATTCTGCATCCAACTAGCTCTCCCGCCTGAAATTTGAGTAAACACACAGGGAGATATGTCAAAAATACGAACAAAAAAAGTAGTTTTCTTTTATGACAAATATATCAATTCAACAATTATGGTTGACTCATTTTATTGAAATTCTATTGGTTCTTGAATTCCAACTCACAAAATTTTTTGTTGGCATGTTTTCTTATAAGGCCCATTTTAGACCCCAAATTTCCTATAATGTTTGGTCCTTCCCATCTGGTATATTACACCACCCAACCCTTTCTTGACCCCTCGAGTTGTTTTGACACCAATTCAACCTATCAACGCTACTAATAGCCCCCCACCTGGAATACCCTTGGCTATGAGCACCTCTCAAACGTCTCCTTATATAGCCTCTAGAAACCCCCAACCTCCCTCTAAGTAGAAGGTTGGGGGAAGCACATCCAATACCAATCAATGTAAGGATGGAAGCACACCCTCTTCCACTCCAAATCGCATGCCACCCCCTTGTGCATTATGTGACGTTATAGGTCATGACACCTAGAATTATCTGTAGATTCCTATCCTATGCACATATGTGCAAACTCTTTATGAAGGGGATAATTTCCCAAGGTCCAGGTCTCTAACCCTAACCAATCCAAGAAAAAGTCCCTTCGCACAAACCACCCATGCACGATATGTGGTTTTTAGGGGACTACTCCCATAATTGCACATAGATGGTTGAATACCACTTTGTCTTAGCTAACTTATGCAAGATTTTGATGGAGTCAGAAATCACCATTGAAGAAGAGATACACCCATCAGAATCTTATCCGAATGAGATTAATACCATCTATATGATCCCGACAAGTTATTCTTTGTCTACAACACCACATTTCGTTGAGCCTCCTGATCTAATGGCTCGAGTGTTTCACACAGATTGATAAATCCTAGAGGAATTGATAAAGACAGACTTTCCTTGGGATCATATGCACCATTGTGCTTACTTTATCCCTGACGCACCCCTTACACCAACCTCCGACCAATTGAGCGTGGAGTCAAATTTATTCCCTTCCTCATTGCAACATTGATTGGATCAAACACCCTGTCCAAACAATAGATTCCTTTGAGGAAAGAAACATGGTCAACATCTCACCTACCATTCAGGTTGACATTTCTATTAAAACTTGGCACTGTAGAAAACATCACATTGGGGGAATCATGCACCATAGAAAAAGTAACCACTTATAAATATATTTTCCAAGAGTTATGTGGCATATTCGCTTAGTCATATACTTAGATTCCTAGTATTGACCCCTCCATTGTTCAACACATAATTTAAACTTTTCCTGATTCCATGCTTGTTCAACAAAACCAACGACCAATAGACCCATCAAAAACACTAGCAGTAACATTCGAAATTGAGAAACTGTGCCAAGTGGGGTTCATTTACCCAATTGCCTACACTACTTGGGTATCCAATCATGTACCAGTAAGCAAGAAACAAGGAACCATTTGTGTTTGCAATGATTCCCATGATCTGAATCTGGCTTGTCCCAAGAAAAAACTCTTCACAACATTTATCGATCAGCTCATTGGTGCTTGTGTGGGCCATGAATTCCTATCCTTTATGGATGGATTTTTTGGATAAAATCAAATTCATATCCAGAAAGAGGACCAATACAAAGATTCCTTCACAACCCCATGGGGAACATTTTCTTACTAAGTCATGCCTTTTAGTTTAAAGAATGTTGAAATCACCCTTTAACGCGCCATTACCTTTTGTTTTCATGACTTGGGTCCCATCATTATCGTCTACTTGGATGACCTCATATCCTGATCCAAGAAGTGATCACAACATTTAGAAGACCTTTGACAAGTCTTCCTTTGATGCTGGAAGTATAAGACCCCTTTGAACCCACTCAAGTTTGTGTTCTGCGCACCTGTCAGATGATTGTTAGGATTCATTGTTTCCCAGAAGGGTATCATTGTCAACCCTTTGACGATTCAAGCCATACTTGACCTTCAAACACCATACACCTTGTTCCAGCTACAAATCCTACAAGGTAGGGCCAACTTACTACACCGCATTATCCTGAATTATGCCGCTAAAGTCTATCATTTTTTATGCATACTTCATACCAATGTCCCATTTGTGTGGGACAACCAAGCACAAGCTGCTTTCGATCCTTTAAAAGAAACCTTGACTTCTGCGCTGTCAATCTCACCACCTGATTTGACATGATATTTTATCCTTTATGTCTCTACATCAAAGCACACAATCATAGGTGTTTTAGTCGAGATATATGATGCTCACCAAGAACATGTCATCTACTACATTAGTCACACACTATTCGGTCCCCCATTGCGATACCTTCACGAAGAAAAAATGGCCCTCATCATTGTCTTCTCGGTCCAAAAATTGTGCCATTACATTGTAATGAGCCATGCAAAATTCATATCCGATTCCAATCCTATAACGAACATAAATAACTATAATTATTAAATAATTAAATAGTAAAACATAATTAATTGTACTTAAGATGAAAGGGCATGAACTTTCATTCACAATTTCCAAGCCTTATTTAATAGCCAGGATATCAACCATTGTAATCATTTTATCTATTCTATCATCAATATACACATTATGGCTTATTTGATTTCCCAAGTTTTATGTTGAATATTATTGTATGATCGAATAATTATTCGCTTCAGTGGTATGAGAGCAAACATTTCCTCGGGACTCACTGATTTTAGGCTATTAGCCATCATATTGAGAGTTTCTCTCATTCTTGGTCTTTGACCAAACCAAAATACCCTTGGCCATCTACACAAAGAAGAAGAACAACAAAATATTAAAAAAAATTATATTATTATTATATAAAAATAAATATATTAAAAAATAAAATAAAAACAATTGCAGTCTACATCTCCTTCTGCTGCTCCACCGCCGCCACTCACCACTAGTCGCAACCTCCTCCCCCAATTCCATTTTTCCCTCTGCGCATATGTCCATCCAACCCCCAACCTTCCATCTCATCTTCCAGCCAGCCGCCATCCACCCCTGCGGCTCCACCGCTCCTCCCGTGCACCACATCATCTCTCTCATCAAAACTCAAAGGTTATAACAGCTTATAAAATGTAGCAAAAAATCTGATAGGCATACGCTAAAAAAAAAAAAGACACCGTCGATATTCTAAGATAAGGCGACAGACTCAGTTGTTGGCGATGCAGGAAAAATGTTTGCTTCAGAGCAATCGTGACCATCTACAACCATCGTGACATTCCGTGAAGGTTTTATTTTAATTATTAAACCAAAGATATTCAGTTTGGGAGCTATTATAAAAGAGAGCTATAACAAGTCATAGAAGAGAGCTATATTAAAAAGAAAAGTGAACCTCACTTTATGATAAAGGATTATCATAATAAATAGTAAATATTTGGGAATTAAAGAAGTGTTATATTATACTATTTTAAGTTTTAAAGTTTATAAAAGGAGTTATTAGAGTTTAAGGAAAATTGCATTACAGGATTTATTCAAGTTGCTCTTAAATTATAAATAGGAAAAGTGGATAATAAAAAACACATAAAGTATCAAAACAGAAAAGGAAGATTTTCTATCATCAAAGAAGTGAAAAAAAAGAAGACAAGAAGTCAAGACTATATATCGTCGAAGAAACAAAATTCAAGGAAGACTCGTCAAGAAATCAATAGACATCTATCATTAAAGAAGTTAGAGACCATGGAAGTTGGTTTGCGACTACAAATAGAGTAATTAGAAGTCAAGTTAAAGAGTTATCGAAGAGACAATGAAGAATTACGAGAGATGAATACAAAATCAGAAGTAATGATTAAATTACTTAAGATGCAAAAAGAGCTCAAGGAACAAAAAATTTCCAACCAGAAAAATCATATAGAAAAATTGTCTACCCAAACCGAGAAATTAAAAGATGAAAGTTATTTCAATCACACACAAAAAAATCAAGATATAATGAAAGAAATAAGTGATTACGAAGAAGAAATAATACGCTTGAACAAAATCGTTAACGACAAAGATGAAGAACTGGTCAAGAATCAATGGTCAACCAGTATCGACAACAGATAAAAATTCTTCAACAACAAAATAACGACTCTAAAAAGGAACACAAGCTGGAGATCGCAAAGAGTAATAAAATAGTATCCAACAATTCTGAAGAAATTTTCAGATTAAGAAATCATAACAAAACACTGATTACAAAAATAAAAAAATTGAAAAACAGTAGTAAGAGAGAACACTCCGGTGAAGTCCTCGAAGGAAAAATACTGGAAAATCAAGAAGAAAACCAATGTCTAAATAATCATAATCAGGAACTACAAAATCAAATCAAGGAGTTATAAATTGAAAAAAATTCACAAGATGAAAGAATCGAAAAGATTCAGAATCATAACAATCTAGTGGAGAACTAAGAAGCACAAATCCAGGAAAATGCATCCAAAAATAAAATCGAGGAAGTGAAGACAGTCCTCGCCGCTTTCCAAAACAGAGAAGAACAAACAACACCTACACCTTACAGACATCCTAATTATAATTGTCATTTTGACCAACGACAAGGTCAAAATGCCCTTTACCGCCACAGTATCGACACCATTTTATGTCGTTTCCTCACCCACGATGAGGTTGAACGGGTCATGAACGATTACTATAGTGGAGCTTGTGGCATTCACCTTTCTGGTATGGCCACTGCACAAAAAAACATGTGTACTGGATATTTTTTGCACATGCTATTTACGGATTGCATCATGCTAGTCAAGCGATGTCAGAACTTTCTATTGTTTCCCTCAACTGCAATAGCTCCCCATTTACCACTTCATCCCATTGTCTCAACCGATCCATTCTACAAATGGGACATCAAATTTATGGAATGTAATCCCGCCTCTGTAGGCGACCATAAATACATCATTGTGGTTGTGGATTATTTCACCAAATTGGTCGAGGCCATGCCCACTTACAATTGCAAAGATGACATTGCACCTAATTCTTCTTTAACCAAGTCATCACATGATTTGGCATTCCTCACCAACTTGTATCTAACCATGGCATACATTTCGAGGATTCTGTGTGGAAATAATCCTCAACCCATTTGAATTTCACACATAAGTTGTATTCGTCATATTATCCCCAAGGTAATGGCCAAGTCTATGCCTTGAACAAGATCCTCAAAACTATGTTGCAACGAATGATTGAAAAGTATAAGTCCAATTAGAACCACATGCTCTTTTCATCTTTATGGTATTACCATACATCCTCCAATACAACCACCAGCTTCACCCCATTCCACTTGGTCCATGGAATCAATTTTTTCCCTCCCATTGAGTGCCAAATCCATGCCTTGCACCTAGTCGTTGACCTCCTACCTGACACTTTTCCCTTAGAGAAATGTTTTTTCACCCTTGAGAAAGAAGATAGAGATTATTATGCCGCTTTCTAAATGATCAAAGCTGAAAAGCATCGATCTAAGGCCCATTACAATGTGCATGTTCGTCCTCGTACTTTTAAAGAAGGAGACATGGTCCTTGCTTACAACCAAGCCAATGATACACATGACAAAGGGAAGTTTGAGTGCATGTGGAAGGGGCCATATGCTGTGCACCAATTCCTCAATAAGGGAGCATACATTCTCACCAACTCATAATTATGCTTGTTGAATAACCCCTACAATAGGTTGTATCTCAAGTGATTCTATTCTTAACTCTACTAATCCAATTTGTTTAGTTTATATAGTTTTTAATTTTTTGTTGTTTTCACCTTTTTCCCACCATGAGCCTCATAGTTTGTTTTTTTATTGATATCATATGGATTCTACACCTTCTATTCATCTCATTTTTTCTGGCGGTGCAAGTAAATGGTCCCCTAGCCTCACCTCGGCTGCTTGGGTCATATACTCCCATTTGCATGAGCTGCTTCACCTTGATGGCGTATGTATCAGAGTATTCAACAATAACCAAGATGAGTATGATGTATTTATTAGTCTCCTAACTTCTAGCCTCCATTTGGGTATCATGCACCTTGACATTTTTCTAGACTCGCAGTTACTCGTTTCCCAGTTGAACAACCTATACTACCCTCTTTAGAAAGTTCATGCATGCTAAACAATTGGTTAAAAATTTTGAGTTCATTTCATTCAAACATGTCCCAAGGAGTTTCAATAGTGTCATGGATCATATTGCTAATGACATCCTAGAGTGGCATATCAATCATTTCATTTAGTACACAAACCATTCATATGCATTTTTCATTTTATTTGCATTCATATGTAAATAAGATATACACATCCATAATAACATCATAGCATAGTAGGATCATAAAACATAAAAAAATACATAAAAAGTGCATCCACGTGCATATATTATATCATGTCATGTAATACATTTCCATATATGGAAAATAAGAGCCCCAATAGCTTCCTCGAAAAAACATCGTATATAGTCGATAACAAAAACCATATGATCATAACATGAGGGGGAAGCTCCATAAGTTGTTAAGTGACTACTCAGTTGTAGTCAACATCATCCTTTGTCTCCTCCTTATAGCTCTAGTCCACTAGGGGTGCATCCCCCTTGCCTTGCATCCTGGCAGTACTCAACTACCATGGATATACACCTATTGATAGGACTCCTCTCTAGTGGAGCCTGGTAACAAATCATGATCATATCGTCATCTAGGTTCTGCCAGCTATCATCCACAATCCCCTTCAGCAGTCGGTCAATCTTGGTTCATAGTGAGTCTAGGGTATCATCATCCTAGTGATGTTGTCGTTGCTTTGCTGAGGGGTCCATCCCGAAGAACCTCCCATGTCGTTGTCGACCCGCTAGAGGCATCGTTCCCATATCTACACATATACTACAAAAGAGTGCATCTGTGTTCATCATATGAGAACGATGGTCGCCATCTAAGCTAGTAAAATACACACAATAAGATAACTATAATAATAAGTGTGTACTGTCGGGGCCCCAAACCTGGACCAGTGGTCGATGAAGCTCTGGTTCTCATGTGTAGTCCATGTCTACGTAGGGTAAGTCCTTGATCAATATCAGAAGCTGACGCCACTACGCAAATAGCTCCTAGGAGAAGAAGTGACCCACTAGCCCTCCTCCTTCATGAATCATGAGCTCACACCACCTTTGCATATTAGGCTCCCTCGACATGTTGTCATCCACTCGATGATGAGGTCGTAGTGTCAGAACCCTCTCAAAGAAGAAGGAACGCATGAGGTAAAGGTATCAGAAGTCCACGTAGACTCACCTCATTCAACAAGCGTTTGAGATCCTTCAGGTACATCTAAGCCCAACCAAAGTAATGCCTCTCAACAACTACTCCACCATCAATAACTATCCTCCAGAAACCTTGTGGGCTCCATGAAATCTAAGGACTCAAATCACCAAGGACTCTATAGCTCGAGTCTCATGAATTTTGATATCACAGATCCATATGTAGTTCTTCCCAGGCCTCACTGTCCCATAGCACTGCTGCTCTACCAAATCTTCCATCGAAACACATTTTAAGAATTTTAGCTTAGTGTCATCGATGATCCCATAAATTGACAATCCTTTAATGCAATTGACGTCATGTATGGTACGCTCGATCCTTTCACCCTGAATTATGAAATACTCATAATAACGATCCTAGAACTCTATTACCTTGTTTAACATGAGTTTGGCACTCCGCATCAGGGGTTTTGAAAGAACTTCACCAACCCATGTTGTGCCAAGATATCTTTCACTAGTGGATCATTTATCCATCTCGTGGCATAGGTCAATCATGTTCCTTTCATGCCATTCCATGCAAGGAATCCTACAAAAATACAAGAGCATAGTCATGAGTACCTCAACAAAAATTCCCTCCTCTGCCACTAGAACACACCTATTTTGAGAAAATAGAGAGCTTTGGAGAGCTCATGTCAGCCATGAAGTATTTCTCTAGAGAGCTCCTACCCCTTTGAAAGGAGAAATGTTCTCATAAAAACCCTCCAGATATTTCCCCAAGCTCCCAAGGAGTCCAATCAACCAAAAATGGACTAAAAAGAAACGAAAATTAACGATCTATGACCTTCAAGTCACGGAATCACAAATCGTCGCTTTGATCAGACGAAATAATTGTTTCTCTCCAGGGCCCTCCACAAACTCCCCACACTCCAAAAAGTGAAAATGGAAAGTTTTATGTGGTCACATCCCCCTTTTATAGGCCCTTTTGTCTCTATTTTCTTTCGGGTTCTCTACATTCACACGACGTTCGTTTGTTGACATTTTGGGCCCTTCCCAATTGTATCTTCCATTTGCTGTGATCGGTGAACTACTTCTCGTCCATTCTTAGGGCCTTCCTTGATTTGCGTGCAATCATGTGAGTCAGGTATTATATGTATTTTTTATGTATCATTTATATTGTGAACACACATTTATGCTCGAATATTCTTGTTATGTGTACATATACAAGTTACGTGTTACAGTTGCATGCCTTGTTGTGGTACTAACCGCTTCTACATGTATAATCCCTTCAATAGAATATAAGAAATCATCCCACTTGAACCTATAGAATTCCCCCATTGTCTGAGTAAGTGTCCCTGCTCAACCACCCTTTGCATTTTCTCTTTCTTTGCAGTAGAGCCTCCCCTCCCATGGGTGACCGTTTTTTAGAAGCCCTTGCATTTGGAACCCATTCCATTCACATCCCCTTCGGATCAGAAGTCCATATAGTTTGACACACTTAGTTGAATCTGGATGCATTTCCTCATGTCGTCACTCATTGGTTAGTTCCCCCAGACTCCCATCTTGGAGTTTTTGTTAAGCTCTTTTATAAATCCTTAAACAATAAAAATATTGTCGAGTTATCTCATTCCTTTTAGACTCGTTAAAGGACTTCAAAGAATGTTTTTTTGGTATAAATTTACCCCTTTTTGGGGGATGGATGGACTATTTACAAAAAAGTAATGCTCTATTCCCTTTTGATAGAAGAATTCTCCACTACACACCTTATTCTTTTTCATGCCTTGGGGACTAACTTTACAAAAAAGACCAAACCTGGAGTTTTCTTTACTATTTTCAGACTCTCCAAAATTGAAAACACCAACGAGCATTAACTGACTCGGGATTGCTAAAACCAAAGGAAAGTGCCATTTCAAACATACTTCTATACCTTATTTAATATCCTTAAACCACAAACAAGGACCAAACATGTGCTTCTTGGCACCCCTACAGATCACATCCAATCCCTTGTGTCAGCAACATCCCTAGTCACCTTTGTTCAGATTACTCTATAATGAGTCACCATTGGAGTGTACCTCCTTTCTTATCAACATTTCCCCCCTCTGAGGTCCTCCTAGTGCATATTACCCTCGCCCAGCTATGCTTCCCCTCCCTTGAGATCAGTTTGATATGCTTCCAGGTCAACCATGTCATCATACTCTAAACAAAGGAAGTTTGAGTCCCATTATTCACTAAGCCTCGTCCCCACCAACAAGGTCTCAGTCCAGCAACTCGTTCCAGCTACATTATGTTTGTATACATTGTGGTCTTATCAAGGAATCATTATTCCCTTACTTGTTTCAAGTCTCCCTCTGTTGACGACAACACGTATATTCCATAGGATAGACCCAGAGGTACCTGTACCTTGGCCTCATTTCCATCATCGAAAATTTCCTAAGGACTTGCATTTGGAAGACAAACCTTATTTCCCTTTTATATTGTTGCTTCTCAGATGCTCCACATCAACTCCTTACTCACACCGTTGAGATTCATACAAGGTTTTGGTCCTGTAATTACTTGGACGAAGACCCCAGATGTCCTTTGACTATAGCACATTGGTAAGTCACTATGTAACCCAGTCATTATCATATTATTTAGGATATCTAGGCTGCATTTCTTTTTACTGAATTTCTAGAAGATAAATTGAACTGAAATTTAAATTTTCTATACATCAAATTACTAAGAGTATAGTCCATGGGGTTTTGAGGGTCTTTAAATCAACACATAACATTGAAAAATCCTAAAATGACATTAAAATGCACCTTTAAAATGACCTTAAAAATCCATACCCTTCTAAATAATGTATACTCTACACCACCAAACACTAAAAAGTACGATGGTGTACCCACATGTACTCCTTTATATATGATTAAATAGCCACTTCATCTAATACTCAATTTTCTCGATGAACCTAGGCATATTTTTTTGTCTTGATTGCCAAATAATTAAAAGAAAGCCCTATCGAGTTGTTCCTTGATCGGTAAAATGCCTTCATATCCAACGAATCCCCTAACCATGTTCACAATCCAGAGGGAAATAACACAATAGGGCAATGAGTGGAAGGTTTTATACCCCTATGAACTAATGAGCCAATGACCTAAAACCCTAATGATGCTCTAATACCTTAATGAATTGATAGATTAATAACAATTTGATAAGTTGATAATTGGATGCTCTAAACAACATAGATCCATCTAAAAGGGGATCTACCAAGCACCGAGAGGGCTCAAATCTCTCAACGTGAAAACTCTCTTAAGGTGCAAACTCTCTCAAGATGCAAACACTTTTTTAGAATGAAAATGTGTAATCCAATGTTTATGGTTTTAGTTTATCTAATTTATGTTGTTTTATATATATGCAATTCTAAATAAATTTAATTTAATTTAAGCCGACAAATTATTTGTAATAATATATATATATAAATATATATATATAAAGGACACTTGTCAACTTTAGGATGAGCACGAAAAGAGTTACACATCTCTCCCCTGCTAGGATATAGAATGCACCTCTTCGGTGCAATGACTTGGCTAGATGATCCAATGTTGTAATTACCTATTACCCGAGTACATTGATTTGCTACATAACCCTAGCCAATTACCCCATCACCCCAATACATTGATTTGCTACATAGCCCTATCCAAGTTCAAATAACACTTGGTAAGTCAAAGTTTGGTCCATGTGACAACTAGGCTCAAGATGGAGAACAATCTCCTTTACTTCAAAGATTTCCAATAACTTTCCATTTTATCAATTTCACTCTATTATATACATGTAACCCCTCTTTGAATATTATTTGCAACACAATACAAACTAAAATATTGTAAATCTATTTATTACCAAGTCTGCATTATTAAACTCTACTACATAAAATGAAAAATAACATTTCATGCCCATTCCAGCACTCCCCCTCCCGCTCCCCTTCCCTCGCCCTCCCGCTCCCCTTCCCCTTGAAGGCAAAATTTTCACAAATGGTGTGAAGTGTGCCCAACAAATCCCATGCTTTGCTTTCCTTTCCTTTCCTTTCCCCTTGAAGGCAAAATTTTCACAAACGGTGTGAAGTGTGCCCAACAAATCCCATGCTTTAATACCACTTGGCAAAATTTTGACAAAGTGTGTGAAGTGTGCCCATCAAATCCCATAATTTAATACCACTATTTGTGTGACGAGTTTTCGTTATGGATCCCAAAGAGTGAAGAAATAGCTAACCTTACTTTCCTATGGGACGGTACGAGATTCACTCGCTTGAACATTGTAAATCCCAAACACTATTCTATTGTTTCGCCCCTCGAAGAGTCATCTTAGTTTCCCATTGCTGCCAAGGGGTTAAGCCCGTTGCCCACGTAACCCTGTAAGAAATCAAACCTAAGATAGTGCCATCCAGCGGTCAAATTTGAACCCATCCCAGTCCTTCCAAAGGGGTTTAGCCCGTCCCAGAAGTGTCACAAAAATTTTTCCCGTCAAAAAAAATTTAAATTTTTTATTTCGCCCATCCACCATGAAGGGATACCTTAACTTAAATATTTCAAAAGAAGGGTAAGCCTTTTAATTTGCCCGTCAAATTTATTTTCCGTTGTAAGCAGGCCTGGAAATTGACGGTAAACGTATTTGACATGTAACTTTAATTTTGGCACGTCAGTGTCTACGGGTGTACAAAATCACATCCCGTCAAATTGGTGTTTATCAACTTTTCTTACCTGTCATAAATACGAGTACCTCCTCTTAGCCATAACCGTTGATAAAATAGTTCTGGCCACTAGCCCGGCCGTTCTGGCCACTTGCCCACGTTTTGGTTTATTTAAGCAGATGAAGGAAACGCTTTGTTTGTTTTATTTATGAGACATAAAAACTTTAACAAATATAAAAAGTATGAAAATATTGTTATTGATAAAATTGAAGCGTGGGTTTCTCACTTGAGCTTCCCTCCGATTTTCATGGTCCTGGATTCTTTTGCCTCTTTTTTTTTATTCAAACAAAAAATGCTTTTATACCATAGGCGTGCACTATGTGTTGCCTAAGGTTTGGCATTACACCATTGCATTTAAAAAAGCTATACATAAATACAGTATCATGAAATGGATGGTGGAGTCACCAGATCAAGCCTACCAGGCAACAATGGCGTGTATTTTGAACTAAAATTCTGTGAGTACCTTGATGTTTGATGTTGTTCGAAGAGAATTTTTGTTGTGGAAATAAATCATTGTAATTGTTGATTGGTTATCTGAAACAGATTTGATCAACATTAGAAAAAGCTCGGCCATCAGTCTTGATACTTTACATATGGTCTTCCTATGCCCAAACAATAACTTGGTCTGATTCATTTTCACATTGAAAATCGATCGTTCGGTTTTCTCCTCTTCTTCCTAATATTGTAGGACTTGGTGTTGCCTTTCCTTCTTCATTGGAGATCGTTGAACAATCCTGAGCTCCTACAACCTTATCCAGCTGGTAGTTCTTCTGCTTATGAATGTTAATAAATGTTGGTACACCCATATTTACTTCCACATTACATCTCAAGTTACATGATTGTTGCAATCATTCTTTCCCTGAGCCTGAATGTTCAAGCATTGATCAATGTAGGCGACAAGGCCCATAGAATTGTTGGTGGGTGAAATTGGGAGCGGGAACTTTGTGGCGAGAACAACTGATGGCATATCTTCTCCTCCAGACTCATGGACTCTTTCACCGTATGAGGGATATAAGCTCATGGATAAACATCAATAAAATCAGTTGCAATGGGATAGGAATGATTATCACTCCATGAAGTTATTCCAGAACGAATCGTACATCATGATGTTATTCTCATTTTCGTTAATGATATGTCCATTATTTTCAAGATTTCCTTTCAGCGAGTCGTTGATATCAACTAGAGCAGGGATTCGGATGATACAACCAATGCTTCGTTATTGGCAGCGCTGGCAATGCATTCCAAGAGTGTCTTAATTGATCGCATCTTGAAGTATGGCATTGGGCTTGTAGACTTGAGATGCAAAAGCCTGAGAGAAGTGGAATCAATCCACTGATGAGAATCATAAATTATCTTGTTTTTTGAAGCCTATAAATCCTCACGCTGTGACAAGACGCCCACCACAGACAGTGCTTGAAAATCTCAAGCAGCATTGGGAGGAGAAGCAGCGTCAAGTTCCAATTCCACCACTGCTACCTTCTCTTCCTTAGCCTGGAGTTAACGCCAACTTGGACGCCTGCTTCAGGGAAGACACGATAAATCTAGTAAGTTAAAAAAAATGTTTTTTCAGTTTGGAATAGGGTTTTTCATTATTTTTATGTTTTGTCATTTTCTTTGTAAAAGGCTTATTTTTTATTAAAAAACATTCTATCCTTTTATCCGTATTGTTATGGCTTGAGTTTTCTTCATCATATCAATCTATATTTTTCTTCATGAGCTGTATTACCACGGTCAACTTTGCTGTATTGGTCAATGGTACTCCCTCCAGCTTTTTCACTGCATCCAGGGGTATCAGGCAAGGCTGCCCCTTATCCCCGTTATTGTTCATTCTCGTCATTAAAGGGCTTAGTCTGATGATCAAAGATGCCAGGAATAATGGTCTCATCAGGGGTATTAAATTCTCGCCATCCCTTACCCTAACACACCTATTATTCGTTGATGATGTTATTCTTATGGGTTCGGGAACCATCCGGGACTGGTTGGCCTTTGAATCTCTTCTTGACTGCTTCTGCAAAGCATCAGGAATGAGTATTAATGTTGATAAATCTTGTCTACTCTTCCACAATTTTAGTGATGCCTGTCTGAATGACTTCAAGGCAGCCATGCCTTACAATATTTGCCCTCTTCAGTCAGGTATTACTTACTTGGGATATCATTTGAAGCCTTTGAGTTACAGAGTTGCTGACTGGATCTGGCTACTGAATAAATTTGAGAAGAAAATCAAACACTGGGCATTCAGATATCTGTCTCTTGGAGGGAGACTTGTTCTGGTCAATTCTGTTCTTGCCAACATTCCTGTGTATTGGATGGGCTTAGCCCCTATACCCTGTTCCATTCTCCAGAGGATCCGGAAATTAATGTTTAACTTTTTATGGGGAACGACTGACACATCTTTCAAGTTCCACTTATCTAACTGGATTGACCTCTCTCGTCCTAAATCACAAGGAGGATGGGGTTTTGCAGGCTAAATATTTAAATGGTAAATCAGTTATTGACTGGATCAGATCTAAAAACTTCTGTACTCGCAATATATCACTTTTCTGGCGAGGTTTTCTGCAGGTATTACCATGGATGGGGATGCATTTGTCGTGGCCGGTCGGTAAT
>LPNX011014085.1:186287-382142 GCA_001517045.1 Pseudotsuga menziesii | reverse complement strand
TCAGCGAAAGAGGCATACAATTGTATCCTTCAGTCTTCGATGAACAGGGAAAACATGGCTGGATGCCCTCCTGTATGGCATAAGTCTCTTCCTCTTAAGATTTCATGTTTTATATGGCTTGCACTACATAATAGGATACTCACGTGGGATAACCTTCAGCGCAGAGGACTCTCGGGTCCTGGTATATGTTCACTCTGTTGCTCAAATGTGGAAACAGTTGATCACCTATTCTCATTCTGCTGGGTGTGGAAATTGGTTGCTGGTTACATTCTAGACTATTTCAATATTAAGATTTGCATTGCAGATATTTCCTTTGTGGATTCGGTCTTTGGATGGGCTGATACAATTCCACAGAGCTCCCCTTACTTCACACTGCTGTTTAAAATGATCTGGGTGTTTTGGAAAGCCCGTAATCAGGTGATTTTTGAAGGGAGGCACAGGGACATCCACAGTATCATACAACTAATTCTGCGTTCTGCTCTTTCTTCAAAGCAGGGGTCTGCTTCTAGAATCAAGCACAGAAGGAACATAGGACCTCCTCCTGTTAAATTCTTTCCCTGCGGTTTTATGGATGGAGCATCAAAGAACAGGATTGCTGGTGCAGGTATTGTCATTTTTATCAGTGACTCCTACTTCCTGGAATTCTCATTAGGAGTTGGACATGGCACAAATACCAAGGCAGAGCTGCTCAGTCTCTGGGCGCTCTTGCTCCTCTCCCAAATAATGGGGATTCCTCTTGCTCAAGTATTTGGTGATTCTCAGATAATTATCAATTGGGCAAAGGGATCGACTGCTCTCTCCCCACCTAAACTTGTTCATTGGTGTAGGGAGACTAAAAAGCTAGCCTCTAGCTTCCAGGATCTGTCATTCACTCACATATATCGAGAGCACAACGATATTGCTGACCGTCTTTCTAAAAAGGCACTTACATTGCCCCAAGGAAAGGGCTGCATCATGGAATATGTTGAGAATCTCCTGGTTTTTTCTGATTGTATTCAACTCTTTTGAGATGGTCTTTGTGGCATTTCTCACATGCTTTGCATGTAATGATTGTGTGACAGGGGACATTCCCTGATATCGACGCTGTTTCATACATGAAAGCGCATCTCTTTAGAACGCTGCTCAGAGTATTATTGGCTCTCGATCGATGTGACTGAACTGACAGTCCTATTTCCATGATGAGTCAGTTTTCTGATGGGTTACTCATTTTTATTATGTGCCATTCCTCCTGATGGTTTCCTGGGTGGTTGTCACGGTATTACTGGGTAATTGTATGTTATAATGTCTTTTGATTCAGATGAATAACAAAGGCAGGTTTTTTCTTCTTGAAAAAAAAAAAAAATCTATATTTTTCCAACATTCAATCCACGTAGAGATTTGGAGGAGAGGTAGGGAGTTTTGAAAATAACAAGTAGGTTTTATTTTTTAATGAATTATTTATTTAAATAATGTCATAAAGACAAAGCCAGAATCAAGTTGAATGGATAAGAAGTGTATATAAAAAAAATTGACATGTATATATTTTTGAATGGATACATGGATAAGAATATATAAAAAAATTGACAGGTATATATTTACATAAGACGTAAACTGCCGGGCATTTTAAAAATGTAACCGTCATCAAATTTTACTTGACAGGCTAGTAAAATTTGAAATTCTAGGCTTGGTTGTAAGTAAAAGCTGTGAATCTGCGAATAGGCAATGGGCAATAATAATTAATGAGTAATGACTTTACATCACATCATGGGATCCTTTTCAAACGTATGAAGGGCATTATATGAAGTTTCTGTTTGATATTTTAAAATTATAAATATTTGGAAGGGCATTATTTTATTTTCACATTTTTTTTAATTAAAAGGCCAACTTAATTTTCAATTTTCAATTGAAGTGCAATTATTTTTATAACCTTTCATCCTTGAAGGATTGGATAGTTGCATGCCCTTCCAAAAAAAATTAAGACCAGCCCTTCAAATTTGACCACTGCCATCACGATTCACGTGCCCAAGGGGTTAAGCCCGCTGCCCACGTAACCCTGTAAGAAAGCAAACCTAAGATAGTGCCATCACGTGACCGGGCACGTGGGTTCCATTAAATGTCGGTAACTGATTGGCTAATTCAGACTTCTCTCACGTGACCACATCTCTTCTCTGCTGACGTGTCAATGTTAACGAGAAACCAGAAAAACGTGAGAGTCGTAATCAACCGACATGATACGGTTGCCGATTCCTCTAAAAACGATGTTGAAGAAGCACTGGAGATCACAAAGTCTCATAACTGTTACGCAGAGATATTTATCATTTTGATTCCTTTTAAAAGACGGCGATTTGGTACCATAAACCCTCTACAATACTATCTGTTTAATATAGAGGAAGAAGTAAGTACGATGGGGTTGCTTGATAAGCTGTGGGACGATACTTTGGCTGGTCCTCGTCCTGAGAGTGGCCTCAGGAAGACTGGTAATACTAATTCAGGTTAGCTGCTTTGTGAATTTGTGTGAATATATATAAATGATAATAATAATAATATATTTTTAAGATAATTTCAATCTAGATACCAATTAGTATATGAGATCTTTTGTTTGTATTGTGTGATAATGATATCTTTTGTATGTATTGTGAGACTAAAGATCTTTTTGTTTATATTGTGAGATAATGATATCTTTTGTATGTATTGTGAGACAAAAAAAAATTTTTGCAGTGATTTAACTACTTAAGCATACCGAAATATACATACCCTATCTCCGTTCCGATGAAATTAACATTTCTTGAATGTGATGATATTTAATCGTAAATTCATGGCGTAGATGTTTTTTGTTGGAGATTTCATGTTAATGTTTGGTCATGGATTTTTGCAGAGGCCGAAGAGGATTTAAGCAGGTTGAGGGAACGCATGAGAATGAGTGCAGAGAACCAACGATCGAATGATGATGCAAGACAAGTAACGCAGAGTATCACCATTGTTAAGCCTCCTCGTTATAATTTTCGTTCACTCTCTGTGGATACTCCCTCTTCTCCAGCAGCCTCAAGCCCTTTAAACTCACCATCTTCTCGTAAGTACCCTTGATCTGTTTTCATCAATGGATTTCTTTACTCTTTCTTTGCCACGAAATTTATCAATCAGAGAACACTGCATTTATGTTTGTTGGATTTGGAATATTGTGTAACAGTGAAATTTATCAATCAGAGAACACTGCCTTTTGGCCAATATATGGTTCGCCATATTTGATCAGCATTACATGCTTCAACCATGTAGTGTATATATATATATATAATTTGTTGGAACTAAATGAATATACATTTTGTTGTATTATATGGATGTAATCTTCTATGTCACATCAATGTTAGAAATAATAATTATTGTAAATTCTTTTATTTTGTTATTTTATATTATAAGTTGAAGTTTAATTAAATTTTTGAAGGTAAGTTTTTAATATTTTACTTTGTAAAAATTTGAGTTTTTATTCATAAAATAGTGGACACAAATTTTACTTAATATTTAATTATATGATTTTGATTTTGTAAGTATATAGAATTATAGTTTTGTTTAACCAATTAGCTTTCTTCTTTATCCCCTTCTTAAATGTTTTGAAGTATCTGATCCATATTTGATGAACTTAAATGAACCTAAAACACTGAATTGAGTAAAACTGTTTGAATTTCAATTTAACTAATTAGCTTTCTTTCATCCAGCTCATGAATGTTCTTAAAATCTAACGCATCTTTTGGAGAATTATATGGTCGTTTTTAGTTTTCAAGTCACTGAGCGATCTCAAGCCATACTCCTTTTGACATAAATATATGTATATGTATGGGCGGGAGAACAATAGGAATAATGTACACCAACAAAGAAATTAAAGGACATTCGGAGTCCTTCTGAAACCAGAAAAACGTTTACAAAGCTACTTATTGTCCTGGTCCTATTTTGATAATCTGGTCTACTAAGAGAGCCTTGGACCAATTATTCCAAGGAATATACGAGTGGAAAAAAAACTTGGCCAGGATGCGATCTAAAACCACCCGTGCTATTCTTAGTGAATATATTGTGGATGAGATCGTGAAGAAGAAAAAGAAACTAGCCATTCTCAAAAAGTAGGGTCAATTATAGAGGTAGAGCAGATACAAGAAAACTTAGGTGAATTTCATAAACTATAAGTGTTCGAATGGGTTTCACTCCAATACGAAAGTATCTCAAGCAAAAAGAAATATTCATAGAGAAAATTTATGGCCTAAATATTTAAATATTTATATCTACTTATTGAGAAAATTTATGGCTTAGGCAGGGTTAAATTTGACGGACACCCTTATCTATAAGTGTAAATTTTTTTAAGGTTTTGTTTATGGCCTAAAAATTCAATTTGATGGACACCCTTATCCATAAGTGTAAATTTTTTTTAAGGTTTTGTTTATGGCCTAAAAATTCATATCTATCTACTTATTGAGAAAATTTATGGCCTAGACAAGGTTAAATTTGACGGGCACCCTTACCCATAAGTGTAATTTAAAAAAAATAAAAAATTACCCTTCTATTAAAATTTAAACGAGGGGCTGTAGGTAGATGGTGGTGACAGAAAATAACTGTGTTTGAATTTGAGTGCCACTATACTAGTTTTTGGACTGCCAATTTTGTAATTACAATATCAAAATTTGCAGATTTTAGTATTCCTAGTTAACTCTTTAAGAGAGAGTAAAACTGGATATACCAGTTGCTTATTAAATTTTATCATAGATTCAACATTCTAACTATAAAAAGTCTACCTGGGATGAATTTTGTCTCCAATATCCAATGCATATTTTAATATTGTGCAAATCACTCACAATTAAAGGAAAATACTTTGCTTCCAAGATAACAAAGTTTAATTCACTTGTATACTAGTCCCCAATGTTACCCAAGCACAGGAGCTGAAATTAATTAGGGATCGAACCTAGGTAAATCAACTTGCCAACTAACCTAGTCTTACTTTATGCACAAACATGGAATGAAAGGGTGGGCAATGGTCATTGTATTACTTCAAACTTGCATCAACGGTTTACCACTAACCCACACATTTATTAGAAGGAAGAATTTCCCAACCCCTTCAAAATGGAATTGGAAACAAGCTCGAGATCGATCAAATTTTACTCGACAACTTTTGGGGGAAAAGGAGTTAGGCACAAAATTCACAAAATTCTTAGTATGGAAAACAAACTACAAACTAGAAAGAGAAGTTCCTGAAGCCAAATGTTTAATGAAATTAATTATTAGTTTATCAAGCATATTTTAAAAGCCAAAGTCACCTAGAACCACTCCATATTTGTTCATTGTATTTGGTGTTACAACTCTAAACTTTGTGGCATCGACCAACTTTTTAATTAATAAGGATGGATGGTAAGTCCATGCACAAGTCTTGGCTCTTTCATCGATATATAAAGGATATTAGCAAGGGTGTCACAAACAAACAAGCAGCTTGCACATCATAGGCTAATATTTCAATAGTTCCATTCCATTGGCATGTGTTGATATATTTGCTAAATAGGTAAAGTGGAATAGATCATGTTGATTAGAATACATCACCCTATCATAATATATCCATTAAAAACATATTCCGGTAAGCCAAGGGTTCTCTATAGGTCAAGTAGCAAATAGAACCTGCATCGATTCATCCTGCCATTCATGTTTGAACTTCTATGAAATAAGAGACTTTATCCTATTTATATAGTGTAGAAGTCTCTTATATACTCTTCATCCAATGAATCTGCCATTACTTGAGGTTAATTTCAATGTTGGAATGACTGGAATCTTGTTGCATATTTGCAATTGTAGTGAAGAGGATTCTCACTAGAACAAGAGTATCTTTAAAAAGAGAATCAAAATATAGTTGTTATCTATTGTTCTTGTCCTTTAATCCAAAATATACTCTTGTTTTACACAAGTTCCATTATGTCAAGATTCAATTATGAACGGTATAGTCCACTATATTAGTATTCTTATGTAGATTCCTTTTTGTTCTTCCGATGCAAATGGGATTTATGTATAGAGGAAATTGAATAGTGTCCTCGTCTAATAGTTCTTTCATAATCATGCTCACTTCCTTCGGATTATTGAATGCATGTAATTGCCACATATGCAATTTTGCCATGAGATTCTGGAATTTGTCCTATTGCAAAATATTGAAAGCAAAAAATGTCCATGTGATTTTGCAACACATGTATGCATGCTTTCAGCTCCATTTGTTATTTCTCATGTCACAACGAATGCATAGTATTTGTCTTCTTGCAGATTCATCGATTGGAATTCACAATTCCAAATTGTTAGCTGGTCATCATGTAATTTTTGCTTGACTCTTTTTTCAAACTCCATTTGTCAATTTTCCTAATTTGGCCAATGGTCTCTTCTCTATGTTGAAAATTTCTCGCATAAGAACAGGGGACCAAGTTATATGATGATCCAAACCGCTCAATTGCACTTTTTTGTTTTAAATTGATAAAGAAAGATTTGAAAAAATGATTATGCACTTTCATCATCATGCGTGTTCCGATTACAAGATTTCCAAAGCACAAAATATTATAGAGTGACTTGCAACCGTGTAGAAGTCCCAACCACACTGTCGCAGCCTAGCTCTGTTATCAGTTGTAATGTCCCCTACCCTTGAGATAAGGCTAAAGGTGCTAAAATTAATACTAAATTATGTTTAAGCATAATGGATATCGATAAATTACTATTAAGCTCACTAACCATTCACCCAAATAATTAAAACTTTTAACTCTAGAGATTGAATTATAACTAAAGTTGCGACACTTAATTATTTAATTATAACACTTAATTAAATAATTAATTGCGACACTCAATTAATAATTTCCAATGTGCGAGCTAAGGGTAGTAATTACAACAAGTACATGAATAATACATGATAAGCATCATATTCAGTGTGAATTTAACTAATTTATGTACTTTTGGTTTGTTTGATATCATAGTTTATAAATAATCAAGCATTGATGTCATTGATTATTTGTAAATTAATCTATTTTTTCGGTGTTGTAATGTGTGTGGTGTCAGTATGGATAAAAACTAAGTAAAACCACATATCATGTAACATCCATAGGCTGCAATCTACAGCCACACTTAAACCATAGCAAACAAAGAACATTGGTTGCAACTACAACCCTCAAAATTAGCTACCGATTATTGTCCCCTACAGACATCTCTCACTAATAAAAATAAGATTGTATGGATGCCACCCTCCAACCATAGATTACTTTTACATATAGAATACATCACTCATCCTCATATTTGCAACAAAGAACAAATATGTAAACAAAACATTTACAATCAAATGACAAGTGTGCTCATCTTGGCACCGGAAAACTGTCAGACCAAAACAAACATATCATGGTTATCCGGAAATCCTTTTCAATGAAATGAAAGGTGTTTTTCTTTAGAAACATTGTTGCATACACAATGGAACAGGTATCACAACACATAAATGAGAATATATGGGAAAACCATATCATATTGGGTGTCCCCCTCTCAATACAATAGAGTCAAAATTTCATTTTTTTATTAAGAAAAGAAGAATAGAAAGAAGGTGACGAGCATAGAAACTAAATTCCATATTATATGAGATTCATCCTTCCTGCATGAAGATCCTGACATTCAATACATGAGCACTCAAACAACCAATCATCCACCATTGCACATATACCAAATAAAATAATGTAATGAAAACATAACATAAGATAAATACTTAACTCAAAATAGGGGAAACTAGCTGTAGTAGGATAACTTTCCTCCCAGCCGTATACACTGTCAATCCTTCCCACTTGAACAGGTCACCCTCGAGTTGAGATTATGGATCCATGAGTAGAGTCTCACTTAGTCCCACTACTCTCAAAACTAGCTCTTTCGAGAGTCGAAATGGTTCCCAGTACTACTTTCCAATCCATATCCACTACCTATGGGATGTTCCCTAGCTTGTCATTCCCATTTCCTGGATTCCTGTGCGAGAACCTGGACTAGTAGAGTTATATAATGGAAGCAAAAGGAAACAACTAGACTCTCTCTAAGTCTCAAAACACTCTCGATACTATCAACATTCCCAACACAATTAGATAGCATAAGTCACATGGCCAAAGCTCAAGATTACCTTCAACAAGGAGAGGGGATATGAATTTATAGCACAAGGAGGCCAACTCTAACCCAAGTGGATCAACTCAAATTAGAGAGGGTTAAGGTTTAATCTTCGTCATGGAGACTTAACTCGAATTTTTTGAGTGATGGTTTTGTTAGGAGATTCCCTTTCCCGAATTAGCACCATAAGGAGGAGTTACCAAAAACCAAGGAGTGGATCCACGACGAGCACAAGGAGGCACACTAATGCATAAGGGAGGTTACAAAACACTAGGGAGGGCGAAATAGATGGGATAAGGGATCCAATACAGTCATAAATACCTTGGAAGCACAAAACTAGGATCATCAATGCATTGTGTAAGAGTTGAAGCTAGAAAATAGCTTAGAACCCCTAAAACTAGGAAAATGGATCATAAATGACCAAAATTACATAAATGTGAGGGAATATCCTCCAAATAAGGGTTCCCTTGGCAATAGGGGCCAACTAAGGCACGGACAATATGCAATAATAGTTCCATAGTCCATAAAGATCAAGAATAAGGTTCGTTGTACAAAGTTTGGGTGACCATCATTGTTAATGTCACCCAAGTGCAATTTATGAACTAGGATGGACAAATTCAAGTCAACAATAAGTTATAAGGTGTTTGGGATGTCCCCATTCCCCCTCACTTGAGGAATCTGTGGTCTTCCATACTCTTTTAGTTTCCTTTGTTGAGCCAGTTGTTTATTTAACGGCAAAAACCATTAATGATAACAACATAATTCACATTATCAAACAAGGATTACAAGTTATTAATCACACTAATATGAAATCGAACATATGTCCAAAGTTACATAAAATAGATCATAAGGCAATAATGCAAAGGAACATAAGTGATATGAATGATCATAAATTCGGGGGGCTTAACAACTGGGGTATTGCAAGGGCTTATAATGCAAAAGATGGCATTTGACCTAAATGGAATAAAGCAGCCTAGACTTGTCTACACTACATTGTATCATGTCAAAGACATAAAATATATATACCTCATAAGTAAATTGCAAAATACAAATTTCCATGTTTTCCAAAAAGTAGTCGAAGAAATGGAGAGGCTAAGAGAACGATCCTGTTACCAAGTTGACTATAGCCTATTCTCTAATGAAAGAAACAACTGTATTTTAATAAGTTCATTGAACACCCATAGATTTCCCTTGCATATTAAGGAAATTACTAGTGCTTATGATGTAATGAAACCTAATATAGTCTAAGTTTGCAAGAAACATACACAAATATCATCCCTCAAGAAACTTTGCTAAAAAAAAACTATGATCACTTATCAACATTACATATCCATGGAGTCATAACACGTTACAAAAAGATAAGTGTGCATGAAATATCGTACAAATACACCACAAGATATATTGAATATGTGGTTATTGATTTCCATTAAAAATGTTCTCTTTCAAAATCACAAACGTCTATATCGTGCCACATGCACCACTCGAACATGTTTTTTATTTTCTTACTAGCATCCAGGCAAAAATAGAAGAAAAAAATTACATTATATTTTCTGGAGATTTCAAAATTGATATGCTTGCAAGTAACAACCTACAAGGTAAAAATTAAGTCCTTTATGAATAGCAGATATTTCACATTGCACAGAACAAAATCAACACATGAAAAAAGATCACTTCTTGACTACTTTTGGATAAATGTGCATGCTAGTCATATTTCATTTATTGTTTATTAAGCTTATTAGAGTGATCACCATGCCATCTATATTTCCATTTCTTTGCATTGATTCAAATCAATTGCAATAATTCTTAAAAACATTCAATGTTACCATATAGCTACTTCATATTACCTTTCTAATTAATTCTGGAAAAAAGGACACACCTAACAAAAAGACTACATTCTAGTCTCTAAGTATTACCCATGAGCATCGGTGGAAGTAGGTCCAGATCAGGGATGGAATTTGACTAGTAAATGCCCGTCATGGGTCAATTTACTCGTCAAATACAGCTAAGATTTTGTCGAGACCATCAAAAACTGGCTTAGAATACAGGAAAAGGTTTCAGATTTTGTTTATTACCGGCAATTTTGATGGGTGTCCGTCATTTGAAATTCCAACCCTGGTCCAGATACATGTATGTGTATAGCAAAAAACATTGGTCGTTCTTGAACAAAGGACATGACTCAACACCCTCTAGACATATCCTTTAGGTTTTATTGCAAACTCCAAATTGTTTATTTCAATGTCCTCCTACAAAATGTTTTCCAACATAAGTTTTTAAGTGAAACTTAAAAAAAATTATTAAATACAACTTATGCCAGGATGCCATAGTCAAAATCAAACCTAGTGCAAAGAATCGTGGTTTAATTCTATTGCAATTTAAGGCCTTCATATTTTGGTATCATTTGAACAATTATCAAATGGGAAAAAAATTCAACAAATGCCATAGGATGATTGGCTAACCACTTATTGATACATATGCTTGTTAGCCATATTTCTGTTACAGTTTTCAAAACATTTTAGAGTGATTGTAAAGCCAAATAGAAAAAATGCATCAAGTACTTTCCAAGTACAGATTTGATCATAAACATCAAAAGAAACTAGGTGCAATTGCATTTTCAGTTTTTCCCTGTTATATTTCCATCTTTATTGTGTTTTGAATATCCCAACAACATCTATAACCCATATTAGTTGCTTGATCTGAAATCATAAGTACAATTTGCAGAAAATGATAGTTTCTTAATAATAAAAAAGAAACTAGTCAACTTTTCCTTCTCAAGATTCATCTGCATAAAACATTATAGCAGCCTCACAAAAGAAACCGCTGTATTTTTCAAACTGCTTGAAAGATATTTTTGCAATTGATAAATGTAATAAATGTTTGTTGCATATGTAGTTCCTTTTCGTGTTTTTGACATTCCAAAAGCATGTAGCAAAACCATATAGACCTATGACCCATTGCTTGATCCGAAGCAATATATGCAATTGGCACAAATGATTCATAACTATTAAAAAACTAGCAGTTATTTTTCTTTCACAATATCCATTTGCAAGAAACATTGGAACAACTTGACAAAGAAGGAATGGGTTCTTCTTTGCCTTTATCTAAATTCGAATTTATTCTTAAGCAATAAAAAAATAATCTGCTTACTTGTTAACACTAAAAAGTGTTCACCTAGCTCTCCATGGTCTAAACCATATGCATACATCATATTCCCACTACTATTTTCTCGATTTTGATCTTCACAATTGTATTTTCACAAAAAAATGGTTCAAAACATCATTATTCCTCTCCATAAGTGAAGGGATGATGAGCATTTATTATGATTTATCCCCAATCTCTCCCAAAAAGGGTCAAAAACCCTAAAAAAAAGAATGGGTCAAAAAAACATACATAAATACCATGGACAATGAAATACCATAGGTCATTAACTTGGGTCAAAAAACCCTAGGACCATACTGTAAATACATTGTGAAAGACTCCTCCAAAACAGTTTTGGAGCACTTTTGTCATTTTTCACTCACATCACATACTTTTTCTTCCATACTTTGCCATGCCATTTCCCATGGTGTACGTTGAGTTCACTCCATACCCACTTGGATCCATTCCCCCCATTTGACAACCAGTTGTGGAATAGATTTGAGACCCAAACGGTGGAGATCCAGAACCACTTGGATGGCTATGGTGGCCCATTTTCATCAAGGTGTGTTTACTTTTATTTCTTGCATTACTTTATATATATATATATATATGTGTGTGTGTGCGTGTGTGTGTGTGTGTGTGTGTGAAAACCCTATAAATATTTCTTTTTGTTGTATCATTTCTTTTGTTATTATTGAACTCTTCCTTATGCTTTAGAGGAGCTAAGGTTGGTGCATATGCACGCACTAGGGGAGAAATCCCCACTACACTGCTTTTTCTTCACAGTGTTCATTTACACAAAACAAAACACTAGAACAAAGAATCAATGGATTCTCCTTTTCCTTCATTCAAATTCAATTTTTAGTTTTTTTTTGGGTCTCTCTCACAAACAAAAATGCAATTGATGCAATAAAACAAAGTTTTCTTTCTTTCTTGCTATTGCACTGGAGCCAATTCCCATAGTCACAGTTTTTAGATCTCAAGACACTTTTTCATCTATGTCGAGCCAAAGATATTCCTTCATGTACATGAAATTGGCAACTTGGCAATTGCATACGCCATACGCCTCCTGTTGCCTGCATGTGAAACAAAATTACTCAATTGAATATTTCCACTATCAAGTTGCGAGAAAAGAAGAATAAAGATCTTTCAATTGTTACATAACACTTACATAATAAAAAAAGACATTGTTGACAAAATACAATAATGCACAATACACAAAGAAAAAAACTTGCACTCTTGCAGTTAAGCACTTTTGCAAATGGCATTTGGTAATTTTTTTTCCCATTTCAACAATCATCAAATGCAAGTTTTCTATTGCAATTCTGCATTTTTTTTCCTTCGCTAGATGCATGTTCTATATGTGTAGACATTTTATAATGATTATAGTTACAGATACTTGAAGAAGCTTCCAAATTATTCAAAACTTGCAAAAGCAATAAGGAGCTAGAAAACAGAAAGGAGAAGACATCTACTAGCAATAAACAATATAGGTAAATTAACATTTTCTTCGTCTTAAATATACCTGAAGAATTTAAAGTGTTTTTCCTCCCCAATAGAACTGCTACAGCAAAAAAACACTTTATGCAGTCGACTATATATTCCAATATCAGCTATACAAAAGATTATGTGCCCAATACAAATTTAATTCCCTCTTTATGTTCATTGTTCTTTTACAGCACCAACACAAAACAAACTGCAATAGAACCATCAACTATAAGTCAATTGTGTTCAATGACATATAATAAAGTTTTTGAAGGTGATGTATTGGAACTATAGCCCAGGACAAAGCAAAGGTATAACTTCCCCTACAAAAGCTCAATTAGTTCATGTAGATCTAGTAGACAAGGACAAACAAATGCAATAACAATAGACATCAACGAACACCTAATCCCCCACTTCATTGACAAATTATGTCTGGAAACTAGTGTTGGTTTATCAAATTGGATTGAAGAAAAAAGGCCCATACCATAGAGGAGATGCAAAATTCTGCATTGTCCTCTTTGAAGAAATGAAAGTCGAAAATATTCAACAAGTTTGCAAATATCACAAACTTCTACCAAACTTTACTATTAATAAGCTGGTGCATCAATCATTATTGGATGTCAACAAAACAACGCAGAATATGAGCTAATGGACAACAACATATGATCTTACAGAGTGTAGGTGTTTGGGAAGTTTCTCTGTCACCTCATTTCATTTCTGAGCTGAAAATCGCTCAACAAACAACATAAATTACATATTTTGTAGATTAAATTAACCGGATTCGGACAAAAAAATCAGCCTGAAAGTCAAAAAGTCCCCTAGTTAGACAGCTCAAAAACAAATGGCTGACGTAGATTCTTGTGTGTAGGTACAGGGCTTATTGAAAGCAAAGAATGCATTTGCACCATCGTTTAAATGTACCTTTACCGAATTTGGTCCGCCATTGATACAAAGCTCATCAAATTGTGCATCAATGCTTTTTACTATTTGAAGATAATTGTTTTTGGAATATAGCAACTTTATGGATTCCCAAAAATTGATACAAAACAAATACTTTCTCAAGTTTCTGTCAAACTGTTTTCAATAGATTTTTTATACTTTGACATCCATAGCTTACATCAACGTAACTAAATCCGGATAAGTAAATTTTTTCCTAGATCTTCAAAAGGTTCCTAGTTTTGGCTTTAAATAGAAATGAAAAAAAAAAGAGAAAAAACACCCTTAGACTATATGAATCTTGATGTTGAAATATAACTATATGTATTTTGGCATTGGTCGTGTTCTATCTATAGTTAAAAAAAAAATTGTTGTAACTTCTGCGGTGGTCCATACGCCATTATGCATGTGTATTTCATATATTTTGAAAACTAGCTCTAAAATCTCTGAATTCAACATAGTTTCAAACATATAATAGTATGCAGCCTATGGTGCAATCCAATTATGTTTCTAACTAGCAATTAATTTTTTTGTTTTTTGTTTTCCACTATGCATAATTGTTTTAATGCTAATTTGTCCACTATGTATAATTATGTTTCTAATGATAATTTGTCCACTATGAATAATTGTTATAAAGATGTTCCAAAGCATATGTCTATAGTCCAAAGTCTAAATCAAATTTTCACAGACTATTGTTCTTTCATCTAATGTAAATCTCCAGTTCTTTTATTGTTCTTTCATCTAATGTAAATCTCTGGTTCTTTTATTGAAGCTTATAACAAACTTAGTCCATGGGCACAATTTGACCATGAAAAAAGCATTAGTCTTCTTTCTCTAACTATTTTCCAGTAATTTAACATCTCCTTCGAATGTAATGGTTTCATGCTTCAATGTCCATACCTTCCCTGGTTCACAATATATTTTTGTTTATCAATTTGGCCTGGATAGTGTTTAGTTATGTGTGTGATTACTATACTTGTTATTTAGCTTTGTATATAGCATAATTGCATCCTTAACTATTTTTCTTGTATAACTTGTATAACTATTTGTGTAATCATTGGACATTTACTTTGTCTATAATGGTTTCATGCGTTCATCTCCATGTTTATAAAAAAATATACTATGGAAATTTTCTTTATCCATCTTGTGTACTGTCTCATTCTGTTGATGTAATATTGCACAACACAGTTTTTTGAAAAAAACTTCTAAGCTCTAAGGTTATCTGTTTTATGCAATGAAAAAAAATCCATGCTTTCATAGACAAGCTGACCTTAGCAATGCTTACCTATGTGTTTGGTTACTATTAAAAAAAATCATGCTTTCATAGACAAGCTGACCTTGTCAATGCTTACCTATGTGCTTGGTTACTATAACTATTGTTTAGCTTTGTACATTACATAATTGTAGCCTTAACCGTTTTCCTTTTGTAACTATTTTCTAGTCATTCGTCATTTGTTTTATTGCATACAAGTGTGATACAAGTTTAATGCATTTTAATTTCCATACAAGTTTTATTGCATCATTCTATATCATGATCTAAGTGCCATTTAGACAACTTAACACTCAACTATTTATGTTCTCCATTGCAAATAACATGTTATTTGCAGGGACATCACCACCTCTTGCTCTCTCTATATATATTTTAAATATATTAAAAATTTTAATTTGCTATTGTTTATTTTTTATTGGCGAAGGAACTTGATTGGATTTGACATTTATTTTAAAATAATAATAATAATATAAAACAAGGGTTGCAAGCAACAAAGTCCCTTCCTTAGGAAAAAAAATGAAATGAAAATAATAAGAACTAAGAAATACTAAACAACAACAAACATGTCAATTTTCCCAATGTTAGTAGTAGCTACAAGATAGTTCAACCTCACTTAAAGTGGTGTTTCTTCATAATTGACTTCACTAGGTGTTTCCATAGCATATTTCCCCACTCTATTGTCATTCCAACTACTATGACCAACATATCTCCAATTCTATAGAGAGTAGCAATTAATATAAGCTCATCTTCACGAGATTATGATTATAACAAAGTAATAGACGTTTGTTTTTTTGTGATTCTCTTTTTGGTTCTGCACTCCACATCTATAAACAAAATTCATCCTTTAAAGTTCGAAGTCTACAAACAAGACTCAAGAGCATCCTGTCACCTAGAAGAAGGAATAGGCCAAGATAGATTGAGGAAGAACTATTTTGTACTTACAAGATTACATAGAGCATGGAACGGTGCTATCGAGTTTAAATAAAAAAAAAATCATACAAACGAGTAGTTATAATACTCCTAGCAATACAAAAGGGTAGGTATGTTATTGAACTTCATGTCATATTGTAGGAGTTCAGTGACTATGCTAAAAGGAGGGAACTAATTTCTCAACATCAACAATCAACCACTTGAACTATTGAAAAAAATTCACTTTATTGTATTTTGTTAAATGTACAACATCATGCGTCATTCTCTAATCCAATGTTCTGTAGCCAAGATTGGGCCTCATCTGTTGAGGTAGAGAGGCTAAGTTGGAATCAGTAACTTGGAGTAGATTCTTGAGTTGGACTCAAGGATGACTAAGCCTTCAGTTATAAAAGTTTATTCCTCATGTGTTGAGGTGAATGCTTTGATTTATCAAAGTGATGATGTTGTAAATTCTTGTTGGAAAAGGATCCAAACTTGTATGTGTCAATTCATGATTCTCATATGAACCTCCAATTATAGTAGGTACCTATGAGGTGGACCTCCAGTTATATAGGTAGTTGATTCTCATGTGGACCTCCAGTTATAGTAGGTACCTATGGGGTGGGCCTCCAATTATAGAGGTAGATGCTTTGCATTTTCAAGCATCAAGGTTATGTGATGTATTGCTAACCATTATCACTGATTGCTCTTAAGTATCCTTTAGATGTTAATACCTCTATAGTGAATTACTTTGGCATGTGATCATTTGGTCTAGAGTAATAAAACATGATCATAGCATCACACAAATCTTCTTAGTATAATATGATATGATAGATAATTAAAGTTAACACATATTGAACATGCATAAAATATAAAGAGATGATGCATAGAGAAAAAGAGAATTTGAATTTCCCATATGATGACTAAATGAACTTGAATTTGTGAGATTCAATTAAAGCCACAATGTATGCTTCAGTTAATTAAATAACTCATAGTGATCATTACAAAGTAAATCAATTATCATGATTTCAGATACTAAATAGTTAACTAAGTGTTAATAAGTATGGACTAGTTAACTAAAGTGATTTTGTTGATTAAACTTTAGTTAAACTAAAAGACGACACTTAAGTTAATCAAAAGACGACACTTCAATTAATAAAATGTTTGTATGAAGACACTTTAGTGCAATGTGACACTTAAGTTAGCATCCTAACTAAGTTATCATACATTTAGTTAGACAACAAGTTCACTCTAGACTCCGGTTAAGCGTTAATTAATGTCCAAGATGAAAGGTATGGCACATATGTTATGCATGATGAAGAATCCAATGTACATGATTATTTATCGAGGAAGGAAATTCACAACTTTGGTGTATGTGGTACTCTATTGTCATACAATAGTTTGCATGGAAGTGATTTTAGCTTGTTATTAATGTGCTACGCACATGGAAAGTTCATATAGTTTATCTCTATTCTCTATTGCTCAATATTCTCTCTTATCTAGCACTCAGGGTGTCGAAAGCAATATGCTCTATTGTGTAAAAGACATTCTCTGTAATAATTTTTAGCCTGTTAGTAATTTGCTACGCACATGGAAAGTTCATACCGTTTATCCATATTCTTTAATTCTCAATATTCTCTTTTATCTAGCACTTAGGGTGTCGAAAGCAATCTGCTCAATTGTGTAAAATACATTCTCTACAATCTATAATAATTATACTCTAAATATTTGTTGGGGGTTTTCGTCCTCATTGTTTTGAGGGATTTCCCTAGGGTGCATCTTGTGTTGTGGTTTAATTTTTCATGTGATTGAATGGTTCATTCATTCAAGTGTTTAGTATTTTCGCACATAAATTTTTAAAGTTCAAAGAACATCATATTTGCTCAAACATTAACATGGTATCAAATCTCATGACGCGAGGGACATTTGTTTTGCAATAAAAATAGAATCCTACATAGACCATGAGGAGTTGAGAAAAAATTTTGAGAGCCATGACATCAATCTATGTTCGTATGGAAGACCATCTTAAGGGTACTTCCAATTTCAACACTTGGAAGGTGAAGGTGTTGAACATCCTCGAGGAACATGACTTGGATGGAAACGTGTCCACTATGGTGGAGGAGACTACATCCAATGCAGGGCGCATCAATTTTAAGAATACCCAAGCTAAAATCAAACGGATCATCTATGATTCAGTTAAGTACAATTTGATGTACGTGATCACTCCGTTGAAGACTACCAAGGAGTGTTTTGATATATTGATGAACCTATATGACAAGAAGGCCCCGAGTCAAAAGAGGGCACTGAATAATAAGCTCTAGAACCTAAAAATGGAGAAGGATGAGACTATGGCATCATTCTTCCACAAGATCTCACAAGTAAGAGATCAACTTTCTAGTATTGGAGTTGTGGTGGATAAAGATGATCTTCAATTCAAATCACCATTAATGGTCTCCCATTCTCATGGGAGACATTCTTGGTTGCGATAAACAAGCGATAGGTACAACCTAACTTCGAAAGGTTGTGGCATGATTGCCTCCAAGAGGAGGGGTGAATCAAGAGCAATTCAGTGTGCACCAAAGAAGAAAATATTGCCCTCACGGAAAGGATGAAGAAAGGAAAGAGGAATCTCTCTCAAAAGAATTTTTTCCATTCAAAGAAGAAGGTGCTCAACTAAGACTTTGACAATTCAAAGGTTTGATGCTACAATTATGACTAGAAGGGCCATTATACAAGGGAGTGCAAAGCAAAGAAAAATGGTAAAGGATGCTTCTACTGCAGTAGAAGATGAAACTCCTCCAAAGAATGCACCCGAGGAAAAGGAGACAAGGAGGGACTATTACCTTGTATCGACACTTTACAGATCTATCATCACAAGTGAAGACACATGGTTGATTGATAGTGGAACATCCAAGCACATGTGTGGATATAGGAGTGCCATCTATGACCTAAAGGAGAAAAAATTCACATGCATGGTAGAGTTGGGGGATAACTCAACTTATTCGATCCAAGGAGTTGGATCCACCTCCTTCCAACTGAGTTCAAGAGATATTTTACATGTGGGTGACATTCTTTATGTCCTAGGATTGAAGAATAACCTTCTACCAGTTTTAATTCTTGAAGATAAGGGTTTTCAAGTTATAATTATGGATAATCAAGATCTTCTATGGCCGAAGAATAAAGACTTGAACTCTAGAGTTGTTATTGGAGTTCTAGAAAGAGGACTCTCTAAGGTAATCAGGAAGTACATTCAAGATATGGTTCACCACACTATCAGAGCATGCAATCTATGACAGAGGAGGCTTGGCCACCTCCACTACAAATCACTACCAGGATTACATCGAATGGTGAAAGGTATGCCCGTATTTGATGTTGAGCATGATAATGTATGTTGGGGTTGTGAACTTGGGAAGAATGTTAAAAATATTTTCTCTAGAAACAATACTAGATGTAAAGAGATTTTAGATTTAATACACTTTGATGTATGTGGTCTCATGTCATCCCCTTCCCTGAATGGCTATTTATATTATGTACTATTTATTAATGACTTCTCTAGAAATTCATGGATTTACTTCATAAAGGATAAGAGCAAAAGCTTTAGCAAGTCTTAGGAATTTAAAGCATTAGTGGAAAATTATATAGGAAAGTGTCGCCCATGCTTTGAGGTCTACTAATGGAGGTGAATTTGATTCCCATGCTTTTAATGAGTTTTGTAGTGATGCAGGAATTTGTAGACAATTTATAGTTTCATACAATCCCCGACAAAATGGGGTTGTCGAGAGAAATAATAGAACTGTATGTGAGGATGAAAAAGCCATGTTGCATGATCAAGATTTGTCTGCCTCATTGTGGGAAGAAGCCACCAGTACAATAGTGTATATCCAAAATAGAAGTCTGCATGCCACTATAGATGAGAAGACACCTAAAAAGGTGTTCACTGGTGAGAAACTAGACATTTCACACCTAAGGATATTTGGTAGTCTTGTATACATTCATGTACTGAAATAAAAAGAGGACTAAGATTGAGCCTTCAAGAAAAAAGGGAACCTTTGTGGGCTGTAGAAAATCAACCAAAGCCTACAAAATTTATGTTCCTAGTGAGAGACACATTGAGGTCAACCGAGATGTGACCTTCCATGAGGAGGATGCATACAATCAATCGAAAGAGATTCAGTATGATACAGACACAAACGAGCATGAGACTCCTATGACAAAGAACCCACATATTGATTCTCCCCATTCAAATGTTTAGAGGGATAACCCAATAGAGTTCTCATATTTTCTAGTCCGTGATGAACTAGTAGAACTGGTTGATGAACCTCCTTCCAATAGGAGGTATCCATTGTGTCTAGATATACTACAATATGCAAAGAAGCATGGAGCACCAGTGGGGTCTTCCAAAGAGCGAAAACAACCTGATAGAAGTTTAGGTTATGTTACATAGATGAGTCACATCAGTGACTTAGAGGTTATGTTACTTGTTGTAAAGTGGCAAGTTTGGAAAGATGCAATGGTAGAGGAATACAAGTCTATATTGATGAATGATGTTTGGGAGGTTATTCCCAAACTTGAAGGGAAGTCTATAGTTACTTCCATATGGTTTTATAAAATCAAACATGCTACAGATGGCATTGTTGAGAAGTATAAATCCATATTTGTTTCCTGAGGTTTCTCTCAGAAGGAGGGCATAGACTATGAGGATACTTTTTCTCTTGTG
Source organism: Pseudotsuga menziesii (assembly GCA_001517045.1). Classification (NCBI taxonomy): domain Eukaryota; kingdom Viridiplantae; phylum Streptophyta; class Pinopsida; order Pinales; family Pinaceae; genus Pseudotsuga; species Pseudotsuga menziesii. Next base: position 361,587 of record LPNX011014085.1, on the reverse strand, counting down.
GCCAGGTATACCACTATTAGAGTTGTGATCTTGCTTGCATCTGTTCTAGGATGGAAGCTTCACCAAATGGATGTGAATATAATAGTCTTATTTAGTTATTTACTAAAGCTAAATCATGGATATGTAAATGGTATAGGAGATCACTAGCTTTTGTGTAAGACTTAAAACTAAGCCTTACGTTCTTAGAAGTGGAATGTATTTATTGAGGATGGAAAAGTTATGTATGATTGGTCTTGAACCAGCATAGATTTATTTTAAACTCAGATAGAGGGATCTAATTTCTTGAGGTATACATTTTTTTACCATTTGGATCCCTCTCAGTATTTGATCGATCTGGGTTTAAAATGGATCTATGCTAGTTTATTTTATTTTTATTCTATTTAATTCTATATGTAATTTATATTTTTCATTTTTTATTAATGTCCATAACGTGACTAACGTGACAGGATCTTCCCCATACTGGGTTGGAGAGCACCTCGCTTCTCTCGGTGCCACTAGCATAGATCCATATTAAGCTTGGATCTATCAAGCAAAGATAGGGATCCAACTTCTTGAGGTGTACATTTTTTTGCCGTTTAGATCCCTCTGGGTACTTGATTGATCTGGGTTTAAAATGGACCTATGCTAGTTTATTTTATTTTTATTCTATTTAAGTCGATATGTAATTTATATTTTTTATTTTCTTATTTTTTAATATTTTTTATTTATGTGGGCTAGCATAACGTGACTAACGTGACAGGATCTTCCCCATAGTGGGTTGGAGAGAGGTGTACATTTTTTTACCATTTGGATCCTTCTCTGTACTTGATAGATTTGGGTTTAAAATGGATTTATGCTAGTTTAATTATATATATTTTTTAATTAAGTGGATATGTAATTTATATTTTTCATTTTTTATTTTTTAATATTTTTATTTATGTCAGCTAGCATAACATGACAGGGTCTCCCCCATACTGGGTTGGAGACATGACAGGATCTTCCCCATACTAGGTTAGAGAGCACCTCGCTTCTCTCGGTGCAATAAATTAATTATATTAATTGATTTACAACTATTATGATTTCACTATTTATATCACTATTTTTTATAGTAATGATGCTATTGATAAATGGGTTGTTGCATGTGGATTTTTTTTGTTATTTTTTTTCTTAATGAAAATATAAATATTATTGTGGAATATATCATTAATATGAATATTTGTAAATATTAAATTAATATTGATAAGGGATTTTTGTTTGTTGTAAATTTTTAATTAATAATATTTTTAATTTTTAATTATTAATTAAATATAAAATGTTTTTTGTTTCTTAAAATATTTTGGACTTACGAGAGTGGCTATTGGTTTAAGAAACTATGACTCAAGGGCATATAAGCCATCAAAATCACTCAGGGATCACACCCGACCTGGGCCACACCAACCCTCAACTGGTTGGATTTTTTGTGTCTCCTCCCAACTAGCTCACCCTTAATGGGAAATGAACTTGGGCCGCCCTATTGACGAGACCCATACCTTAACTGAATGAGCTAGCAAGATTTGACAATATAAAATGTTAAATTTGTTAAAAATACTTTTTTTTTCTTTTTTATGAGATTTTTTCCAAATATTTATATTTTTTCTTATTAGAAATAGGGGATCCATTTGAAATGTCAATTTTAGATTGTTTTTAAAAAGTGGAGTGGAGGCAAGTGTGTTTTTGGAGCTTCTTCTTGGTGTAAGTAAGGGACTCCCAAAATGCTTAGAACTCTTACAAGGGTGAGTATAAGAAGTTTGTGGATCTTTTAGATGAAATCCATAATCTAAAATATAAGCTCTTAATATAAAAATTCAAAACATGAATGTGTTTGTATAAGCTATGTTCGAAGATATCGAAACTTGATAACTCATGTTGACACCTAACCTAAGTTAAAGGTAACACATTTTTTCATCACTAAAATGCATGTGCATTTTGTTTCACTAAAATGCACTCATAATTTTGTCCTAAAATAAAAGGGGCTTTTGCTCATTGCTACACCTCATTCTTCACATTAGTGTTTCACTTTTCGTTGCTTAGCCCAAAAATAAAAGGGGTTTTGCTCATTGCTACACCTCATTCTTCACATTAGTGCTTCACTTTCCATTGCTGAGCCCAAATTGTGACCATGCTTTAGAGAGAAAAATTCCCCAAGCCCAATGGATTTCAAATGCTCTAAAGAAAATGGCAATTTGATTTTGGGTATTGCTGATGGATTCACTCTCATAAACAATATTAAAAGAAAAAGGTTTGAGGTAGGAATATTGTTTTCTTTAAAAATAAAAAATAAAATAGTACTTTTAATTGCCAAATTTGTGTTTAAATCCATTTAGATTTATTTTTTAATATTTCATTACAACGATCATAAATGATTGTTCAAAACCAAAACCTCTTATTCCAAATCTAAGAAATCCAAACATAAACGTCTTAGAGATGGCCGAGTAAAAAATGGATTAGATCATAAAGATAAACAAATAGGATATAATCGCTCCTTTCATAGGCCCTAGTATAGGAATAAATCCAAGACACTAACCAAGCTCGCACATTTTATTGTGTTGAAATTATCTACCTTTTAATGATAATTAAATGGATATCTCGTACACATTTTTCAATGTGTTGCATCATCACAATAGGGAAATGACATTTTACTTTTGAGGAAAAGGTATGCAAAGTTTGTTTTGGGATTGCATCATCACAATAGGGAAATGACATTTTACTTTTGAGGAAAAGGTATGCAAAATTTGTTTTGGGAAAAAATATTAGCTATTTCCATCACTTACCATTCTAGGGGATTGGTTTGGCGATGCCATAATATTAACCTAATGCTAGTCACCAAGATTCAAATTGTCCACTCCTTATAGGCATTTACATAAGGCATATTTTCGACTTACAGAGAAAAAAAATTTACAAATACGAGACACATTGTTTTAATAGCTACAAATGATGTTTTGTCATGCCATATTTGTTGAGGATACTAACCTATTGGGGCCATCATCTACTAGTGATCACTATCTAACAATGCCATATTTGTTGAGGATACTAACTTATTGGGGTCATCATCTACTAGTGATCACTATCTAACAATGAGGGAGTACCAACATTTAATAGTGGCCTCATTTGGTATTCACATTTATGCACCTTTTGTGTCTAGATTTTTCAGATTCTTTTAGGAAATATTTGCACATAATTCAACAATGAAGCATTTACTATTCTTGAAAATCATACTCCTCAGTGATGAAAACTTTAAAATTTTGAATTTATGAACTTTACCCTTCCTTACCCTCTTTATTGGTCAAATGTTTTCACATATTTGTAGAGCTCTTTTTTTCCAATCAACTTCTCATAACTCTATTTTCAAACTTTCTAAATCTAAAACTGTTTTGCTTTACTCTTTTCATATTAAGCCATACAATTTTACTACCCAACATTTATATTACATCCATTGATTTTCTTTTATAAGCCATGCCATGATAATTACACTATAATTGGCTAGAAAAATGTTATTTTTACTCATAAGAATGAGCTTCATGCTTTAAGTCGGCCAGCTTGACACCCATGTTAAAATGGTGTTAGCGTGAATTAATAAAAAAAAACTTCTTTACAACTCACAATCTTTCATGGTATGGGGATTAAAAACCCTTACAACCTTTGGATATGGAGTCAAAACTCATGATGACATGTCTTTTATCTTGATGATTACATGATGAGGATGGCCCCATTGAACTGATGTGTTGCAATTGATGACACGCCATTTTAAGTATGGTTTGTATTTTGTGTTTCTAGTTGTGTTCAAATCACATGTATCAAAGACACATGGTAAATTGGCCTTGGGCATAAAAACTTGACTAAGTAGGCAAATATTAATATGTATCATTTTTAACAAGCAGAGTAAATAAAAAAAATTATGGCCATTCTATTAACATGAAAAACATATGAACCAATACACTAATAAGAATTTCAACATTTCCTAAACCAAGTATTGAAGGATCACAAATTAAAATTTGTTGAATTGAGTGATTATATTTTTCATAGAAGTAAATAATGAAGGGTTTCCAATGGTACGAAGCACTTGAATCTATAGTTCAATAAAGAATATGAGGAATCTTGAGTTTAATTTTTGGATTTTTGCAAGACACATCATGTGTGCGATGTGATGATATTGCGTTTCTGATGTGTTCAAATTTGTTTATCTTAGTGTGTAAAAATGTATGTGCAATCTTACTTTTATAACCTGAGTGGGTATTTCAAAACTTTGGTTGCACCTGAAAGATCCACCAACTTTGTGGACATGCCCCTAACCAACTTGATATTGTACAATAAAGATACAATTGAAAAACACTTTCATCATTATAAAACATGAAAATATGTACATATAATTGTTCATTAGCATCAACTAGATTATCTTCTTAGTTGATGCAGTTGAAACAGCTCACAAAATCCGCTTTGATAATGGAATTTCCTTCGCCCCAACTTTCCACTTGGGCAAAGAAAGTGTGGATCCCTCGATTCATTAGCATCAACTAGATTATCTTCTTAGCTTGGCATGATAACATTGTTGTTCTTAAAAAAAACTTTTTGATCTCAGATAGTGCCATAGTAAACATAAAGTTCATTTTTTTCATCCATTTTTTTTTAGAGTTAAAGTTTATTTTTTTCATCCATTTTTTTAGAGTTAAAGTTGATACATACTAGCCCTGCCCGGTATCATGATCTTCATTAACTAAATAAAACCATCTTTACTAGTTTGTAATTGTAGACCATTTTGCTAGGTATCATAATCTTCATTAACTAAATAAAACCATCTTTACTAGTTTGTAATTGTAGATCATTTTAACAAAATACAACGTATTAATAAATGCAACACATAAATCATGAATACCCCAAGGTTAATAAAAAAAATAACAATTAATAATTAAGTATCATAATTATTACAATTTTACATTAACTCTCATCTTCACGATCTACCTCTACAAACCACTTTTAGTGGAAGCATTATACAAACTTTAAGTAGCGAGGCGACAACTCATTCTCATTATTCTTCACCGTAGCCCATAATGGTGTTGAAATATGTATTTTGCATACAAACCGATACTATTATCGATCTACACTCGAAGATCGTCATTCAATAAAATGCCAGAAAATGGGGAAGGAAGGGAAGACGCAGAGGCGGACTACTCATTTTGGTTTGACATGATTACAGGGCCTGCAACGCATTGAAACCATCATCGCCTTTGGAGGAAATCAAAGAAGAAGAGAGACTCGCCTGTAATCTACCGAAATAGATCCATTCCATCTCCAGTAACTCCGCTATAAAAACCTACACAGATGGACTAGCACTGAACAATCTTTAACCCTCAAACTATTTACATAAAATATATTCGCATCAGCCTCGAACAAACTCTGCAAACTCTATGTACAACGTCCTGGATTAACAAACTCTGCAAACTCTTTAGTGTACAACTTGGATTTGCATTGTTCCCCACAGAAAGTTGTCAATATCAATGCAAGGGCAATTAACAGTGCCCTCGCAGACATAAATGAATACTGTACTTCAGTCGCCACTCCTCATGACTACCCTGCAATGTTACAATTCGGAACAATATCAATCATCGTTACAGAATTACCATTATTATTACACAAACTTCAATAGAATTGAGATTACAAAACACAAACACTGACCAGTCATAAACCTTAGGGCTTCTGGGTTCCCCTTTTGGGGATTTCTGAGATCCCTTCTTCGCAACACCATGGACGTTATTAATATTGTACCTGTTACTTCGCCATGGATTCTCTCGTTCTCGTGGCGTCACTGTTACACAATATTCCAAATCCAACAATCATAAATCCAGTGTTCTCTGACTGAAGAATTTCATGGTAAACAAGAAGAAAGAAATCCATTGATGCCAGAAAGAAACCAGTGGAAAACAGATCAAGGCTACTTACGAGATGATGGTGAGATTGGAGGGCTTGAACCTGCCGGGGAAGAGGGTCGACTATCCAGAGAAAGTGAACGAAGATAACCAGGAGGTTTAATAATGGTGATACTCTGCGTTACTTTCTTCACCTCGTCATTCGATCGTTGAAACTCTGTATTAGCTCTAAGCTCCCTCAACCTGCCTAAACCCTCTTCGGTCTCTGCAAATAAGCCATGACCAAATATTAACTAACATGAAATCTCCACAAAACAGAATTCTACGCAATCAAGTCATAAATAGATCTAATTAAATAGATCCAAGTCTCTGGGATCCATCACTTATGAGTTTCAAAGTTCAAGATCCGTTACTTACAGGTATATTGAAGATTAGTACCAACCCAAAACTCTCAATTATATGGTATACTGAATAATATTAAGACTAACCCAATTCCATTCAGAGAAACCAGGAGCTCCACTGCTCAAGTGGAAACAGAAACATATATATATGCATAAATCCTTCTGGGTTATTATGGAGCATAAATCCTTGTGTGAATTAATATGGATCCATGCAAATACAAGCTTCAGAGTAACTGTATATTCACACAAATAGCCAAGCTGAAGCATTGAGAGCAAACACAAATAACATAAACTACTAACCTGGACTGGAAGTGGTTGCCATGGCGGAATTAGTAACACATGTCTTCCTGAGTTTACCGAGGCCACTCTCAGGGCGAGGGCCAGCCAGAGTATCATCCCACAGCTTATCCAACAACCCCATTGCGCTAATTACTTCTTCCTCTCTGACCAACAGATTCAAAATTTACGACACCCAAATCTCCCTTTCAGAGGTATCGAAATGATACTGTTGCTTCTTCTCTGCCAAACAGATATACAATTATTTACAGACTTTGTGATCCCGCGGCCATTCTTCCATTCCCTTTAAAGAAATCGATCACCTTACTATTGTAGGGTTACCGTTGCATAATTGACAGCTCACCCAATCTTGGATTGCATTCATGGCGCGCAATGGGAAACACGTCAGTTGTTTGCGACTTTTCATTTTTCTATGCGTCTTGTTATTTTGACACGCATGCAGATAGCGATGTGATCTAGTGAGAAAAATCCGGATTATCCAATTCTTTAGTGGAACATACGTGTCCCTTCACGTGATAGCACTATTATAACTTTGACGTTGGTTTTGGACAAGGCTACCGAATCAATATCCAATAGCAACAGAAATACAGGGTTGTTGAGTTACTTGAGTGTATCCAAGCAAATTTTTTTTAAACGCTGTAAAAAAAATTTATCTCCAATTTTTTAACATTTTAAAAATTTATATTTTAATAATTTTAATTATTTTCGTGGTTGTAAATTTAGATTTAGCATGGATTTTTAATTAGTTATTTGGTTTTAATTTTTTATTTTATTGGTCAACATGATGTTTTTAATTACTTTTTATTTTTTGAAATGTCACATAGGTGTAGACCTTACAACGTAAGTGTCATAATTGATTATATGTTCCTTATAGAAAAACTTTGGAGTATTTTGGCCATTGAGGTCTTTAATATCTCATATTGGTGATTGTCCCATGCCAATTTTTAATGGATGCAATCCAAAATCATGCTCAATGATTGTTTCATTTGTGTTTTCTCATTTCTCCCAATTCCATCACCAACCTGGAGTCCAACTATAATGTTCATTTCTCTATATATGTGTTGGAATTGAGTAGCCTGGAAATTTGCAGTCAATCTGGTTAACTTCTCATATAAAGTCTTCAATAGGATATTATTGGGTGATCTCTTTAATCTCATCCAATTAATCGTGAACATGGAGTCCCAAATAAATCGTAGTTTCTACACACCCTTTGATAGTTCCGAAATCAATACTAATTTCAGAACCGCTAATTCTATGTGATTATTTATGCCCCTCCCAAGACCTGCAAAAATATTGATTCATTAAGAGAGTAAAGTAGATAAAGCCACCTGCACCACTTGTCAAGCACCATCAAAATAACACCAACATCTTGTTATGTCAACATTCTCATACGTGATCCTTCTTTCCTTTGTAGTACCCAAGTCCCGCAGAAAAATATCAAAAATAGAAAGACTTTTAGTCGCATATACCTCCAGAGCAATTAAAATATCATTAAAGATGGCCTTATTCCTTGCCAGAAGAATCAGAAGAGCCTTGAATCTTGTGAAAGAGCCATTGTTGAGCCAATCTTGAAAATCTTCTTGAAGACCAATGCCATTCCAAACAAAATGTATGCCTTTCACCTATGCTGCATGTGACCACATCCTTGAAATACAAGGGCAATTAACGAACATATGTATAATGGACTCACCATTGTGTTTACATATGGGGCATATGCCTGGCCAATAATTTTTTGATCATGTGATCCCAAACAGACACTCTATTAGAAAGGGCTAACCACAGAAGAAGAAAAAAACTTATTTTTGTAAGGACAGTTTAAAGACCAAATAGCTGAATTCCACCATGGAGGCTCAAGAAGATACTCTTCCTCACAAATGTATTTGTACCCCATACTTGGAGAATAAATACCACCATTAGTATTCTTACTCCAAAGCAGTTCATCACCTCTGCCCACCAGTCGAATGTGGCAGTCATGAAGAGCCTTTATATAATTGTCCCATAGAGTTTTCTCCTCCCCCAAAAAACCTTGAATCTCAGCTTATAACCATGCTTACCTCATAGGAGTAATTTGCAATTCATCCTTTACCCAATACAAAAAAATGATAACCTTGTTCTAGTAGATTCAACCATATGATTAGAAAATCTATTAAAATCTTAATTACCCACCTAAGGATCATGCCCTAGCCTAAGACTTCTACGGTTACTAACCCTTCAAACTATTATTATCAAAGTGTTTTTCTCTTCCAAAATAATAATCTTTTAAATTTATATTGTAAACTTTACCAACCAAGTTTAAATTTTCTTTAAAATTTACATTGGAGACTTTACCAACCTTTTAAATTTCCATATTATTATTGTTAAGGTGTTTTTCTCTTCCAAAATAATGACCTTTAGAATTTGTAAAAGAAAACAATGGAATGAACAGAAGCACTACGGGCAAATTGAATGCATTCTCATTATTAGACTGAATATAAATAGGAAATACATAGTAGCAATACTATGGGAAAATACCATGGGTGACTTAACTCACTAACTAACCACAGGTGAGATTTCATTCTTCAACACACCCCCTTAATCTCAACTGGTAGTACATCTTCAGCACTATCTATGCCTAAGTGCTCTCTCTAATATACAAATGCAGATGTTCCCAATGGTTTGGTGAACATGTCAACCAACTACTCCTTAGAGCCACAAAACAATAAAGAAATTTGTCCATCATTGACTAACTCACGAATGAAATGATAATGAGTGTCAATGTGTTTGTTTTTTCTATGAAATACATTATGTTTAGACAACTGTATTGCTGAGTTATTATCACAGAAAATAGAAGTGGGATCTTTTGCAGTGTGTCCCATATCCTTTAACAGTCTTCTTAACCAAACTGCATGGCAAGCTGCTTTGGTGGTTGCTACATATTCTGCTTCTGCAGAAGACATGCTCACAATGGGTTGTTTTTGAGATGCCCAAGAGATCAGATTTGTACCCAAATGGAAAGCATAACCAGATGTGTTTTTCCTATCATCAAGACTACCTGTGAAATCACTGTTAATGTAGCCTATGAGAGTATTGTCTGGTGTATGAGTGTACCAGAGGCCATATTCAAGTGTGCCTACAACATATCTCAGAATTCTTGTTTCCAACTTTCTAGTGAGAGTCTTTGGGAGACTCCATAAATCTAGAAATAAGACTGACAACATACATCAAATCAGGTCTAGTTGCATTCAAGTACATTAAACTACCTACCATTTGTTTATAGAGTGTATTATTTACTGCTGGTCCATCATCATTCTTGGTTAACTTGGTGCCAAGAGTTATGGGGGTTTCTGCTGGTTTACATTTATCCATTCTGAATCTTTGCAAAATATCAGTAGCATACTTATGTTGGTAGATAAAAATACCTTTATCGGTTTCAGTAACTTCCAGGCCAAGGAAGTACTTCATCAGTACTAGATCAGTCATTTCAAATTCCTTTTTCATGACTATCCTAAAATCTTCAAGCATCAAATTACCAATGTAAATCATGTCATTAACATAAAGACATACCATCAATATTTTACCTTGCTCCGTTTTGACATATAGAGTGGGCTCATTGTTGCTTCTGCTGAAACCATTGTTGATGAGGTAGGAGTCAATCCTAATGTACCAAGCTCGTGGAGCTTGTTTTAGACCATAAAAGGCCTTTTTCAGCTTATACACTTTGTCTTCATGACCTTTGACAGCATAACCAGGTGGTTGGTCTACACAAACTTATTCTTCAAGAATGCCATTAAGAAAGGCATATTTCACATCCATTTGATACACACTCCATTGATTTTGTGCTGCAATGGCAAGTACAACTATGATGGTATCCATCCTTTCTATAGGAGCAAAGGTTTCATCATAATCTACACCATACTTCTATGCATATCCTTTGGCAACGAAACTTGCCTTGTGCTTTTCAAGTTCTCCTTTTTCATTAAGTTTGGTCTTATAGACCCAATTGACTCCAATATTAGTTTTGTTTGCAGGGATATCAACAAGATCCCAAGTCTCTTTTTTCTCTATTGCATCAATTTTTTCATTCATGGCTTTTACCGACTGTTCATCCTTCACTGCTTCATTAAAAGATGTATGCTGACAAGAGAAGAGAGCATACTGAAGTTGCTCTTCAAGAACTGGAGTTTGTTCATATAACTCCCTCAAGCTTCTAGTTTTCTGGTGTTGTGGTGGATTCTCTACTGCTGCACTTCCAATCTTGGAAGTTTGATAGGTAGATCTGGCTGATGTGAACGTTCTTCATGTTGTATGTCTGAAGGATCACTCCAGCATTTGTCTTCAATGAACTTTATGCCTCTGCTCACCACAAGATTTTTGGTGATAGGATTATACAACTTGTATGCCTTGTGATGTTCACTATAACCAGTGAAAATGCAACGCTCACTCTTCTTATCCAATTTCCATCTGAGTTCATCGAGTATATGCGCAAATGCAACCGAACCAAATATTTTGAGATGTGAGACACTAGTCTTAGTGCCACTCCATGCTTCTTCAGGAATCTTGTCTTGGATAGTCATTGTGGGTGACCTGTTGAGCAAGTAGACTGAGCATCCAACAGCTTCAGCCCAATACTCATCTGACAGCTTCTTGTGTGACAGCATGTTGCGGGCCATCTTCATGATGGTCTAGTTCTTTCGTTCAGCAACTCCATTCTACTGTGGAGTGTATCTGGTAGTGAATTGTCTCTGGATTCCATGCTGCTTGCAAAAGTCTGAAAGCTCATGTGAATCATATTCACCTCCACCATCTGAACTAAGCGCTTTAATAAACTTTACAGACTACTTCTCAATGAGAGCCTTGAATTCTTTGAACTTGGAGAAGGTTTCTGGTTTGTTGCTGAGAAAACAAATCCATGTTTTCCTGCTAAAATCATCAATAAAGGTTAGAAAATAAAAACTACCCTATGGATTGGGTTTGCATGGGTCCACAGAGGTCTGTATGAGCTAACTCAAGATGCTCTTTGGCTTGAGATGTGGAAGTGGGGAAACTATCCCTATGATGTTTACTAGTGATACAATCCTCACAGGTGCTGGATTGTTCATGAGTAACCGATAATCCTTTGACCATTGACTATTTGTGCAGGAGATTGAGACTCTTGAAGGGAAGATGACTGAATTTGCAGTTCCATAACCAGGATCCATCTTGACTAGAAACTGTATGAGCTACAGGTTGTGGAAGGTTGGCACTCCTCAGACTGAGAAGAAATATTCTATTCTTGGTCATTTCAACTTTGGCCATGAGTCTCTTACTAGGAGGTTTATCATAGATAGCACAATATGTATCAAAAAACCGAATATCATACTTGTTCTAAAGTAATTGACCTATACTAATCAGATTGACATTCTGATGTGGTACATAGAACATCTCATGAATGAACTTCTTTTCATTTTTCTTAGTAAGTACAGGAATAGTACCTTTTCCTTTTGCTAGAACCAGAAAGTCATCTCCTCGCTTGATATTCGTTACAATAGAGGAATCCAAACTGGAGAATAATGACTTGTTAACTGTCAAGTGATTGATGCAACCACTATCTAGTAGCCATAGATTTGAGCTGCAGTGTTCTTCAGTTGCTTGATAAGACATAAACATCACCTCTGACGAGCATTCTTCTTCTTTGGAGACATTGGCTCTGCTATTGTTCTGGACAGGTTGCTTCTTTCTGTATTCTCGTTCATAGTGCCCTTACTTCTTGCAATAGTTACACTGAACATTGGACTTATTGGTCCATATCTTGCCTCTCCCCCTCTGACCTTGAGAGTTGTGAGAGTGTTATGAATGCTTTAAGTGTTCATGACTGTGACTGGTTCTGTCTTCTATAGCTGGAGACCCTCAGCCTCTTCTTCCTCTACCTTGTCCTCCTCTGCCTCGACCTCTGTTGAGGGAAGCTTGAGTGCTAAAAAAATTGGCTAGCGACTCTTCTTCTTGATTGAATCACGCTCCATGAGATAGAAGAGATCCAGACAACTCTTCTAGGATGAACTTAGACAGATCTTTTGCCTCTTCTATGGCAGTTGCTACCATATAAAACTTCTTGGTGAGACACCGAAGAATCTTTTGCACAATAATATTTTGTTCTAGCGGTTCACCATAGGTTTGGAATTGGGTCACAATACTCGAAACCCTAGTCATGGACTGATCCACAGTTTCTGACTCTTTCATCTTCAAACTTTCAAATTGAAGGCGTAGGGTTTGCAGTCTTACCATTTTAATGCGACCGGTTCCCTTGTAGGCCGATGCAAGCAGATTCCAAGCTTGATGTGCACTGGTAGCTCCGGAGATCCATGGGAAAATGGACTCCTTAATGCAACTTTGGATCACCCATGTGGCTGTGAGATCTCAATCTCGACGAGCTCCGAGAGTACTCTTCGGGGCATTATTCATTGCGGCCAGAGCAGTCGCATCATGTTCTTTGAACTCGGTTTCCACCATATCTCAACATTTGTTGAGCTGCAGAAATGTCTTCATTTTTATAGACCAAAAATCATAGTTAGCTCCAGTGAGAACGGGTCCGAAGATCGGCTTCAAAGAGCTCGTACTAGCCATGATATATGACTAAAAAAAATATTTTTCCTAAGCTTTTCTCCCTTTTTTTTTAATAAAATGGAGCACCGCTCCTTCTTCAATGGCAAAGAGCAGTGAGGAGGTGCGGTGCTAACAATTTGTGTAGCTTTTTGAGTTTCACCACACTTTCCAAGTGCAACAAGAGCGGTGGTAACGCTCTTAGCTTCTTCGCAATGAGCGGTGGCACCGCTTTTTCACTTTGTGAAATGAGTTGTGGCCTATGTGGGTAATGCTTTTCCCGAAAAGAAAGGAAGCGATGGCCTTCCTGTTAAAAAAAAAATCACCACTTGGTCCTCCAGTAAAAAAAATATCACCACTTGGCCTTCCAGTAAAACAAATCACCACTTTTTATGGTTAGGGCAAAAAACAACCCAAAATCAGATTTGGAAAATAAAATATTCAATTGTGCCCTGGAGGAATGCATCTTCCAAATCTTAGTGCTTTCGACTCTATGAAAAGGCTTACCTTACCCTTGGACCAGGCCGTAGGCTTTGATACCATGTAAAAGAAAACAATCGAATGAACATAAGCACTCCGGGAAGATTGAATGCCTTCTCATTCTTAGACTGAATATAAATAGGAAATACATAGCAGCAATACTATGGGAAAATACCATGGGTGACTTAACTCACTAACTAACCACATGTGAGATTACATTCTTCAACAGAATTTACATCTTAGAAGTGAATAAATCTCCCATCCCCTTTTAAATAGAGATAAGGTTAGTTGAGTGAAATTTGCAAGATGGAAAATTGTTGCAAATTCTTTGAGGAACAAAAACTTTTGCAAATTATTTGAGGAACAGAAACTGGATTTTTCAACATAGTTGTTACATGTACGAAATTTTATTTGTTAAGTGTCATTCGAATTTGCTTAAGCCTATGCAACTAAACCTATGGAACTAGTTAATGTAGTGGGGTGATTGGGCCATTCTAAGGATTTATAGGACAAAATAAATATGTACAATTTTAAAAAAATTGAAATATAATATTTAATTATTTAAAAAATAATGTAAATTTTATGATTTTTAAAAAAAAATTATACTTAATTATGGAAAGGAATATAATTAAATACACCATTGTATTATTTGTGTAATCTATGTAATAATTATTATTTTTTAGAAAATTGTATTTTATTAAAATTACAAGAACACAATTTTGTAAAATGTATATATTCATATTATTTTATGATTTTTAAAATTATAAACTAATCTTAAAAACTTTCAAATTTTAAAAACACTCCTATACAAATATGTAAATTTAATAAAATTTATTTCCTAGAATTTCTCATTTTAAATTATCTTCATCCTACTCATATGACATGACATGTGACATATAACCTATATATTTACTCCCACCAACTTTACCCACTCTCAAGTTTCCTTTAACAACTTCGGAGCATATCCCTGCAAAATATCCACTCTCACGTTTCCTTTAACAATCATGCAAAGTATATTGCTAATATGTTGTTAAGTAGAAAGATTTCCATTATTCTTAAATCTGGGTGAATAAGATTTTAATTATTTTATTAAATATTAATTTTTAAAAGAACAATCAAAACAACTATTATCAACCTTTTATATTTTAAGATCAATTTATAAATATTACTAGTATTTAAAATTAACTACATTAAAACATAAATCAATTTTAATAATATAAATTTATGAGGCCCCCATTATGTTCCGGGGAATGATAAGAACAGATTAAAACATCATGACACGATCAATGATGGTGGGAAGGAGTAACAAATCTTTTCAAACACGAAATATTATATAAAGTTTTTAATAAAAAAATTAATTAATAAAAATTAAAATTTTAGTAATTAAATAAAATTTATATAAAAAGTTTATAAAAATAAAATATTTCTTAATTAAATCTTTACAAATATTTATAAAGTTAAACATAATCTTTTTTTCATATCATATTATAATTTTATTATATTTAATAATATAAATTATTATATTTAATAATATAAACTATTATTACAATATTAATTATATAATGTATTTCACTTATTACAAAATATTATATTTAATAATATACATTATTATTACAACTTTAGTTATATAATATATTTCACTTATTACAAACCAATATAATATACAAATATAATATAACTTCACGTGATAATGTTCCTCGAAATAACACACATAACATCCATGAGATAATGCAAAATGTCACGTGGACCCTCAAATGCATCGATCTTATACATTCTTAAATGCCACTTTATACTAACTAATGAAGAATAAATATCACACAACTTTATGTTATCTCATGTTATTTATCATTTCTTCTAAAATATCCTCTTTCAATAAAGATAAAGCTTTAACCTCCAAATTAAAAAGCATCTTCCGTCATAGCGTTAATTTTTTTGATGTTATATTTGCTATCTATTTGTTATCTATGTAATGTATTATAATATAGTATTGTGATGTCTTATAATATAGTATTATTATATTGTGTGTATATCGATAATAGTTTGGAGATGTGATTTTATAAAAATAATTTGTAATTAATTTTTATTATAAATTTAATTGGAATTATGGTACTAAGAAAATAATAGATGGAAGGTGGAAAGCTTATTTTTATTTTCAATTGCAAATTAGTAGGTTTTTAATTTCGAGATAGAAAAAAAATCCATTTTTGAGATTATGGTCATTTCTATAATCTTATATAATTATGAAGTTTGGAGATGAAACATCTGTATAGAATCATGGAGAAAAATTGAACAAATCCAAAAAAGTGTTATAATCTTAAAATGAAATATAATACACCCAATCCTATCCTCTTCATAAAAGCAAAGCAAGTTTTGTCTCCATGAAGAGCATGGCTATGACTAGGTACCTAATTTACAAGAACAAGATAAACATCGTGGAAGACAAAAGAATTCCTAAGGGTACTTCAAACACCATTGAAAACCACATGTGGCTCAAGTGGGCTTAGCATAAAGATGCCAAGTCTTGATTAAATGATTGGGGATTCAAGTAAGAGGTCACTCTACATAATATCGATATATTAAAAGAAAAGTATTACATCTAAATTTGAGAAAAAATTGTGGGGTGATAAAGAATTAGAGGATGATAAGAAATTGAGATACTATAAGGAGGTGAATAACCCTAATCCAGAAGATCGAAATGTAACTATTTGTTTTAACTTGTGTAAGGAAAAAAAATCAACATAGTTAAATTAAGAGTTCAAACTCACACTAGCTCCATAGTGAAAAGGGTGTTGGAAAATTCCTAAAATGCCATTGGTCAAAAGAATTTGTCATGTTTGTCACACTAAGAGAGTTAAGTGGAAAAAATACTTTTAATTAAAATGTCCTAGATACACCCACATTAAATGGATTTCAAAATATTTGCTTCGATACCAACCTTCCTAACATTTTTACTCATCAAAACTATGATGATTTAGAAATACTTTTCTAAAAACTTTTTAAACATAAAAATAATTTTTTAAATAAAACTAAATAATTTCTTACTTTTTAATTAAAATCCAATATACTAAAGTTAGTTTTAATAAAAATTAACAATTACTATCATCATCTTCATATTTTATTTCCCATTAAATATCATCATCTTCCTATTTTATTTTCCATTAAATATAATTAAAAAAATGTAAGTGATTTATTTAATTATTTTATATAGTTTTTTAAAATGTATTGTGATTATTATATTAGTTTTAAAATGTGAAATGAAATGATTCTCCTTTTTTGTTAAATGTTTTTCATTCATTCAAAGGGTGTGCATTATCTTCGTTCGGGAAAAAAATGAAAATTTACATAACATTTTAGAAAATAACTCAATATAAAATAATGAAAATAAAGTTATATACTGAAAACCAAGTTTTACTAAGAATTAAAGGTGAAAGTAATGATTACAATATTGATATCTTATCATTGTCTATGTTCAAAAACAAAAAAATACTTACTTAAAAGGAGGAATTTTTTTATATGGAGAATAATTCCTACTGTGCACAAACTTTAGAGTAGAAACACTAAACCTTGAAGATGACATAGTGAAAGAAAGGTGAACCCAAGTTGGAATGTCACCTTCTCGATCCCATAACTTTTGTATAGAACTTTAAGTATTTAATTTAATATACCACATTAGAAAAATCGTATGATCTTCATGCTTGGAAATCCCTTTATGGAATCGTTTCTATTGTTTTTTATCTCCAAAGATAAGGGGGGCCCAAAATTGAATTAAAAATTCATTGCACAAAAAAATCAAAATCAATATTGCTTTGAGACGATGTAGAAAGTTCGTCTAGATCACTATCTCTGGTACAAGTGTGGTTGACTTTAAAGATTGTGCTTCACCTACACATGATGGAATCTATATGAATTTATTTTTCATAATTGAATTTTTTATGATATATTTTTATTTTATTTAATGGGTTCTCTTGTAACTTTGATGAAAGACACTACATTCATGGGAAAATTTCCAAAGGCACTCGAAGGGGCCTTACCTTGTCGACTTTATTTTTTTTGCCTAATCCCAAAATACCTATAGAATTGAGCCTCTGACCTTGACTACTTTGGTCTTGGACTCATAAACACCAACCAACTAAGCTACCCCTTGGGGCTATATAGACACACACACACCCCATGATGAGTGTCCAAACTTGCCAGTCATGTGGACCACTTGTTAGATTTCTAAATAGCCTTGATGATAGCAAGAAATCATAAGCTAGGGATCGAAAGCACAATGTAATCCTACTTAGATGTGCAACATAGATTAACAACAAAACTAGCGAAGAAAATATTGAATGGAATGAATAAAAGATAGAACTCAATGGAATAAATCCTTCTTGTGTATTAATTCATTGATAAGTGTATAGTATAAATACATCTCCAAATGATAGATTTGTTATCCTAAGAAGGCATTTGGAATCCTCTCATTGGGCAGGATTGAATTAGCATAGAAACCATCAATAAACATGATAACTAGTCCTAACTCCTGAATGTGCTCAATTAATTGAGTGTAATTGATGGTAACTAGACCTGGATGGCACATAAGGGAGTTAATTGATGATAACTAATGATGTAGGGGAGAATTTAGGAGGTTTAGTTGACTAACAGTGGTAATTGGAGCTCATTATTAGTTCAGACTAGTGAAATCAAGGAATGGCGTACCATTTAACTGATTGTATCCCAGTTAACCGAATGTAACCGGTGATGGATGGCTAAAATCATGGAAGAGGGCACATGAGGTCCTAAAATCATGGATGAGGGCACAAAGTGGGTAATGAGGTAAGAAAATGACAAGACTAAGCACTAGAGTGTCAACTTAACATGGTATAAACACTAGGTAGGTCAATAATGTTGCATGGATGCATGCTTGCATGCATGACTCGGGTCTAGACGAAAAATATGCTCCAACACCCCCTCTTAAGCCTATCGTATGAGAAATAAGAAAAAATATAGGGCTTAGTAAACTAGGAATATGGTTACCCTTTCATTATTCATCCATACAAACTGAGGAAAAAGGAAAAACCACATGGGGAAAATCCTTCCTAAAAAATGGACATGAGAAAAGGAAACCAAAAAATGTTCTCCAAACTAATTGCTTAGGTTTGGAGGAATCTTTCTCTTTGGAAGCAGAGGAATATGCTCAACTTGATTAGGGACATAGATAGATGCATGATGGATACTGGAACCATGTAGAGCAACCAAGGTATACTGATGAGAGATCAAAGTGCTTGAGAATTCGAACCATGTGAGCAAAAATCAAGAAAATGGATATTGCAACCTTGAACATTGAACCATGTGAGGTAAAACCATCTCCATATGTCAGGATCAAGTGTTCAAGCGTATGCAAGATGTCTCCAAATTTAGTAGTATCATGAGGAACTATGCATGTGACTATGTAGGAAAGAAGAGGATGCATGAAACCATGGAGAGTGAATGCTTGAGCTCCATAATATGAAATAACATCTAAAACATCCAATAAATCACTATCCAACACATTAGTAAAATCATGAGATAGAGCAGTAACTGATAAAACTATAATGTAGGATTCGGTTTGAGCTTCAAAGTATTGAATTTCATGTCTACAAAAAGTTTTTAGAAAATTGGGTTGTTCCAAAAAACGCGATGAGCTATAAATGGTTGAATGTGACCACTTTCATTTTTAACCATGAATAGGGGAGAGGCCAAGTTGCAATCCTTGTATCACCTCGTCTTGTCACTTAATGTTTTTTTTCCATGCACTAGGGAACCAAACCTATGTAAACATTGGTACAAATCATTTTGAATTTGGATTGACAAATGTTGAACTTGGATAGTGTTAAGGTGTATATAATCATCATAAAGAAAGAGTTTTTTGTTTTATGGGAATGGATGGAAAATGATTATGTATAAACTTAAACAAAGTGGATGCGCAAGAAGATACAAATGGAGTGTTTTCCATTAGAACGCCCCATTAGGAGTACATAGCTTGAACTACTTTTAAGGTTAAGCTTGGGTTTTATAACCCAAATTAAGACAACTAGTTGTCCTATGGTTTATTCAACTTCCATTTTTTTAAGGCAAAATCAATGGTCTTCAAAAGGATGGATGAAGCCATGTTTTTCCTTCCTTTTTAATAACAATAGAGTTATCCTTCTTGAGAAGTTGGTAGAGTTCACACTCCCAAACCATAGAACAATATTTTTTATGTTTATTAGGGATTTAGGAAGATGAGAATTTCGAAAGTTTTTTATGGTTGAATACCTCTCACTTGAAAAGTTAAAATTGCTTGAATTGTAGTTGAAAGGTTTCATGACTAGGACCTAAATCCAAATTCAAGGAAGGATACAATGGGTGGCTTGTTCTCTTTTGCTTTCATTTAATTGGTTGGTTCATTTTAGTTCTTACAAACCTTATATGATCCTACGCCTCGATACATTGTAAATATAGATGGCATTATAGTGCTAACATTGATTCAACACTAGCAATACTATGTGGTGGTAGTAGAATATTATGATTTAGCTCCATTGAAAATTTGATTATGATATCCTCTTGGAATATGTTTCAAGTAGATTGTACATAAGTTTTGGCCTTGTTAAATTATTGAACCATTGATCTACCAAAAAATGAGAGCAATAGTGAAGCAAAATTGTGCAGTGGAATATCAAGAACAATGTACACTGAACAAGAAAAATTTGATACAAATTTGATAAGAATTTATCAGTTAATTACAACATTAATATTCATTGATCCAACAGTAATACAATGGTGTTACAATAAGGATAATTTGAATCATGTGGATAAGATTCGAATCTACCAACTAAAACTGACTTACTGGCTAACTCAGTGTGTCAAAATCACTACATGGGAGCCACTAGTCTAACTCTTGATGTCTAAATCAGTCTACAATCAATTAAACCAGTTAAATTGATGAGGTAGGTGGAAAAAGGTGTCACTTCCCCATGCATCCATGCAAAACTGGGGCTAGAATAACTGAGAATGATCTAACTGATTATAAGTGGAGGTTGACTCAGCACAACTTCCTACCTACCACAACAAACTGATGGAGGTTGTTGGTGGCACTCAGAGTGGCTCCTAGAATATAGGGATTGGCACCAGTGGCACAAATATCATGGTGGAACCAAACTCATCCAAATGACTCCTAAGTTATGCAAGATGTTCAACTAGACAATATATGGACAAGGGAGGATTATTTAATCCTAACACCCCCCCTTCATCCTGACTTTGACAACTTTGGGCCCTGGAAACTACACCAAAAGTCACCCATACGATCTAATGAAAAAATAAAACTGGTTAATAAACTAAGGAAAATGGGGAAAACCTCATAATCTCATGACCCCCCCCCCCTCAAAATAAGAAGGAATCGAGAACTATGAATCAAGCCTTTACACCGAGAAGAGATATGAGGAAGACAAATATCTTTTCTATGAAGCACTTGGTGAATAAATCCGTAATCTACTCCTATGTAGGACAGTAATGCAGTGTGATAGTTTTTTCATGCACTAGTTCCCAAATATAATGCATGTGAACCTCAATATACTTTGTCCGTTGCTTCTATACTGGATCACTGGATATATTTATGGTACTCTAGCTGTCACAATAAATGTCCACTGAAGGTGAAGTGCGAATCTCAAATTTCGTCAAGATTCCACGTAGCCAAACTTCCTGAATAACTGCATTTACAGCCCCCCTATACTCTTCTTTTGTTGAAGAGAGTGTATGTTTTGCTTGCTTCTTACTAGACCAACAAACTGGCCTAGATACCAACATAAACACAAATCCCAAAGTGGATTTTCTATCATTCCCATCTCCATCCCAATATGAATCTGGGAATCCTATAAGATCTAGATGTGCATATGTTGCATAATGGATCCCATAATCTCTAGTACCCTGCACATAGTGCAAGATATGCTTTGTTTCCTTCTGGTGCAGCTCATGTGGCTCCTGCATGTACCTGGCATCAACACTCGCATCATAGGATATATTCGGTCTTGAATGTGTGAGGTATAGAAGGCTCCCAATGAGTTGTCTGAAAAGAGTGTTGTCTACCAATGGTGTAGAGACACCTTCTTCTAGCCTGATTCCAGATAGGAAGGGAAAAGGGGATGCATTACAGTCTTCCATGTGGAATATTTTGAGCATGTCTAATGAGTATCTGGACTGTGAGATCATGATTCTCAAATTATTTTGACTTACTTCGAAACCAATGAATTTTCTTAACAGTCCTAGATAAGTCATAGCGAATGCTTTGTTCAAAGTTGACTTGATGCTTCTCAATCCAGCAACAGAGCTACTAGTAATGAGAAAGCCATCCACATATAGTGCAATCAATAGCAAGGGTCCCTCTTTCTTCTGCATGTAAACATTACAATATGATTTGCATCTTTCAAATCTCTGTGACATGAGGAAGGAATCCATTTTGGAATACTATGCCCTTGGGGCTTGTTTGATCCCATAGAGTGATTTCCTCGATTTTCAAACTAAGGAAGAATCCTCAATGTACCCCTCAGGTTGTTTCATGTGAATCTCCTCCTTCAAGTCACCATAGTGGATGACACTTTTCACTTCCATGTGATGTACCTCCCACCTTTTTTAAGCTGCAACTTCTAAGACAAGACTGATGGAGTTCATCCTTGCTACTATAGAGAATGTCTCATTATAGTCTAATCCTTAAACCTGTGAGTATCCTTTGTCCACCAACCGAGCATTATACTTGGTTGTGGTTCCATCAGAGGATATATTGGTCTTGTAGACCCATTTGCACTGAACTAGTTTCCTCCCTGGAGGTAAGGTGACAAGTTCCCAAGTTTTGTTGTCTTGTAGCTATAAATTTTCCTTTAATATTCAACTAGGGCTAAACAGTGCATGCAAAATATGAACTGATAACCACACATGAATATCTTTTACATTATGTAACGGAATATAAAACTGAGAAATAACTCACAACATCACATCACAATATTGACACTGTTATTTTAGGTATGGAAACCCCCGAAAAAACCCAAGATGGGAAAACCGGTGCAGCAATCAGATATAGATTTTATTATGAGAAAATATGGAACTTTTACAATCACTACAAATTCACCCAAAATTGGCGAATGCAACACCCGGCAAAATCACTCGGAAAATCCCAGCTAAACCTCAACACCCTCATGTGTGAGTGTACGGCCCAGTTGTACGAAGAGTGATGATCCTACTGCTCGCTCCTCCGTCTTCTCATCTAAATCCTCTATCTGACTTTCTCTCCCTGTCTATATCATGTCTCTGTCGGAATACAAGTGTGTGTGTTTTTAATGTTCCTTTTTTTATAAAAGGAAATAACTGAGGACTAATAGCACTAGGAGCAGAAAGGTACATCAATTTAGTATTATTAAGTCATCAGTGTAGAAACAAGGCCATCATAGTTCATATTCTAAAGCATGTGGAGCATGTAGGCCTTGTTTAGTTAGTATTAAAGTCAACATCAAATTAGAATTGCATGCATGCAAAAGTGAAGCATAAACCCTAAAAGTGACATGCAAACCCTAAAAGCATATGAAGATGTATTTAAGAAGGGTTATGGGACTAAAGGAGATAGCAATTGTTATTATTGATTGATTTTGGATTTTTAAGCAGCAGCACAGCGTGCAATCACGACAGTTGGGGTTAGAGACGGTGTCTTCAACTAGCAAGTGTTCGGCAGTGAGATATCTTCCCTAGTCTCTTATTGGGCTGAGATCATCCAATTTTATCCATCGCATCCATCATATACTACAGTATTCGGAGATCCAACACATTCCGAAGGGTTATTAGAAGATCCACGTTTTGTAGCCAAAAGTAGCAGGGAAAACATAGAAGGATTCGATGGGACCACAAAACCCAGTCTTTCCTCTGCATGTCAGCTTCCTCTTTCTCAGCAGGCTTATCCTACGGTATGCAGTGATTATTAGCCATTAGTTTTCTCACCTGGAGCAGCTATCAGCCAAACAAATCAGTTGGGGCGTGAGCAACAAAACTGCCAATCAATTCGCTAGGGAAATTAGAGGAATCCAAACCTCCACATGTGCCAGACCATCTCTCCAGCATCAACAGATGGACAAGCTCAGAAATTTTCAGCATGAACGGACCTCTCCTCCTACAAAAACGTCACCTTCAATCTGGAGGGTTTTTACGGTACTACGGGGTGGTAACACCAGAGGAAAAGACATTATTAGACCATCGATCCGGATCCTTATGCATGCAACTATCTCTAGAGTCACTATCAGCCAAAATATAAGTGGCAAGTGTTAATTTCTCTCTGCAAAACCCTAACCCTAATTCAACTATATTTTAGGGATTTTTTGCATGGCGAGTTTGCATGCACAATTATTTTGCAAATTTGTATGAGATTGAGTGTGCGAGTCAGCACTATCATAGAACATTAGAGAATATTAGTATTTGGGATATTACATTGGTATCACAGCATGTTCTTGGCCAGCTGTGGGCATGCAAAAGTGTAAATGAATTCAGAAAACCCATACAACATTACTTACTGGAGACAGAGGTTTAGAAACAATGATAAAGGAGAAGAGGAGTTAGAGGACATAGAGTTGGGAGATAGAGAGTATTAATTCAGAAAGGGAAAAGAAACAATGGTCGATGATCATAAAACAACTTTCAATAGTCTCATATCAGCCATAAAATAAATCACTACTAGGCAAAAAGAAATGATGAGTACCCTCAGGCAAATGATAGAGAAAAATGGGCCCACCCCACACAGTCCCGTGTTTCCCAAAAGTGATAGGGTATCCACCAGTAGTAGTGGGGAGCACTTACATACCAACATGCAGAGCCATCCCCATATATACAACAAGCCTTCCCGACCTACCATGCCTCAATTCTTAGATAGTCCAGCTGCAGTGCCTCTAGCACAAGTAGAACTAGAAGAATCCATGAGTGCCTATCTGAGAGAGAATAGATTTTTAGAAGATGACTTCCATTCAGCCATGACCTTCACTGAATTCTACCACTTTAAAAGTAAGAACAAACCCAGAGCTTACAATAGGTCATTCACCCAGAACTATGAGTTACAGCGCACCGTAGGGAAATTGACTATCCCTACCTTTGAGGGTGCCCACGGTGGCCCAGCCCAGAATTGGGTGCAGAAGTTGGATACGTACTTCCAGCTCAACTCCATGATTGATACATATGCCATTAAATTGGCTACTTTTCATTTGGATGGAGAAGCCCATGAGTGGTGGTACCACGGGTTAGTGACATTGGGTCATACTACCATCACATTGTACCCAGATTTTACATAGAGGCTCATTGAGTGGTTTGATCGGAAGGACCCTGAGGTACACTTTAGAGATCTGGCACAACTCAAGCAGACAGGTGTTGCAGATGCATTTATTTCATATTTTCAGAGGATAATAGTACATGATGAGGATGTCCATGAGGAGATAGCATTAGAGCCATCCTGCGAGTTTAGCGACACCAGCACATCTCATAGTCAGATTGTGGACAAGCCATGTGATGAGTTGGAGTTGGTACACTCTTCATCACCTACAGCAGGAGTCCAGATAGTTATGACAAGTGAGATACATGAGGTGCAAGGAAATGAGCACAACAATCGAGACAATCGGAAGTCACACATGGAGGTTAGGGAGAGTTTATATAGGCATGAGATAGAGCTTCCAGATGATAGTCATCGACAAAAGATTGAACGTGTTAAAGAAATCATTCTAGCAATGAAAGAGAGGACTAAGATACTTCGGGACACCATATTACAGCAAGATGTTGAGCTTACAGCTCTTCAAGTTGTATGTACCAAGTCAGTGGTCAGGATTTCTAGTATCGAAGAGCAATTAGATTCCTTGATGGGGTAGCAAAAGAAACATACTATTGCATTTCAAAGCAGTCCTCTTCAGGAGTACATAGATAATGCTTGCAGTAGCTTGAGTCCACATTTGCATAAAGGAGGATAGTTTTTACAGGTTGGCCAGGATTGAGAAATTGGGCAACAGTATATGAGCATTCCAGTTGAAATCAGAAGGGCAGAATGTCAGCTTAGTAGGATTATTCCTTGTGATGGTGCTTATGGACAAGGTCCTTTTCGAGGGCTGGATTGGAGAGAGATTAAGAGTTGGTGTTCTATTGAGTGAGTGATTCTTGGGAAGACATTCCTAGCCAAGGGTATAGTCCCACAAGAGCCTTCAGATATTTGGGATGAAAGATGCACAAGTTTGCATTGGGATCCAAGTGGGAGACCTTATGAGGGACATATACAGTGTTTACTAATGGGGTTTTTTGGGAGTCCACGGGATTCTCCTGGTGTCGATACTATGCAGGGTAGTGGAGGATGGATTTTGACCTCTACAATTCTCAGATTGAATTGGGACCCTGGTATTATAATGACTGGCAGTTTAGTGATTGCTAGAGGATGCTTTCAAGAGGTCTCTTGTGATGGTACCTCATTTACACCGTGGTTAGTCACTCTACTTATAGGAGGCTTCCATGGGACATTTTGTGATGGTGCCGTGCAGTGCAGTGCTTTAAGCAGAGGGTTCTATAGATATCCTAGGATAATTTGGGACCCTGGGATCATCCCTGGATTCAGTTGGTTCAGTTTGATTGATTGTGGAGTTGTGTTGGCATTGCTTGAGGACAAGCAATCTTTAGCGATGGAGGATTGTAATGTTCCGTTTTTTTATAAAAGGAAATAAATGAGGACTAATAGCACTAGGATAAAAAATGTACATCAATTCAGTATTATTAAGTCATTAGTGTAGAAATAAGGCCATCAGCGTTCATATTCTAAAGCATGCGGAGCATGCAGACCTTGTTTAGTTAGTATTAAAGTCAACATCAAATTAGAATTGCATGCATGCAAAAGTGAAGCATAAACCCTAAAAGTGACATGCAAACCCTAAAAGCATATGAATATCTATTTCATAAGGGTTATGGGACTAAAGGAGATAGCGATTGTTATTGTTGATTGATTTTGGAGTTTTGAGCAGTAGCACAGCGTGCAGCCGCGACAGTTGGGGTTGGAGACGGTGTCTTCAACTAGCGAGGTTTCGGCAGTGAGACATCTTCCCTAATCTCTTATTAGGATAGATCATCTAGGTTTATCCATCGCACCCATCATATACTACAGTATTCTGAGATCCAACACAATCCGAAGGGTTATTAGCAGATCCACGTTTTATAGTCGGAAGTAGCAGGGAAAAAATAGAAGGATTCGTTGGGACCACAAAACCCAATCTTTCCTTTGCATGTCAGCTTCATCTTTCTTAGCAGGCCTATCCTATGGTATGCAGTGATTATCAGCCATCAGTTTGCTCACCTAGAGCAGCTATCAGCGAAACAGATCTGTTGGGGCGTGAGCAACAGAACTGCCAATCAATTCGCTCGAGCACTTAGAGGCAGCCAAACCTTAGCATGTGCCAGACCATCTCTTCGGCATTAGCAGATGGACAAGCTCAGAAATTTTCAGCACGAATGGACCTCTCCTCCTACAAAAACGTCACCTTCAGTCTGGAGGGTTTTAACGGTACTGCGAGGCGGTAACACCGGAGGAAAAGATCATTATTAGACCACCCATCCGGATCCTTATGCATGCAGCTATCTCTGGAGTCATTATCAGCCAGAATATCAGTGGTAAGTGTTAATTTCTCCCTGCAAAACCCTAACCCTAATTCAACTATATTTTAGGGCATTTTTGCATGGCGAGTTTGCATGCACAATTATTTTGCAAATTTGTATGATATTGAGTGTGCGAGTTAGCACTATCATAGAATATTAGAGAATATCAATATTTGGGATATTGCATTGTTCTCTCCACCAATTGATCTCTCTTTTATAACTTTAGGTAAATCAAAAACCCTAATTTCACTTTCACTTTAACTAGTGGTAAAGCAAAAACCCTAATTTCACTTTCATTTTAACTAGTGGTTCACTAAATTTAATTTATATCACTTTAATTTATTTTCCAAAGTAAACTTAGGAAAAGTAAATTAAATACAACGGGTTTCCCAATTTAAGTCTTCTGCATGCAAGAACACATGCATGTAGGAAGACCTTCCTTGTTGGTACTAGTTTAACACTCCCTCTCAACGAGGAAGGGATTCGGTAGTAACCCCAAATTATCCCTGAACTTCACAAAACTTTGTCTGCAAAGTGCCTTGGTGAAAATTTCTGCCACCTGCTCATCTGTCTGTATGTACTCCAACCAAATGGTTCCCCTCTGGACACAATCTTTCAAGAAGTGGTAGCTGATGTCTATGTGTTTCCTTTGGTCATGGAACACTGGATTCTTAGATAGAATGATGCCACTCTGATTGTCACAGTGAACTATTGTAGCCTCTAGCTCACACTCGAACAACCCTGCAAGTAACTTCCTCAGCCACATACCCTCACAAGAAGCCATCCTGGCTGCCAAGTACTCAACCTCTACCGAGCTCAACGCAACTGACTTCTGCTTCCTGCTGAACCAAGAGACAACCCCTGATCCAATGCTAAAACATCAACCTAAAGTACTCTTTCGGTCCTCTACACACCCTTCTCAGTCAGCATATGTGAAACCTGCTAATTGTACACTCCCCCTACGCTCACAAACCAATCCATACTCCACTGTACCTATGATGTAGCAAAGTATGTGCTTCGCAGTCATCCAATGCACCTTCCGAGGGTCCACCATGAACTGACTCAAATATTTGGCTGCAAAGCTAATGTTTGGTCGAGTGTTGACCAAATACATAAGTGATCCGATAAGCTGACGATACAAGGTAGGATCAAATCTGTCTGATACTGATGCATCAATCTTCCTCCAGTTTGAAACTAAAGGTATGGACATAAGCTTGCAGTCCTCCATACTGAATCTCTTTAGGATCTCTACTGCATACTTCCCCTGTTCGATGAAAAAGCATCCATCTCTCTGCCAAACCCCAAGCCCAAAAAGTAATGCATTAGCCCAAGGTCATCTCAAACTCTACTGCAAGGTTGGACTTACAGTCTCCAATCAGCCTCTCATATCCTGTCAAAAAGAGATCATCCAAATATAATACCAGTATGAGAGACACCTCACCTATCAAGAAGTATAGGTTGTGGGCAGCCTCACTCTGCTGAAATCCCATCTCCTGTAGATAGTTGTCAATCCTTGAGTACCATGCTCAAGGTTCCCGTAAAGAGCTCGATGCAGTCTGCATACATGTGTCTCCATGTTCTCCACATCAAACCCCTCTGGCTGCTCAATATACACCTCCTCCTCTATCACTCTATTGAGGAAGGCAGTCTTGACGTCCATCTAATGGACATTCCAACCCATCTCGGCTGCTAGTGAGATAATGGTCTGAATGGAAGAATACCTAGTAACAGGGGTGAAGGTCTGCTCATAATCAATACCCTCCTTCTGTGAAAACCCCTTTTCCATGAAGCGTGCCTTGTACTTATCCATGCTTCTGTCTATTGCATGCTTCACCTTGTAGATCCATCTAGATCCCACCACCTTTTTCCCTTGTGGCCTCGGCACAACCTCCCATACCTGGTTTTTCATAATGGAGTCATACTCCTCTCCTACCACACATCATCTTGTGCAGCCTCCCCAAAGCTGGAAGGGTCAGAGCTAATCAACTCTGTCATCAGTGCCATATAATTAAGCCTCTCTGGGGGTACACTCCATCTAAAATATGTCTGTGGAGAATCTACTTGCCTGGAATCCTGCATTGTGGACCTAAACCACTTAGGCCTTGGCCTAGTGTCAACCTATTGCGACAACTATATATCCATCTACTGTTGCATCTCATCCTTCAATTCAATGACTAAAGGATCCTATCCAGCTGACTCCCTCTGACCACCAAAACTTGTGCTCTGTGTCTGTACATGTACCTGTATATCTAGCTCCTCCAACTTGACTCCCAACTCCTGGGATGGTTGTTGCTCTGCTGGTAAGTCCAGAGATCTCCATAAGGCCCCGTCATCATTGAACTGAACATCCCTGCTCACAATAATCCTCCTTCAAGATGGAATGTAAACTCTATATGCCTTCAAAAGCTCATTGTACCCAACAAGTAACCCCTTCTCTCTAGAAGGATCTAGCTTCTTCCTATTGTCAGCATGAACATGAAAATAGCAGACAATGTCGAATATGCGAATGTGACTCACATCTGGCCTAGTACTTGTGAAGACCTCCTCTAGTGTCTTCCTCCCCAAGGCTATGTGAGGAAACCTATTTTGAATGTATACTGCAGTCCTGTATGCCTCGACCCAGAGGAATAGTGGTAATCCCTGATCAAATAGCATGGCCTTGGATGCTCCAATCATATTCATGTTCTTTCGCTCTGCAACTCCATTCTGTTGTGGGGTATGGGGCACAATGTTCTCCTTCTTGATCCCCTCAGCCGAACAACAATCCATGAACTCATTGGAAGTGTAATCACCCCTGTTTTTTGTCCTCAATACCCGAATCTTCTTTCCTGTTTGGTTCTCCACAAGAGTCTTAAACTCTCAGAACCTCTCAAAGACCTCTGACTTGGCCTCCAAGAAATAGATCCAGGTTTTCCTAGAATACTCATCAATGAAGGTTACACATTAACTGTAACCATTGAATGAATGGACACTCATAGGTTCGCATACATCCAAATGCACCAAGTCCAAGGGCTCCTTATAATTGTGGTCACTTTGTGGAAAAAGATTCCTGGTGTCCTTCCCCAAAGCACAATCCTTGCAGTGGTTATGCTTTTCCTCCTGTACCTAAGGAACTCCAATGACTGCTTGTCTCAAATGCTTCAGTGCACCATGGTGTGAGTTTGCCATCCTCCTATGCCACAACTCACCCTAACTGCTACTGTTGCTGCTGACTAGAGCCTTTGCAGGCTCAAAGTGTAATCTGTACACTTTCCCACTCCTTCTACCAATCACCCGATCCAAGCTCCTATCTGACCCCTTGGGCCTGATATACACTCTATGGTCACAGAACTTCACCTGATATCCCTTAATCTCCAGAGTGGAGACTGATATAAGGTTCTTGGTCAGTCCTATAACATATAACACATCAGCAAAAATGAGGGGTTTTCCAGACTCCCTCTCAAATGAAACAGTGCCAACTCCCTGCACTTGATACCGCGCATCATCACCCAGCTCAACGTGGATCCATGTTCCGCCCTCCTGTAAGTCTTTGAAGAATATCTTTTTTCCATTCATGTGACTAGATGCTCCACTGTCAATGTACCATATGCTGCTCCCTATGGTGATTTTCATGCAAGCTATCAAACAAAACTCCTCATTGAAGTTCCTACTGAACTCATCCACCTCTGTAGATCCAGCCATCTGAGTGTTACTCTTGTTCTTCTAGTCTAGGCACTGGGAGGCAAAGTGTCCCTTCTTGTGGCAGATAAAACACTTGAACTTTGACATGTCAAGGTTCTTCTTACCATCCTTCTTCCTCTTTGCCTTCCCCTTTCTCTTCCCTGTAAGGGCTAGAGCCTCCTCATCCACAATCTGTGGGGCACTGCTAGATGAGCCTGATCCTTGACCCATGCGGGTCTCCTCCTACACAAAGTCATCCCATAGTCTCTGCCAATCAATGAGCTTCTCCCTAGCCACAACACCTTTGACAAAGGTGTCCCATGGCTTAGAGAAGCCATTGAGGGCTATCTGAACTAGCTCCTCATCATCTGTCTTAGAGACAACAACTCCAAGCTCATCCCTAATCTGTATGAGCCTCATGAGATAAGGCACCACTCCTTCTCCCTTGGTCATCTTGGTGTTGCACATCCTCTCTTGCAACACCATCCTCCGGTTCTCATTCTTGCTTTGGTACATGCTCTCCAAATCCTTCCACATTTATAATGTGATCTTCTTACCAGAAAGGTGAGGGACTATATGCTCTCCATCCATGATAATCAGCATGGCTCTCAAATAAATCTTCTTCCAAGCTGCTAGATCTGTCAGATCTGTGCATGTAACCTTTGTGGATTCAATGTGCCTTCCTATAGATCTACCCTTGATCTATCACTGCTGCTGCAAATCTCTCAACTTTAGCTCACCAGAGCTCTGATACCATGTAAATTTTCCTTTAATATTCAACTAGGGCTAAATAGTGGATGAAAAATATCAACTGATAACCACACATGAATATATTTTACAGTATGTAGCGAAATATAAAATTGAGAAATAACTCACAACATCACATCACAATATTGACAATATTATTTTGGGTATGGAAACCCCCGGAAAAACCCAAGATGGGAAAACCGATGCAGCAGTCAGATATAGATTTTATTATGAGAAAATATGGAACTTTTACAATCACTTCAAATTCACCCAAACCTGGCGAATGCAGCACCCGAAACAATCACTAGGAAAATCCCAGGTAAACCCCAACACCCTCCTGTGTGAGTGTATGGCCCAGCTGTACGAAGCTCGATGATTTTGCTGCTCACTCCTCCATCTTCTCAGCTAAATCCTCTGTCTGACTTTCTCTCCCTGTTTGTATCCTATCTCTGTCAGAATACAAGTGTGTGTGTTCTCTCCACCAATTGATCTCTATTTTATAACTTTAGGTAAAGCAAAAACCTAATTTCACTTTCACTTTAACTAGTGGTAAAGCGAAAACCCTAATTTCACTTTCACTTTAACTAGTGGTAAAGCAAAAACCCTAATTTCACTTTCACTTTAATTAGTGGTTCACTAAAGTTAATTTAGATCACTTTAATTTATTTTCCAAAGTAAACTTAGGAAAAGTGAATTAAATACAACTGGTTTCCTAATTTAAGTCTTATGCATGAAGGAAGACCTTCCTTGTTGCTACTAGTTTAACAGTAGCGAATCAAATTCCTCATCCATAGCTGCTTTCCATCTTGGATCATGGAAATCCTCTTTGAATGTTTGAGGACCTGATCCCAACATCATGAAGCACCTCTCAAGGAGAAGTGGATCTGTGTGGGATAGTGCAACATACTCTTTCTGATACTGGGACCTCATTCTTCTTCTATCATTTGGATCCCCTACAACATCCTCAGCTGCTTTATTGAGTTGTTGAGCCCATTTAGGCTATTGAGATGAAGGGGATGTTGGATATAGATCTATATCCTCTTGAGATATAAACTCAATATCAAAATCATGTTGATATTCCTCTTCTTCTGAATATGAATATAAAATGTTAGACAATAAATATGTATTTGCAAATGGAAGTAAAGGAGTTTTAATACATTTATCTACTTCGAATGGAAGTTGTGTTTGTACTGGATTTGAGTATGGCATGAAGTGTGAGAATGCATATGCCTTGGAGGCATGGTCTACAACACCTTTCGCTATAATATTCTCGGATGAGATATATGTGATATCTATTGAGACAGGGCCAAATACCACTTGCTTTGGTGAGCCAGTGTGAATCATATGGTATATAGATAACAAATTTGTTGCAAAGGAGGGCACATAGAGTACATTTTCAAACACTCCATGCTGGATTTTAATAGAACCTCTTCCTTATTTTGGGATCTGAGAGTCATCACCCATATGAATATTAGGTCCTCTTGATAGACTGAGAGTGGTGAAGGATTCCCTAGAAGCAACCATGTGGTTGGATTCTCCAAGATGTATCAAGTAAGCCTTTGACTGAGTGAGACTTGCCTTCAAGGCATGACACCTCTCATGATATTTTGTCAGTTGTACAATGTCATACTTCTTTACTCTTTGTGGAAGAGCAATATTTTTTTGTTCAAGGAGTGTTGACAGGTAATCGATTGTCTTCTTCATTTACTGGCTCTCTGGATGAAAGCCTCTCATATAGTATGGACATCTAGTCTTCTCGAATTTCTTCTTTTTATTGGAACCTAAGGCTCCATAGGAAGATTTCTAATTCTCCTTTGGCATCAAAACAGTGTTTTTGGTATCCTTCCCTTTGTGCTTCGCTCTTGCTTGTGCATTGTTTGAGTCTGTCACTAAGATTGTTTGATTCTTCGAGCTCTGAATCACTCCCATTTGAACCAATTTATCTTTCTCTTGTATTAAGGACTCAGAAAAAGTATCTAGAGAAGGCATCGTCCAATTAGGGATGGAATATCTTCTAGAATGGAATGTAGAGACAAATACTGAGTACTCTAAGCCAATATTTCTCAACACTAATAGCACAAGCTTCTCATCTTTCCTCTCTAATCCACATTGTTTGCATTGTAGTACTAGTGACTTGTATTTTGTAAAGAATTGTTGAATAGATTCGAAACTGTTGGGTTGTAAAGCAATGAGATGATTCTCCAATATATGCCCTCGAAGCTCATCTTGTTTTCCAAAAAAATATTCAAGCTTTTCCCAAGCTTCCTTCGGAGTCCTAAGTCCCTCAAGATGGAACAAAATATCCCGAGAGATATGAGTGCAAATGAAGTCAAATGCCTCATCAATCCGATTCAAAAATTTGTTCTTCTCAACATATTTTTGGGGATCAGTTTCTCTGCCCATTGTGATCCTAAAAAAACCAAGCTTGTGCAAGGTCACATGCATATCTGCCCTCTAATCAGTGTAGTTGAAGGGTGTAAGGATTCAGGGTACGAGAGTTGAAGAATCCATCTTTCAGTATGCTAAAACAGTCAATTCCTCAAGAAGTTACGTAGGAACCTGCAAAAACAAATTCAATTCGCAATCATGTCAGTTTCAAGCCTTTCCACCTTGACATGTACACTTTCTCAGAGTCCATCACACTTGGATAGACTTCTATGAATAGAATTCAGAGAGAGAAAGGCTATCATTCCAGGATTTATGTGGAAACTCAGATTATTCTGGTGTACAATGGAGATTGGACAAGACTTGCTAATAGCCTGAACAAGGGTTTGATAACATGTTAAATTATTGAACCATTGATCCATAGACAAATGAGAGAAATAGGGAAGTAGAATTGTGTAGTGGAATATCAAGAACAATGTACACTGAACAAGACAAATTTTGATACAAATATGATAGGAATTGATCAGTTAATTACAACGTTAATTTTCATTAATCCAACAATAATACAATTGTGTTACAATAAGGAGAATTTGAATCATGTGGATAAGATTCGAATATACCAACTAAAC
Source organism: Pseudotsuga menziesii (assembly GCA_001517045.1). Taxonomy (NCBI): domain Eukaryota; kingdom Viridiplantae; phylum Streptophyta; class Pinopsida; order Pinales; family Pinaceae; genus Pseudotsuga; species Pseudotsuga menziesii. The sequence continues at coordinate 326,916 of LPNX011014085.1, read as the reverse complement.
ATGACTTACTGGCTAACTCAGTGTGTCAAAATCACTGCATGGGAGCCACTACTGTAACTCTTGATGTCTAAATAATTCTACAATCATTTAAACCAGTTAAACTGATGAGGTAAGTGGAAAAGGCACCACTTTCCCATGCAGCCATGCAAAATTGGTGCTAGACTAACTGAGAGTGATCTAACTAATTATAACTGGAGGTTGACTCATCATAACATAACTTCCTACCTACCAAAACCAACTGATGGAGGTTGCTCGTGGCACTCAGAGTGGCTCCTAGAATGTAGGGATTGGCACTGGTGGCACCAGTGGCACCAAAATTATCTAAATGACTCCTAAGTTAGGAAAGATGTTCACCTAGACTATATATGGACAAGGGAGGATTATTTAATCCTAACATGCCTTTTATTTTGGCTTGCAGTATAAGCAATAGTTCATGTATTTATTAAACAATATTTACAAACATTTGTGTTTCAAATGTTGGCAAGGAAAGGTTGCAATTCCTCCTGCTATGGACTTAAGCAAAAAAAAACACGTAATTGTGAGCCCAAGGAGATGGTCAATCTAAACTAGCATAGATTCAAAATGGTGATATGCCATCCAACTACTGAAGCCAGCATTAAATAATTAGTATATTAGTATGAATGGTTTTGTGTATTTAAACTATTTTGCGGTTTCATGTCATAATTAAAAGTAGTATAAAATGTCTTCATATTTATTTCAAATTTTGTTGGTTCTTGTAAGTTTTATAGATATTGCTCACTTCTATTCATTTTCGAAATAGTAGGTAGGATTATGATGTTTGGAATAGTTTTTGTGCTACAAAGAAAACAATTAAGTGATTATCATGTGAATAGTTACCATCGGATAGACCTTGCTAATGGCTCTTGTATTGGATTTTAAAGTTATAAAGTCTCCTCCAATGTCCATTACAAAAAAAATTTCTCTTTCTTAAATCATCACAACTTGTTCTCTATGGTTGTCTTCTGATTCTCTGCCTATTTAAAACAAAAAACAAAAAAAACTTTCTCTTTTTCTTTTTTTTACATTTTTGAAGAATAGTTACTTAGATTATAGAATATATTTTCTTCTGTACTGAAAAATTAATTAATTCCTAGATCAATTAGTATGTAAATAAATATGCCAGGATATCATATTGTTTCTTATTTTTTTGGAGTATTTGCAATGGCCACATAGGAATAGTAGTAGGGATAATAAGTATCCATTTGACACTACATAGATTATGACTAAGTTTTTTGTCTTGGGATAAAATCAGTTGTGTTTCCTTGGACAACAACTTCTCTTATGAAGAAACAAAGTAATGGGGCAAGATCCATAGGCACGTGACATGAGTATAAGGTAAGTATAGGAATCCTAAAAGAATTAAAAAAATCCTATGCAATCACTTTCGGCAATAAATAATTCAATTGTGATATGTATCTATAGTCTTCTTTGTTAATGAAATTTGTGCATGCATTGTCATCGAGATCTATCACATAATATTGTGCAGATGGCTTTATAAGAAACGGGTAAAAATATAAGGATGGATGGTAAGTCCCATGCACAAGTCTTGGCTCTTTCATCGGCATATAAAGGATATTAGTAAGGGTGTCACAAACAAACAAGCAACTTGCATATCATAGGCTAATATTTCAACGATGCCATTCCATTGGCATTTGTTGATATATTTGCTAAATAGGTAAAGTGGAATAGATAATGTTGATTAGAATACATCACCCTATCATAATATATCAATTAACAATAGATTCTGGTAAGTCGAGGTTGGTCTATAGGTCAAGTAGCAAATAGAACATGCATCGATTCATCGTGCCATTCATGTTTGAACTTCTATGAAATAAGAGACTTTATGATATTTATATAGTGTAGAAGTCTCTTATATACTCTTCATCCAATGACTTTGCCTTTACTTGAGGTTAATTTCAATGTTGGAATGACCGGAATATTGTTGCATATTCACTAATGAAAATTGCAATTGCAGTGAGCACCTTAGTGGGCCTAATGGTTAAGAACATGTGTTATCTCCTTGGAGGTCACAGGTTCAAAATTGGTGGGGGGTAGGGTTTTTCGTTAGCCCGTTGTGACAAGGATCGAAGGGTAGGAGACCCCTGGGATAGAGGCTCACCTCGGTGGGTTTCGGGACGTCTCGGTCCCTACTGAGTCACAAGTTACTGGTATATCTGTCTTGCGGGCTGTTAGATATACTCATGGGAGGTTGTTGTTCCCATGGTCTAAAAAAGGAAAATTGCAATTTCAGTGAAAAGGATTCTCACTACAACAAGAGTATATTTAAAAAGAGAATCAAAATATAGTTATTATCTATTGTTCTCATCCTTTTAACCAAAATATACTCTTCTTTTACCCAAGTTCCATTATGTTGATTCAATTATGAAGTATAGTCCACTATATTAGTATTCATATGTAGATTCCTTTTTGGTGTTCCCATGCAAATGGGATTGTTGTATAGAGGAAATTGAATAGTGTCCTCGTCTAATAGTTCTTTCATAATCATGCTCACCTCCTTCGGATTATTGAATGTATGTAATTTCCACATATGCAATTTTGCCATGAGATTTTGGAATTTGTCCTATTGAAAAATATTGAAAGTAAAAAATTTCCATGTGATTTTGCAAAACATGTATGCATTCTTTCAACTCCATGTGTTGTTTCTCATGTCACAATGAATGCATAGTATTTGTCTTCTTGCAAATTCATCAATTGGAGTTTACAATTGCAAATTGTTAACTGGCCATCATATAATTTTTGCTTGACTCTTTTCTCAAACTCCATTTGTCCATTTTCTTAATTTGGCCAATGGTTTCTTCTCTATGTTAAAATTTCCCGCAGAAGAACATGGGACCAAGTTATATGATGACCCAAACCGCTCAATTGCAGTTATTTTTTAAATTGATAAATAAAACTTTGAAAAAAATGATTATGCACTTTCATCCTCATGCTTGTTCTGATTACAAGATGTCCAAAGCACAAAATATTACAGAGTGACTTGTAACCATGCAGAAGGCCCAACAACCACAGTGTTGCAACCTAGCTCTGTTACCAATTGCAATGTCCTCTACCCTTGAGATAAGGACAAAGGTGCTAACATTAAGACTAAATTAAGTTTAAGCATAGTGGATATAGCTAAATTACTATTAAGCTGACTAACCATTCACCCAAATAATTAAAACTTTTAACTCTAGGTATTGAATTATAACTAAAGTTGTGACACTTAATTAAATAATTAATTATGACATTGAATTAATAATTTCCAATGTGCAAGCTAAGGGTTGTAATTGCAACAAGAACATGAATAATACATGATAAGCATCATATTCGGTGTGAATAACTAATTTATGTCATTTTGGTTTGTTTGATATCATAGTTTATAAATAATCAAGTATTGATGTCATTGATTATTTGTAAATTAATCTATTTTTTTTGGTGTTGTTATGTGTGTATTGTTAGTGAGGATAAAAAGTAAGGAAAACCTCATATCATGGAACATCCATAGGCTGCAATATACAGCCACACCGAAACCATAGCAAACAAACAACATCGGTTGCAACTACAACCCTCAAAATTAGCGATTGATTATTGTCCCCTCCAGTCATCTCTCACTAATAAAAATAAGATTGTATGGATTCCACCCTCCAGCCATCGATTAATTTTACATCTAGAATACATCACTCGTCCTCATATTTGTAACTAAGAACAAATATGTAAACAAAACATTTACAATGAAATGACAAGTGCGCTCATCTTGGCACCAGAAAACTGTCCAACTAGAACAAACATATCTTGGTCATCTAGAAATATTTTTCAATGAAATGAAAGGTGTTTTTCACTAGAAACATTGTTACATATGTAATGGAACATGTATCACAACACAGAAATGAGAATATATGGGAGAACCATATCATATGGTTGCGCCCCTCTCAATACAATAGAATCAAAATTACATTTTCTGATTAAGAAAAAAAGAATAGAAAGAAGGTGACGAGCATAGAAACTCAATTCCATATTATATGAGATTCATCTTTCCTGCATGCAGATCCTGACATTCAATACATGAAAACTCAAACAACCAATCAACCACCATTGCACATATACCAAATAAAATAATGTAATGAAAACCTAACATAAGAGAAATACTTACCTCAAAATATGGGCAATTGGTTGCAGCATGACAACTTTCCTCCCAGTCGTAGACACCATCAAGTCGTCCCACAGGTCACCCCTGAGTTGAGACCATGGATCCACGAGTAGAGTGTCACTTAGTCCCACTACTCTCAAAACTAGCTCTTTCGAGATCCAAAATGCTTCCCAGTACTAATTTCCAATCCATCTCCACTGCCTATGGGATGTTCCCTAGCTCGTCATTCCCATTTCCTGGATTCCTATGTGGGAACTTGGACTAGTAGAGTGATATAATAGAAGTAAATGGAAACAACTAGAGGCACTCTAAGTCTCAACACACTCTCGACACTATCAACATTCCCAACACAGTTAGATAGCATAAGTCGCATGGCCCAAAGCTCAAAATTACCTTCAACAAGGAGAGGGCATATGAATTTATAGCATAAGGAGGCCAACTCTAACCCAAGGGGATCAACTCAAAATAGAGAGAAGTAAGGTTTATGATTCATCGTGGAGTCTTAACTCAAATTATTGGAGTGATGGCTTATTTAGGAGATTCCCTTTCCCGAATTAGCACCATGAGGGGAGTTACCAAAAACCAAGGAGCGGAGCCATGACGAGCACAAGGAGGCACACTAATGCATAAGAAAGGTTAAAAAACATGGAGGGAGAAATAGGTGAGATAAGATATCCAATAGAGTCATAAATACCTTGGAAGCACAAAAATAGGATCTGCAATGCATTGTGTAAGAGTTGAAGCTACAAAATAGCTTACAACACCAAAAACTAGAAAAATGACTCATAAATGACTAAAAATACATAAATTGGAGGGAATATCCTCCAAATAAGGGTTCTCTCAACAAGAGGGGCCAACTAAGGCATGCACAATATGAAATAATTGCTCCATAGTCCATAAATATCAAGAATAAGGTTCGTTGTACAAGGTTTGGTGTTATTAGGAATATAGTACCTTCTGCGAACAGAAGTTATTCCTCTGGTCGGAATGGTTTAGATCTAGAACAAATGAGTAACGACTAGGTTGAAGACTTTTCCTGAAAGCTATAGATTCCTGGAATAAAACTCTGATGAAAGACCTGTAGACCTGCAGAAGCACATCAAACATATAGCAACATCAAAGATACCAGAAAACTATCCATAGATCCATATTAGTGACTAAGGAATCCAATAATATACATGTGAGATTTAAACACAACAGATATATGGGAACGAAATCAAATTTGCATTAATAGATGAATGAAAGAGCTTACAACCTTTTTTCCTTAGTGTCAATGCACTCCTTCACAAGACCAACACCTCATCCCTGATAGCTCCAACTTGCTCCTCTATGCTCTCTAATGGATTAGTCCAGGATGTTAATTCAGCAGCATAAGTTTACTTCTTTCTTCTCTCCCTCAACCATGGAGTATGAGCTTGTATTTATAGGGTTCAAAGGGATAGAAATGGTTGAAAAATTGGTGGGTGAGGTGGCCATGAGATCCTCAAAGGAGGGATTTCGAGCTTAACTGACCTAGGTGAGTAGGGATCAGGCTAGACACGAGGATTTTGTTCTAGAAGCTTCGTGAAACCTCCTTTTTCACTTTTTACCAAGGGAACCGCTTATACTCCTTTATGACAGAGCGGTGAAGGGTGAGAACCACGCCAACAACAAAGGTTAAAGGCGGTGGCACCACCTGGTTTCCACATAACTTGGGCAGTGCTACATAAGGTACCGCTTATGTGCTTGAGGGTAAGAATGGTGCTGAATTTTTGTATGTTAAAACCAACACCTAGAACATGTTTCACTTCAAGTTTGGGATTTGAGGGCAAATATATGTGTTAGGGACCCTATCAGATGCTGGTGACAGAATTTGAGTGTAACAAAATGCCCCCCAAAGCATGAGGCTAGAGGGATACGATAGGCGAGAGATTTGATAGAGCAAGTTATCACTTTGAGGCACGATCCAGCTTGATCGGAGCGTGTCATCGAGTAGAAATATGCAATACATCAATACTTTGACTTGTGAATAAATGTAGCCTCATCATGGTTGCAAACCAATACAAGGAAGATCCAGGAGAGGAATGAACAACCATGGATACCAGAATACAACATAGATCCATGTGATAGAGGACTCAAACTTGGACATAGCTACTAGATATACAACATAGATCCATGTCATACAGACGCAAATTTGAACATATCCACGACCATACAAATGTGGATCCATGCTGGTACTTCATACAATATACTCCATTGCAACCTGTGGAGAAAGCTATGAGTGCTTAACAAATACCTAGGGTCTTCGTCTTGTCTTCCACAAAGTACGATTCTATCCATGTGATTACAATCTTATAAAGTCGAACATGGTAGAAACCACTTGATTAACAGCCAATGATGTGAACCGTTAACAAGCGCGAGGGAGATCACCATTGATGTCAATGATTCCCAAGGTACCCTAGTACAATCTACTGAGTGTGAATAGATGTTTTGATGTCAAACACCGAGTGGAATATTTCGATCAAAGGTCAATGATGTAAACCTATGTCAAGAGTGAGAGAATCTGTCATTTATGCATACAGATCTCAAGGTACTAAACTTGTTTCTAATACTAATTCTTGAATGATGAGCTGATGTCGACAGGAATAGTCTCGTCGAAGGAGGGCCATGATGAATCCCACACCGACGACATGAAACTTGGAACAAAGTTCTGGAATGTTGTAGATAATGTAACCATAGGACTGACTCAAAGTACTGACACAAAGGTTGTTTCAACTGCAGGGGTAAACTTCTTTATTTCCTTTGAACATTGGGTGGCACGACAAAATACTTGACAACATGACTAGACCAGATGGACAGACAATACGACTATGGACAACGCATTCTTTTGAAAGACTCAAAGGAGTGACATGACTCATGAAAGTGGATCGACTTGTAAGTCAGCTGAATATCCAATTAACTGATTGATATGCAAACAAGTGCCATGTTCAAAGGTGACATACAACTACCATTTGATTTGCAAAATGATTCCCTTCCCTTCATTTTTATGAGTCCAAAGAGGGTAACAAACACTTGTTTTAGCTCATCCAAAGATAAGTCCATTCCCATATATTTCATGAACCTGAGAAAGGAGGGGTTTGGTCCCAAAAAAGGGTCTCTCAGTGTTTAGTTTAATGAGTCCAATGAAAGCAAACTTGGTATCGTTCATGTTTAGAGAGTCTGAACGAAGACGAAAGAAAACTCTCAAAAGGTCATTTTTCGTAAATAGTCTATCTGAACCGAAAAAGAGAGCACCTACCGTCGGAAAGACGACTCTTCAAATAATTTTACGAGTATGAAGAAGACAAGTACTTGGCAATCTTTTCATATTTAGGAAAAGAGCTTAAAGGAGACTCCATTAGGTCTATTTTTATGATGAGAAGTTTTACGAGACTAAAAAAATTTGGAAAAGGACTTGGAACTTTGATACTGAGTTCTGAGAGCGTGAACAAAGTGTCGAAACAAACGCTCGATGACTTTTTCCGTTTTATGGAAGTACAAAAAAGTCAAAGACAAACTCCCCATAGACTTTATTGTTTCCGTTTCTACCCCTGCAAGACTAAAAAACGATATTAATCTCTCGAAGAATGACTTTAGTGGAATATATAGACAGATTTTATAAAAATAATGATTTTAAAATATCCACATAACATTAAAAAGCCCTAAAATAGATATAAAATTCATTTTAAATAGTAGAAATCAAACCATTTTCCTATTTACCACTTGGTGAGAGAATTTTGGAGCAAATTTGAGCCAGATCTTCAATCAGCGATTCCGGGATATTCTATTGTTCGATTCGAGCGTCGTCAAAGCCAGGTAAATGACAAAACCCCAACCTTTCTTTTAAGCATCCATTTTTTATTTTATGAGGGTATTGGGCTATTTTAGGCAAGCCCTAAACCTCAAATGCAGGCACTGCTCCTGCCCCTTACGGGACAGACAATGCACCATGAGAACCATGCAACCTCAACTGCACTGAGGGCGGTGCCACCACTCTGTGCAAATGGAGCTCAGGCGGTGCTGGCCGTGGGTGGGGGAAAATGAATGGATAAGCAAAAGCACAAGTTTTTAATTGATTTCAATGATTGATTGTGTTTCTAATTGGTCCATTAATTGTTTTTGGCAGGTCCCAAGTGATAAAAAATGGTTATATGGAAAGAACGGAAACATGATGATGACGATGCTTTTGCCGAGAGAAATGCGAGATGCATAGCCGCATTGAGGAATCGTGGCCTCCTCAAATTCTTCTGCACACCTAACATGGTGTCTCATGAGTGATTGCCATAATATATCCTCCATATGTGGAACCCGGAGCAACAATACTTCGAGGTAGGAGCCCATGTGTTGACAGTCGAGGTAGAGGATATCTACTTCTTGACCGGATTATTGAGACGAGGTGCTCCGATTTCATTGACTGGTTCCTATAGAGAGGATGTGACTACCCAGGAGCTGATCAACCATTACTGCCTTCCTGGTACTAGAACTTCGGGGAAGAAAATTCCCATCAAGGAAGTGAGGGATGATCCTCTATGTACTATTCTTTTCACCGTGTAGAGGCTAGTTGGGAGCCAAGGGCCTCATCAGGCTTCTACGCCACACATGTTATATGCGATAGAGGCTATGGCACCTACTATCTTTAACTGGGCAGAGCCATTACTATCGGTCTTCAAGGACCAGCTGACCAAGTGTCGGCAGGGAGAGCTAAAACAGTTTGGATATGGTTCCATCTTAGCATGTTTCTTCTTTGAGTGGGTCCCTCATCTGAGGCCCCAAGTGGTTTTTATTGGGTTGAGGACGAGAGACCCTCATATGCTGAGGTGGATCAGGATCATGGCCCGCATAGGAGCAGGCAGAGGGAAAGTGAAGTTCGGGGCTCCATTTTTCTGCTGGTTGGATGACCAGATCCTCATGCTCGAGGATTATACATATGCATGTACAGATTTAAGAGGAAACCTTGACCTATCACTTCCACCTGACGGACAATGGGGAGACATGGGTAAGAAACAAAACCCCAAGATGGCCATTTGTGTTTTTGTATTTTAATGTTTTTTATTTTTTATGTATAGTAACAAGAACTGAAAATTTCCATGCATATGTTGGAGTGGCACGACCTGGGGGATCTTCCCCACTGGACAGACGAGCAGGAGCTCGGTTTTTTCAACGAGGCGACGATCCGATGGGAGAGATGGAGGAGAACCTAGAGAGGTTGACTCTGGATATACCCGATGCATCCATCGATGATCTCCTGATGCGATATCAGAGGCACACAGTAGGAGTGCCAGCCCGTTTTAGTTGTTTGCTACGTAGGGTAGTGAAGGTTGTCATACGCTACCATGAGCATCACTAGACAGTTATACATGATGTATTACTAAAAGATGATATAGATTTACGNTCCAGAGTGCTTTAGATGAGATCTCATGACCTATTTTTGTAAAACACTTTATATATATATATATCTATATATATATATATATATATATATATATATATATATACAGACTTTTACTTCCGATGTTTATGTGCTTCAAATGGAAAATGTATTTACATGAGTTTTATATGTTTTTACTGTTTATTTACAATATGATGAACCATGTTTGATGTTCATGTTATGAATGGGCAATATACCAGTCTAGAATATAATTTTCCAATGAATCAGCAACTGCATTGTCTGCCCTAGGGATATGACTATAAGTGATAACCTCAAATGATCTTTCCAATAGACATACCCTCCGATAGAGATGGAGCAGTATAGGGTTTATGATGGTATAGACCTGGTTCAAATGACAAACCACTAACTGTGAGTCCATGAAAACTACCAAGTCACGAATGTCCCGAGATGCAGCCTCAGTTAAAACACCTATGACTGCTTCATACTCGGCGATATTGTTGGTAGCAAGACCAATACAAACCGCTCCTGAACTGACTAGATCGTGTGCAGGGGAATACAAAACCCAAGCAGCTGAAGCAAGGTTCAAGGTATGGCAACAAGCACCATCAGTGAAGCCATAAAAATCCATCTGATCTGCATAACCAAAACATGGTATAAACAGTCTAGACACTAAAATCAAAACCATATTGAAAATACTAAAACACACTGAAAATTCAAACAATGTACATATATACAAGGTACCATACATAAATGATTTAGGTATAGTACCTCTTCAGGTACAACCCATTGCGAGGTTGCTCGAAGGGGACTCCGTCATAGTCCACGAGCTCATAGCCCCCTTTCTCTAAAACCTTGGAAACAATAAAAGGACCATACCACATTGATTCAAACTTCCCTTTTCCTAGCTTATCATGTCTCTGATCATAAGTTAGGACTAGGTCACCTTTGTTAAACACATGAGGTTCGACAGATTTATCGTACTGCGCCTTGACGCATTTCTTATGTGCCTCATTGACTAAGGTAGCATCTCATCTAGTTTCGTCAAGGTTGGTCAAGTATAAAAACCTTTCTTCCTCGAGAGAAGTTCAACAGCAAGTTTCAAAGACGGAATCTAACATTGAATAGGTAGGACATCTTCTAGTCTGTATACTAACTGAAATGGTGTAAAACAAATCGTTGTTTTTACTAAAATTCTATAAGCCCAAAGAGCGGAGAAGAGAGTCTAGTACCAGTCGGATTTGTGATATCCAACCATCCGTCGTAGCATAGTTTTTAAAACTTTTTTTATGGCCTCAACTTGAGCATTAGCTTGCGGAAAATAGGGAGTTGAGTTTTCATGGTGAAAACCTAGCTTAGCACTTAACTCTGCCATCATCTGATTACAGAAATTATTAATTCTTGCACATGATCTAGGAACTAGGAATCAAAATCATCAAAGAATAATTAACAAATACTCATGAATTGGTGTTAATCGGAACCAGAATTGGTTTCCTCTCTGTATATTTAAAAAACAATGAATGGTTACAATACCAATGTCAAGCAATAGCTTAACTCCATGAAGAATTCGAATACCTAAGGAGACAATTTGAATTCAGTGAGTGAGTCTGGCTTAACTCACTCTTAGCCATTCAATCACACTCAGTTAACCACATGACCAAAACCCTAATTGACTCACCAAACCCTAACTGAAGTCGGAGTGCAATAAATGATTGAATCTCAACTGAAGGAGATCAAACACATGTCATAGCAAGCCAACCATCAAGTGCTAGTGCTCCATGACTTCAATGAACCCCGATGAGGTTAACTGAAGCTGAACTGACCATCAGAAGTTGGTGGAGGTGCCTTGTTGACTCCAGATCATTAAATAATAATAAATAATCATTAAATAATATATTTAATGATTGGAGGCACCTTAACTGACTGGTTGAATTGATTGTAACCACCAGTTAGCAATTAGGTGCATTATTGTCACTCAGATCATCCCCCGGAGTGCTCCAGTTAGCCTCCTTGACCGTAGGAGAAGGCTAAGTTATCCTCCTTGAATGTAGGTAGGCGTGGGTGTGACTGGATGATGGCAATTAATGCTCCACTGATGTCAATTAATGTCAATTATACTTAGGATAGTGGTTTAACTAGGCCAATTTGACCGAAAGAGTGTGTATGATGGTAAATGTCTCCAACACCCCCCCTTAAGCTATACTCAGGAAGAGTTAGAAAACATAGATGCATAAAATTCTAGGGCCCTGGAAACTAAGGCCATAGGTCACCTTGTACAATGCTGAAACTGAAACAATGCTCAAAACAAACTAAGTGAGGAAAAGAGGGAAAACCCCCCCCTCAAGTTGAACACTCAAAGTAGTTTGGATCACCCTGATGAACTCACCCCCAACAATGAACGGAGGTAAGTGAACTTCTTTTCTAAAAATCTCTTGGTGAAGCTGTCTGCAATCTGCTCATCAGTCGGGCAGTATTGCAGAATGATGGTCCTGTCATGCACTAGCTCCTTGATGTAGTGCATGTGAATCTCTACATGCTTGGTCCTCTGCCTAGTAACTGGATACGTGGATATCTTAATAGCACTCTGGTTGTCACAAAAGAGGACAGTGGACAAAGTACTACCAGGATCAAACTCTGAAAGAATGCCTTGCAACCAAACTGCTTGGATGCAAGCATTCACCACTCCTTGATACTCGGCCTCTGCTGAAGATAGTGCTATGGCAGGCTGATTTTTGCTTGACCAGCAAATAGGGCCACCACCAAACATGAATACATATCCGGAAGTTGACTTCTGATCAATAGAATCACCCACCCAATCAGAATCTATGTATTCAGAGTCTGCAGCATAGTGAATGCCGTAGGTCCTGGTTCCTTGAATGTACTGGTGGATCCTCTTGGCTGCCTTCCAATGAATATCATGAGGCTGATGCATGTATCTTGATACAGCATTCACAGCATAACAAATATCAGGCCTAGAATGTGTCAAGTACAACAGGCTACCAATCAGCTGTCAATAGATAGTGCATTCCATGGGAGGTGTGTGTTTTCCTTCTTCAAGGCTGATCCCTGAAAGGAAAGGGAATGGTGCAGGCCTACATTCAGCCATGTTAAACTTTACTAACAGGTCTGAAATTTATTTGGACTGAGTGACCATAATCCCATCAGAATTTTGCTCGATTTTGAGCCCAAAAAATTGTTTTAGAAGCCTCAAATCACTCATTTCAAAGGCATTGTGGAGAGCAGTTTTGATGGCTGAAATGGAGGCAATTGTGCTACCTGTGATCAGTAAGTCATAAACATATAAAACAATGATAATTAGATGACCATCATGCTGCTGTAAATACACATTTGTATCTGATCTACATCTCTAAAAGTTTTGCGAGAGAAGGAAGGCATCCATCTTGGAATACCACTCTCTCGGGGCCCGTTTTAACCCGTATAGTGACTTCTTTAGCTTGCAAACCAAAGATGGATCAGTGATGTAGCCCTCAGGCTAATTCATGTATATCTCCTCATGAATATCTCCATGCAGAAAGGCTGACTTAACATCCATGTGATGCACCTCCCAGTGCTTGGATGCAGAAATAGCCAAAACAAGGCGGATGGAGTCCATTTTTGCAACCGATGCAAAGGTCTCATGGTAGTCCACTCCTTGGACCTGAGAGAAACCTTTTGCTACCAACATTGCCTTATATTTTTAGGTGCTTCCATCAGCAGCAACCTTTGTCCGAAACACCCACTTGCATTGAAGCAACTTCCTTCCCGGAGGAAGAGAAACTAGCTCCCAAGTAGTGTTTTTCTGAAGAGAATTCATCTCTTCATCCATGGCAACTTGCCATCTCAGATCATTTTGAGCATGGTAGTAGGATTTTGGATCTGAACTAATCATCAAATATCAAGTTTCAGACAGCAAATTATCAGAACAATAGAGTGCAATACCCGCTCTTTGGAAATTAGACCGGGTTCTCCTTGGATCATCCAGATTTCCAATGTTGTCTCCTGCGGAGGAGAGTGTCTTTTGGGCCCATGTAGGAAGATGATTTTGCACTTCAGGTTCTGATTCAGTATCTGATGATTGCTGCACACTGATATTAGAAATCAAAGGATCCAAATCAGGGTCATCACCCCCAATTTCATCATCCAAATATTCAGTGAAATAGGAAGGAAATTCAGTAGTTTTCTCCTTCACTAGTTCCACCTCCTGAAGAGGCTCATCGAACTTGACACTTCTCTCGATGATGATCTGCTTGGTCCTGATATCCAGCAGCTTGAATCCTTTAGATTCATCAAGATACCTAATAAACAGACATTCTATGCTCTGCAGTTGCAAAGCCCTTCTTTTATCAAGCAGAATCCGGGCCCATGTAGTGGACCCAAACACCCGTAGGTTCGACACATCTGGCTTGTGTCTGAAGTATGCTTCGAAAGGAGTCTTTCCTTTCACTGATGAATGTGGCACCCTGTTTTGAATGTATGCTGTAGCATGCATGGCTTCAGCCCACAAATTTGTAGCAAGCTTCTTTGACTCCAACATACAGGTGGTCATCTCTTTGAGAGACCGATTCTTCCTTTCCTCTACTCCGTTCTGCTGGGGAGTGTAGGGAATTGAATGTTGGACCTGAATACCACTTTGGGAGAAAATGTACAGCAACTCATTACTGACATACTCCCCTCCATTATCAGATCTCAATATCTTGATCTTAAGACCAGAGGCATTTTCGATCAAGGCCTTCAATTCAGAAAAATTTTCACATACCTCTGATTTCTTTTTGAGAAAGAAAACCCATGTATACCTTGAAAAATCATCAATAAAGGTAAGGAGGTACCTTGATCCATTCATGGATGTGACAGGAATTGGACCACTAATATCAGAATGTATTAGCCCCAATATGCTTGTAGCTCGGTTTTCCTTCCCTCGATTGAACTTGTGCTCAGGGTGTTTTCCAATCACACAGCCCTTGCAGACTCCCGTGGTTGCCTTGATGACCAGGAGGCCTTCAACCATGGAGTTTTTCTATAATTGCTACAAATATTTGAAATTAAGATGGCCAAACCTCTCATGCCAGAGCCTACTAACCTCATTTCCATGAGTTAGCAGAGTGGTGGGCTTTGCATCCGCAACAAAGTGAGAGAACTCATAGGCTTTTGCATGATGATTTGCAAGGCCTTTTGCAATGAGTTTCCCGGATGCAATTTCTGTTATCTCAACATCATTTGGGATGAAAGAGACTCTCTTAGGCATTCTTGTATGTGTCATCTGATACACACTGAGGATATTTGCTGCTAGAGATGGTACATACAAAACTTTAGAAAAAAAACCATTTTCTAGATCTACAGTACCTTGTCCTTCGGAAACGATGGTGGAGTCATCTCCCATGTGGATGGGGATGGATTTGTCAGTCTCCAAGGATGAAAAGGAGTCTTTTTCAGCCATCATGTGATTCAAATCTCCACTATCAATCAGTAGTGCTTTGGACTTCGAAGTGCTTGCCATGAGGGCATGACCTTTCTCATGTTGTGGTTCCCGATCTTGGTGATCTCTCCTCTGAAAGATCTCTGGAAGATTGATGTGATTCCTCTCAAGGAGAGAGGTTGCTTCATCAAGATTTTTCTTCATGCAGGCATGTTTAGGGTGAAAACCCTTCCCGCAGTAAGAACACCTGACTTTTTCTTTCCCATTGTGCCCTTTTCCTTTGTTCTTCCTTGAGCCGGAAGATTCATCATGCTGCTGATTTTCAACTCTAGGCTTGGGAGCATCAAATTTAGTTTTCTGATTTTTTTGCTACTTTCCTTTACCCTTCACATCTTTAGGCCCCGAGACATGGAGGGCTTGATCACGGGAAGATCGGATGATCCCCATCTGGACAAGCTTGTCATGTTCATTAGTTATGGACTCAATGAAGGCATTGAGTGTAGGCATCTTCCATCCGGGGGTTGTGAGCTTCCCCGCACGGAATGTAGAAACAAAAACTGAATGATCAGCCCCAAGTTTGGAGAGGATGGCTAGGATGAGCCGATCATCCTCCTTCTCCACTTTGCATTGCTTCAAGAGGAAAACAATATGCTTGAACTTTGTAAAGAAATCATTCAGAGTCTCGAAATTGGAAGGTTGGAGAGACATGAGTTCATTTTCAATTTTGTAAACTCTCAAGTCATCCTGCTTTCTGTATAGAGATTCCATTTTCTCCCATATTTGTTTCGGTGTCTTCAGATCCGTAAGATGGAAGAGAAGGTCATCGAAAATAGAGAGGCATAAGAAACCGAAGGCTTCATCCTTCTTGTTCAAGAATCTTGATTTTTCTATGGCAGATCCAGGCTCAACTTCAGTGTCCATGGTGACTCTATAGAGTCCTTTGGAATACAGTTGAATCTCCATTTTACTTTTCCATGTGTGGAAATTGTATCGAGTCAACAGAGGTACTGAGGAGGCCATCTGGATATGCTGTAGCGAATGCTTCACCTGTAGAAACTTGAAAATCAAAACAGAAAGGGCAAAGCAAGGTCAGACAGCCTGCACATTCTAGGCTTTCATCACACCCATCATAGTCCATCAAGCAACCTTGATCAACAAGTTCTTTACTTGGTATATTGAGTGTTAAGCCTTGGCTTCTGGTGCAGTGCTGGAATTTTGAGCGATTGCTCACTTTCCATGGAGAAATCTGTCAAAAATCTTGTTTTTGAGAGATTGATCTTCGTCCCGCCATATGCTCTGATACCATATTAATTCTTGCACATGATCTAGGAACTAGGAATCAAAATCATCAAAGAATAATTAACAAATACTCATGAATTGGTGTTAATCGGAACCGGAATTGGTTTCCTCTCTGTATATTTAAAAAACAATGAATGGTTACAATACCAATGTCAAGCAATAGCTTAACTCCATGAAGAATTCGAATACCTAAGGAGACAATTCGAATTCAGTGATGAGTCTGGATTAACTAACTCTTAGCCATTCAATCACACTCAGTTAACCACATGACCAAAACCCTAATTGACTCACCAAACCCTAACTGAAGTCGGAGTGCAATAAATGATTGAATCTCAACTGAAGGAGATCAAACACATGTCATAGCAAGCCAACCATCAAGTGCTAGTGCTCCATGACTTCAATGAACCCCGATGAGGTTAACTGAAGCTGAACTGACCATCAAAAGTTGGTGGAGGTGCCTTGTTGACTCCAGATCATTAAATAATATATTTAATGACTAGAGGCACCTTAACTGGCTGGTTGAACTGATTGTAACCACCAGTTAGTAATTAGGTGCATTAATGTCACTCAGATCGAGGTGGGTGTAACGGAGCGGGGTGAGTGCGCTTTTTCAGATAAAAGTGTTGACATGGTGGGCATTTCTTAACAACCTCATGACAATCTTTAAAAATAGAAGGCCAAAAATAGCCAGTGCGAAGGATTTTCTGAGCTGTAGCCATCCCAGAAAGATGACCGCCACATGCTCTAGAATGGCATTCATTTAGAACCTGTTCAGCCTCGTCACGGGTGAGGCATTGTTGGAGAATGGTATATATACCACGTCTATACAATGTATCATTTAGGATAAGATAATACTTCGTGTGGTGACAAATGTGGCGACGATCATCACGAGATATAGTAGGCTGAAAACGCTGTGTATGGAGATAAATGATTAAATCTCCATACCATGAATCAATTGTGCTTATTAGGAACAAAAATTCATCCGAGAATGAATCACTAGGCTCATAATCCGTTAAAGCACAGGGAAGGTCACACATCAGCTCTGCAAAGACTAATGATTTCTTTGAAGTAGATTTGGCAAACTCAAGGTCAAACTCCTGTAGGATGACAATCCATCAGGAGTATTTTCCCCCTAGCACCTGATGAGACAGAATGTAGTACATAGGTTTTTGGTCTGCAAGTATAGTAGTGGTGCGAAGCAAGATGTAGTGACGAAATTTTTGGACAGCAATGACCGTAGCCAATGCTAGCTTCTCCACACGTGAGTATCAAGTTTCAGAATCAAGAATATTCTTACTTGTGTAATAAATCATGTGTTCACAGGAACGATGTTCGATACCCATTCTGTCAGGGGTACAGGATAGATGAATCCTACCTTTAGAAGTTTCTCGACCTTGGCTTTAATAGCCGCTACCTTCCGTGGATGGACTTGTCTCAATTTTTTCCTAACCGGTCTGGCTGTAGGATAGGTTTTGATCTCATGGACCACAATAGATGGATCTATCCTAGGCATTTCTTCATAAGACCATGTAAAAATGTCTCGGAACTCTTTAAAAGGTTCTCTATACTCTTCAGTTTCGTCTATTGAACAATTTTTCCCTATGTGAACATGTTTAATAGTTCCAGGCTTGGCTGATATGTCAATTGGAGCCATTTTGGTAATGTTGCATAAATTTCCTTCAGACTCAAAATCTTGCAAAAATACAGGTGTTTTCGAATCATAGACAATATCAGTACCCAAGAGAGATACAAAATCATTTTCTTCAGAACTGGTATTGGGGAGGAACAAGGGTCTATGATGGTGATCCTCCCATACTGATTCATTCATATTCATAATCTCTATAATAGACTCGTCTGACGGAAAAGTCTGGGAGAGATAATCCAGAATAGGAAGCGAAGGTTCTAACCAGTAGGGCAGGTGGTAAGGATCCGAAGCCACAAGATGAAGAGCATCTGTAGGAACATAACATATTGGATGGCATCATAAACTGCTTCATGCAGGTTGAGATAGGATGTCTCAAAAACTTATTTACCCTTAGAATTGTAGCTAAATGAAGAGATCATATTAATTGTTGTTGTTTCTGTGCTAGAAAGCGCTGATGGAAACACGCCCATGAGGGCGGAGTCCTTCAACATCCCTACCCCAATCAACTGGTAAGGAGGAGGGGACTGACCTAGCAAAGGGATGTTATTTTTTGTAGGGGTAGTAACATCTGGCATACATAAATCAAGTTGATCAATTGTCACAATTCTTACCAAATTCAGAAACTGGAGGGTTCTAAATACCATCGAAGCGACAGCGGTCATAGCGTAAAATCAATTTCTCCCTAAGAGAAGACTGTAGTCTAACGGGGCATCCACTACTTCCACCTGAATGGAAACATTTTTTCCCCCAAACTCTACTGAAAGGGTTGGAATGAGGCCATGGGGATGGAAACCTCTTCCATCAAAGGCTTTTAGGGTCGTTGGTGATTTTACAAGCTCAGAAGAGCCAATGGCTTTCCAACAGGACAGAGACAAGACTGGGGTTGAAGCACCTTCATCTAAAATAGTCCTAAAGACCTTTTTCCCAACTACTCTTATTATGATTTGAAAAGCCAGTTGGTGAGGTAATCTAGATTTGAGGTTCTCCAGATTGAAATGAATCAGATTCGTGTCACTCGGGTCCATGGCTCCTAAGGCGATCAATAAGTTTTTGCATTGTGTGGGACAGCTTTGGAGCACTTCTAAGGTAGAGATTGCACATGGTACCTGAGCTAGGTCTTCTACAACATTATAGAACTATGCATCTCATGAATTAGGGTTAAAAACAACCTTCCTAAGAGTACTCTTGGGCGGATGCAAAATCATGTCAAGATTAGGCTTCTCGATTGTTAGGGGACCATTAGACGAGGATGCGAGAGAACCAGTAGAAGGAGCTTTATCTGGAGAAGGCTTCTAGATTTTCTTCTCCTCAGGTTTGTCATATCACTGAATTTGAGTTGCTATATTAATATTTTTCGACGACATCATTCGAATTTCCTCTGTAGAACTAGAATTTCCCTAGTTAGACATGTGGTCTACCAGTTGTTCTTGAGAAGGAAAAGGATCAGTAAGAACTGTGGGGTTACTCTTTAAAAACTTATTCATTTCATCACGTTGGGGACACTCCTTCGTGAAATGATCGCCACCACAAAATAGGCAGGGATATTTAGCTTTCCTTTTTCCTTTATTTTCATTCTCTGGGGCCGTAGGTTTGGGATATTCCTATTGGTTTCTGGGTTTCTTATTTTTACCTTTTCCCTTATTCTTACTACCAGATGATTGCGTACTTTGAATAGCATTCACCTCAGCGAAAACCGTAGGATTGGAAGGAGCAGTAGTGGAAGGACTGGGTTGTTTGGTAGCTTTTACTGCTGACAAAGGCTAGATTGAACCGATAACCCCATCAACAGGAGTTTCTAAAGGTGGCTTAGCTGGGTCCGTGCTAGGACGAGGAGCTTGAGGAATAAGGTCATACAAAGTTCCAGACTAGGAATATACCAAGTCTAGATATTGAGCGCAAGTAATGGCTTGCTCTTCAGTAGCAACACCCCCCATAGCCACATCTTGGGCAATGGGTGGAAACAAAGACTTCGTAAACCAATCAGCTAAGAGTTGATCCGGGATAGGAGCTATAATGAGCCTTCTCCGCCTTCTCCACTCATGAATATGATCTGAAATGTGTGTGGAGGTATTTTGACGTAGAGAGGTCAAAAGGTCTGTACCTGTTTCATAGCGAATGGGTAGCTAAAAGTGTGTGAGGTAGACAGTTACCAAAGCACTAAAATCCATAAATGAGTGTCGAGGAAGTTCGATATACCATTTCGCGGCCGTACCAGTCAAAGTGCACTGGAAGAGTCTCAATCAAATAGAATCATCCATCAAGGAATTTGAAGAACACCATATATGGAAAGTCATAACGTGATTCTTGGGATCATCTCCCTGCTTTCCATCGAATTTCGGGATATCCGATGTTAACTTGACTGGAATGGGGGGCCACAAAGGATTGTGTTGGATGGGGTCATTGATCAACTTAGACAAATCAGGAAAGTCCAAAGTTGATAGAAAAGGTAACGTACGATTCGGTTCAACATACTAGTAATATTGATAAGGCATGTAACCACCAGTAGGGTTGTAAGTGGAATGATACATAGGTTGTTGAAAAGGTTGATGAGACGATGAACCTACAGAAGATGGACCTCCAAGGTTAGGGCCGCTAGAACCACCAGGGCCATTAGGAGGATTAGGAGGAGGACCCCTGGGACCTTTGGGGCCACCAGGACCTCTAGAACCATCGGGACCACCAGGGGGAGGACCACCAGGACCTCCAAGACCACCAGGAACTCCAGGACCACAAGGAGGAGGACCTCCGGGATGACCGAGAGGAGGACCACCACGACCTCCGGGACCACCTAGAGGAGGAACTATAGCCCCCTTAGGGGGAGGGCCTCCATAAGGTGGCCCTCTAGGACCACCAGGACCCACAGGGGGAGGACCTCCATAAGGTGGCCCTCCGACACCTCCAGCCATATGAATAGATATTCCTCCCAATGCTGGCATGTAGGACTAGTTGGGTTGCCCCCATGGAGTGAAAGTATTTCCAGGATATGGAATTCTAGTGTATGACATGCTTGTAGGGGTAGGTTGGTAATTCACATTTCCTACAAGTAATTGATTAGTCAGGTAACCATACCCCCATGAAACTTGATTAACTACAGGTTGTGACCCTAAGGGTTGACCTGGACTCAATGGAGGGTTAACTATATTCGTAGGAGGAATGTAAATTGTGGATGTGCCTGCATTAGAGGCATGTCTATTATGAGTAACAACTCCACCAGAAGGTAACATAGATAGTCCCAGGGGTTTACCCCCAACACTATAAGGTACTGATACAACTGGAGTTGAAGGTTACCCCCCAGCCTTAGAAGACCTAGGAGGATTAAAAACAGACCTAACATTTGCAATCGTAGTGTCGGATGTTTGACCTGGGTGGTGTGAAGTCTCAACAGGATCGATAGGTTTCATAGAATTAGTCAGTGAACGATATCCGGATGGCCAAGGATCCGTATTACGGGGAAGAAGAGCGGACATAGGTTCTTTATGAGGGATTGGGGTTGCTAAGATATTATCTAATCTTTGCATTCTCTCCTAAAAATCTTGTGCACAGTGAATAGATGATTTAATTTGTCTATATTATTCTTCACTTGGTGAAGAATGTTCAGGAGAGGGCCTATGTACTCCAAATGAAGCAATGGCCTGTCCCATAGAAGTTCCCCAAAACAGAGCACCTAGACCATAATTTGGACGAACAAGACTATCAACACAACCTTCCACAAGACCATGGAAAGAAGTGTCACCCACAGGAGGTTGTTGGACCAAGGGAGTAACGTAAGAAGTGAATTTCTCTCCACTTTCTACAACTAGGTTCTCTTCCACATGGGAAGTAGTTGTAGCTCCTTGGTCAGTAGCTTCCATTGGACCTTCTCCTGTAACGGGAGGAAATTCAGGTGGTAAGCCCTGTGTTCTTCTGGACCGTCTCAAATGAAACTCAGCCATATTTCATAGTCACTAATCTAACCTAGGGTTTTAGAGATAAGAAAAAACAAGCCAAAAAACTTTCTCCTACTCAAGCTATAGGCCAACAAGCAAATTCAAATGACAGGATGAGCTCAAATGGTCGGTCTCTCACCAGGATTTTCAAGTAGGTGCAACTCGCGATATACCACAAGGGTACGTGCGTAGTAATCTCCTCGAATGATGTTTTCGGTGTATTGCTCCACACAAGATGACCAAAGGGATTTTCTTAGATATATAAGGTATCCTAGTGGGGTCTCCCGATATACTTAAGGTACGTGGGAGCTCAAATCGGTAGTAGTGTTGTCTAATGCACAGTCGTTCACAAGGGGCCTTCCGATATACAATCGAGTAAGTGAACTACCTTTATATATACCTCAAGGGTATGTGAAAGGTCGTTCGATATACCGACGGTACGTGGAAGAACCGTGCGAGTCCCGGGTTGTAGTGCGTACAAATAACGACAGCTCCTACGTTTAACGACGCCCAAACATGTCTCTAACCTATCACTCAAATTTCTATACAAATTTTAAGCCTATAACTACTGTTAATTTTAAAGTGGACGGGTAGGTGAATGCATGAGGTTTTGACAGAAAATTAAAACCATGCAAATATGAAATGCAAGTTCATTCACTTTACCATTCAATATGCCTAATTACGGAAGGAGAGAGAGTGTTTTCTTTTCCAATTTTGTTTTAAAACCAAAAAATTCCCCAAACAACTATACTAAAAAATTCTTTTTTCCGAGCATACAATCAAACAACACTTCTTCAAATCAACTCTTTTTGAAAGCAAACAGGTAGGGTAAGATCTCTTTTCAACGAAGAAGAAAGACAAACAACACTCAAATATGCATATGCAAGCTATTTTTTTTATTTTTCTAAAACATGGAAAGATCTAACTTAAACTATTGATATTTTTTCCTTTTTATGAGATAATGATGCAAAAGAGACAAAAGAACAAAGGAATCCTGAAAGCTTGTGAGGCTAATCAGAGACCCAGTGACTTAAGCTCAATAAAACAATAACCTAGTCTCAACAAATTTTCTTTTTTTTCAGAGCGAAAAGAATTCTTTCTCACACTTAACGAAAAAATAGAAACAAGCAAACTGATCTAAGGGAATCTTTCTTTTCATTACTAGTTTATAACAGGCAGAGATCTAATCTGACCTCAAGCTTCCAAAACCTCATTTTAGAACAAACTTACAAGCAGTAACAAATGATGAATCTAACCTAGCTTTTTTTTTATTTTGACAAACAAACAATTTCCACATAAAATTTTAGATTTCAATCACTCAGGCAACTTCAAACAAGTCTGGACAAAACTAACTAAACACACAAAAATCCAAAAATCACAAATCTTTTGCAAAAAATTGAAAAAATCAAGGTCTGGGACAGGCCTACCTGGCACCGCGCCGAAGGGGTTGCTGATATAACTGTTTTGAAGTAGAACCGCTTCTTGTTCACTGAACTCAGGTGGTGGCACCGCTTATTTCTAACTGGACTCAGGCAGTGGCACCGCTTGTTGCCTGAGGCACATGCACGGTTCCCTGTAACAACCCAGAACACAAGGAGAGCGAAAAAATCAAGGTAGAAATTGCAAAAATCTACAAAAAATGATGAATCAACAATAATACATAGCATATAAAGTCAAGGTGACTCAGATTCAAAGAGATCTGAAGATTTCAAACCAAAACTTCACTAGGTAAGATGTAGATCTGACCGCAAAGATGGGAGGCTGGAGCTTGGATTGGGACAAGAGTAGTTCAGAAACTGAGGAAGATTAGAACAGATAAGTAACTCCCCAGCGGATTTGCCAAATTTGTTATTAGGAATATAGAACCTTCTACAGACATAAGTTGTTATGCTGGTCTGAATTGTTCAGATCCAGAACAAATGAGTAACAACTAGGTTGAAGACTTTCCATGAAATCTATAGATGCTTGGAATAAAACTCTAATGAAAGACCTGTAGACCTCCAGAAGCACATCAAACATAAAACAACATCAAAGATACCTGAAAACTATCCATAGATCCATATTAGTGACTAAGGAATCCAATAATATACATGTGAGATTTAAACACAACAGATATATGGGAAGGAAATCATTTTTGCATTAATAGATGAATGAAAGAGCTTACAACCATTTTTCCTTAGTGTCGATGCACTCCTTCACAAGACTAGCACCTCGTCCCTGATAGCTCCAACTTGCCCCTCTATGCTCTCTAATGGATTAGGCTAGGATGTTAATTCAACATCATAACTTTACTTCTTTCTTCTCTCCCTCAACCATGGAGTATGAGCTTGATAACTTTACTTCTTTCTTCTCTCCCTCAACCATGGAGTATGAGCTTGTATTTATAGGGCTCAAAGGGATAGAAATGGTTAAGAAATTGGCGGGTGAGGTGGCCATGAGATCCTCAAAGGAGGGATTTCGAGCTTAACTGACCCAGGTGAGTAGGGATTTCGAGCTTATACTCCTTTATGACAAAGCGGTGAAGGGCGAGAACCGTGCCAACAACAAAGGTTAAAGGCGGTGGCACCACTTGGTTTTCACATAACTTGGGCGGTGCTGCATAAGGTACCGCTTATCTGCTTGAGGGTAAGAGCGATGCTGAAGTTTTGTATGTTAAAACCAACACCTAGAACATGTTTCACTTCAAGTTTGCGATTTGAGGGCAAATATCTGTGTTAGGGACCCTATCACATGCTGGTGATAGAATTTGAGTGTAACATTTGGGTGACCATCATTGTTAATGTCGCCAAGGTGCAATTTATGAACTAGGATGGTCAAATTCAAGCCAACAATAAGTTATAAGGTGTTAGGTATGTCCCCATTACCCCTCACTTTTGGAATCCATGGTCTCCCATACTCTTTTAGTTTCCTTTGCTGAGCTAGTTATTTATTTAACAACAAAAACCATTAATGATAACAATAATAACAATGATTAATATTAGTATGAATGTCAAAGTCCATAATTCACATTATAAAACAAGGATCACAAGTGATTAATCACACTAACATGAAATGGAACATAAGTCCACAGTTACATAAAATATCATAAGGCCATCATGCAAAAGAACATAAATCATATGAACAATCATAAGTTCGGGGCTTAACAACTAGGGTATTACAAGGGCTTATAATGATAAATATAGCATTTGATCCTAATGGAATAATGCATCCTGGACTTGTCTACGATACATTGTATCGTGTCAAAGACATAAAATATATATACCTCATAAGTAAATTTCAAAATACAAATTTCCTTGTTTTCCAAAAAGTAGTCAAAGAAATGGAGAGGCTAAGAGAACAATCATGTTACCAAGTTGACTATAGCCTATTCTCAAATGAAAGAAACAATTGTCTCTTAATTAGTTCATTGAACACCCGTAGATTTCCCTTGCATATTGAGGAATTTACTAGTGATTATGATCTAATGAAATCCGATATAGTCTACTTGCAAGAAACATACACAAATATAATCCCTTAAGAAACTTTGCTTAAAAAAAACTATGATCACTTATCAATATTGCATATCCATGGAGTCATCACATGTTACAAAAAGAGAAGTGTGCATGAAATATTGTACAACTACACCACAAGATACATTGAATCGGTAGTTATTGATTTCCATTAAAAACGTTATCTTTCAAAATCACAAACGTCTATATCGTGCCACACGCACCACCCGAACATGTTTTTTTTTTTTTTTCGTACTAGCATCCTAGCAAATATAGAAGAAAAAAATTACATTATATTTGCTGAAGATTTCAAAATTGATATGCTTGCAAGAAACAACCTACAAGGAAAAAATTAAGTCCTTTATGAATAGCAGAAATGTCACATTGCACAGAACAAAATCAACGCATGAAACAAGATCACTTCTTAACTACTTTTGGATAAATGTGCGTGCTAGTTGTATTGCATTTATTATTTCTAAATCTTATTAAAGTGATCACCATGCCATCTATATTTCCATTTCTTTGCATGGATTCAAAGAAATTGCAATAATTGTCAAAAAAAAAAAAAAAAAACAATATTACCACATAGCTACTTCCTATTGCCTTTCTAATTAATTCTAGAAAAATAAATGACACAACTAACAAAAGACTACATTCTAGTCTCTAAGTGTGGTGTAATTATTACCCATGACCATCGGTTGAAGTAGATCCAGATACATGTATGTGTATAGTAAAAAACATTGGTCGTTCTTGAGCAAAGGACGGGAAAACACCCTCTAGACATATCCTTTTGGTTTTATTGCAAAATCAAAATTGTTTATTTCAATGTCCACTTCCCAAATGTTTGCCAACATAAGTTTTTAAGTGAAACTTTAAAAGAAATATTAAATACAACTTTTGCCCAAACGCCATAGTCTAAATCAAACCTAGTGCAAAGACTCGTGGTTTTAATTCTGTTGCAACCTAAGGCCTTCATATTTCGATATCATTTGAACAATCATCAAATGGGAAGAAATCAACAAATGCCATAGGATGATTGGCCAACCACTTATTGACACATGCTTGTTAGCCGGTTTTAGGTTACAATTTTCAAAACATTTTAGACTGATTGTAAAGCGAAATAGAAAAATTTAATTTCACTTTCCAAGTGTGATACAGATTTTATCATAAACATCAAAAGAAACTAGGTGCAATTGCTTTTTCAGTTTTTCCATGTTATATTTCCCTCTTTCTTGTGTTTTGAATATCCCAACATCTATAACCCATACTAGTTGCTTGATCTGAAATCATATGTACAATTTGTAGAAAATGATATTTTCTTAATAAAAAAAGAAACTAGTGGACTTTTCCTTCCCAAGATTCATCTGCATAAAACATTATAGCAGTCTCACAAAAAAAACAATGTATTTTTCAAACTGATTGAAACATATTTTTGCAATTGATAAATGTAATAAATGTTTGTTGCATATGTAGTTCCTTTTCATGTTTTTGACATTCCAAAAGCATGTAGCAAAACCATATAGACCTATGACCCATTGCTTGATCTGAAGCAATATATGCAATTGGCACAAACGATTCATCACTATTAAAAAACAAGCAGTTATTTTTCCTTCACAATATCCATTTGCAAGAAACATTGGAACAACTTGACAAATAAGCAATGGGTTCTTCTTTGCCTCTATCTAAATTCGAATTTATTCTTAAGTAAAAAAAAATCAACATACTTTTTCTTCACAATGTTCATTTACACAAAACACTAGAACAAAGAATCAATGGATTCTCCTTTGCCTTCATTCGAATTCAATTTTTTTTGTCTATCCCGCAAAAAACGCAATTAATGCAGTAAAACAAAGTTTTCTTGCTTTCTTGCTATTGCACTTGAGACAATTCCCATAGTCACAGTGATTAGATCTCAAGACACTTTTTCATATATGTTGAGTCAAATATATTCCTTCATGTACATGAAATTGACAACTTGGCAATTGCATACGCCTCCTGCCCATGTGCTTGCATGTGAAACAAAATTACTCAATTGAATGTTTCCCCTATCAAGTTGCGAGAAAAGAAGAATAATTATCTTTCAATTGTTCTAGAATAAAAAAAAGACATTGTTAACAAAATACAATAATGCACAAAACACAGAAAAAAACTTGTACTCTTGCAGTTAAGCACCTTTGCAGATGGTGTTTGGCATCTTATTTTTTATTGGCGAAGGAACTTGATTGGATTTGACATTTATTTTGAAATAATAGTAATAATAATATAAAACAAGGGTTGCAAGCAACAAAGTCCTTGCCTTAGGAAAAAAATTGAAATGAGAATAATAAGAACTAAGAAATACTTGATGGTCCTGGATGGTGCTCTGTTTGCAAGGACAATGAAGAAACTCCAAATCACATCTTTCTAGCTTGCATTTTCTCAAAAAAAGTATGAATCATTCACAATCATTGTCCTCCACTAGTATCAGCTAGACAGGCCCCACCTTGGAGGATGCCTCGAAGTCTTGGTCTACCTCCCCTTTGACTTTAAAGCTGAGGGCACTCCCTCTCCTCCACATCTGGGGAATCTGGCTGGCCAGAAATAAATTTGTCTTTCTAGATAAAGCATATGTCCCAAAAGAAGTTGCAAAACAAGGACTTGAAATTTTATCTTACTACCCTCAAACAAAGAACTCCCCGGCTCCAAGAATCATTCTGGAGGAGCAGATAGACACATACATCTCGTGGGATTTCTTTGATGGGGCCTTACAGGATAGGAAATGTGGGGGTGGAGCCACTCTTTTTATCAATCCTTCACACCACTACCAAATCACGATGGGTTTGGGCACGAGATCAAACAACTATGCAAAGCTAATGGCCCTAAAGCTCCTTCTCTGCTTTGCCATTGAAAAAAACTGTAAAAAGATTCATATTTTCGGGGACTCAGCAGTCATTATAAATTGGATCAACAAAACTCAGAATTGCAGAAACTTATCTTTATCATCATTATTTGAAGAAGCTTTAAGACTTCTCTCACATTTTGATACAATCACCTGCAAACATGTTTACAGGGAAAGAAATAAGGAAGCGAACAACCTCTCAAAATCAAGATTGGAACTGGAAATGGGCAATTGGAAAATTATGGAGACAAAAGAAGCAGTGATCTATGAGTTCTTTCATAGACCCTTTATAGACCCACTGCCAGATACATGGAGGCCATAGTTTATGTAACGTCCCCGACCCTCCGACCGGCGAAGAGAACACTACCATAACACTACCTACTTAGGGCATTTAGCCCATAAAACATAAAATAAAATGCATTGAACCAAGATACACAGATGCATAAATAATTAACATTCAACGGAAGCAATTACATTTAATTCAAGCATTTTACACATTTTAACATGTTCATCGTAATTCATATAAACAATACAATTGCATGGGTGATTACACAAGAATACTTATCTTCGAATGAAGCTTCCCGCAACCAACTATGCCGCTGCAACGTTCCACCCAACCATAGGCCAATGTGCTCCTTAATCTCTCAACAACACCGCCACCCCTAAGGTGGGCATGATTCCCCAAGGAAAAAGGAAACTAAGCAGGCTCACACATAGCCAAGGATACCACAAAATTTAGCCAAATCAACGAGTTGGGTTTATCAGGTTATCAAGAGATGGAAGCACTGTCTGCTAAGCTAGTGGGCTCACTGAAGAGATAAGGATGCCTACACCAGAATTAGCTTGACTCCTAAGACGTCCACACACACCCAACACAAGGGAACATTCCCTTCCCTGCTGCACAGTCCCTCGGGACATGACTTCCCTTCTAGTGTTATTCAGGGGGTGTAGAGAAGAGAGTCATTCCTCTAGCTTTGTCTATGAGGCTCCTGCACAACACTAGGTTTTTCAAGTAGATTCCTTTCCACTCTTACCCAGTACAAAGACCAATTGCATACACAGCAATATATACAACTTCTGGGTTTGGGAAAACAGTTCAGCCACAAAATCAATTGCCACGGTGGGTGAAAACAACCCAATAACAACCCAAATCCCAGGGACGTTTTGGCCCTAACGTGGCCAAAAACAAAATCAATACGTAATCATTACAGACAGGAAACCCAAAAATGGATTTATAGACAAACAAAAACACCAAGGAGAGAAATATGATCTCAACAATCGTTTAATGACTTCCTAGGGCCAAAATCGACCTCTACAAAAACCCAATTCGTGTTTTTTATTTCTGAATGCATCTATGGCAATACAGGAGCCCAAAACGACTGTTATAAAACCCAAAAACAGATTTCTAGCTTCTTGGTCACTCAACAAGGTAAAAACGGTTCCTAGCCATGGAAGAATCCATGAAAATGCAGTAAAAACGTAAATCTCCTTGCCCACGTACTGAACAATGCCAAAACGAATTTCTGGGCATGCAAAAATGAGGAAAAATGAGCAAAAACATGAATGATAACACATTATAATTAAATAAAATTTATAACACATTTTAGTAATTAAATAAAATTTATATAAAAAATTTATAAAAATATTTTTTTTTAATTGAATCGTTATAAATATTTATAAAGTTAAACATAATCTTTTTTCATATCATATTATAATTTTATTATATTTAATATTATAAATTATTATATTTAATAATATAAATTATTATTACAATATAAATTATATAATGTATTTCACTTATTATAAAATATTATATTTAATAATATACATTATTATTACAACTTTAGTTATATAATGTATTTCACTTATTACAAACCAATATAATATACAAATAATATAATATAACTTCACGTGATAATGTTCCTCGAAATAACACACATAACATCCATGAGATAATGCAAAATGTCACGTGGACCCTCAAATGCATCGATCTTATACATTCTTAAATGCCACTTTATACTAACCAATGAAGAATAAATATCACATAACTTTTTTTCTACTGAAAATTGCCTCCCATTCACAAGAATGGACACCTTGACCTGTGGGGATTTTTTCCCTTTTCTTTACCACATTTAGCCATTTTCTTTACCACATTTAGCCAATTGAGCCACTCAATAGAGTCAAATATCACATAACTTTATGTTATATCTCATGTTATTTATCATTTCTTCTAAAATATCCTCTTTCAATAAAGATAAAGCTTTAACCTCCAAATTAAAAAGCATCTTCCGTCATAGCGTTAATTTTTTTATGTTATATTTGCTATCTATTTGTTATGTATGTAATGTATTATAATATAGTATTGTAATGTATTATAATATAGTATTATTATATTGTGTGTATATCGATAATAGTTTGGAGATGTGATTTTATAAAAATAATTTGTAATTAATTTTTATTATAAATTTAATTGGAATTATGGTATTAAGAAAATAACAGATGGAAGGTGGAAAGCTTATTTTTATTTTCAATTGCAAATTAGTAGGTTTTTAATTTCGAGATAGAAAAAAAAAATCCATTTTTGAGATTATGGTCATTTCTATAATCTTATATAATTATGAAGTTTGGAGATGAAACATATGTATAGAATCATGGAGAAAAATTGAACAAATCCAAAAAAGTGTTATAATCTTAAAATGAAATATAATACACCCAATCCTATCCTCTTCATAAAAGCAAGTTTTGTCTCCATGAAGAGCATGGCTATGACTAGGTACCTAATTTACAAGAACAAGATAAACATCGTGGAAGACAAAAGAATTCCTAAGAATACTTCAAACACCATTGAAAACCACATGTGACTCAAGTGGGCTTAGCATAAAGATGCCAAGTCTTGATTAAATGATTGGGGATTCAAGTAAGAGATCACTCTACATAATATCGATATATTAAAAGAAAAGTATTACATCTAAATTTGAGGAAAAATTGTGGGGTGATAAAGAATTAGAGGATGATAAGAAATTGAGATACTATAAGGAGGTGAATAACCCTAATCCAGAAGATCAAAATGTATCTATTTGTTTTAACTTGTGTAAGGAAAAAAAATCAACATAGTTAAATTGAGTTCAAACTCACACGAGCTCCATAGTGAAAAGGGTGTTGGAAAATTCCTAAAATGTCATTGGTCAAAAGAATTTGTCATGTTTGTCGCACTAAGAGAGTTAAGTGGAAAAAATACTTTTAATTAAAATGTCCTAGATACACCCACATTAAATCTCGATTTCAAAATATTTGTTTCGATACCGACCTTCCTAACATTTTTACTCATCAAAACTATGATAATTTAGAAATACTTTTCTAAAAACTTTTTAAACATAAAAATAATTTTTTAAATAAAACTAAATAATTTCTTACTTTTTAATTAAAATCTAGTATACTAAAGTTAGTTTTAATAAACATTAACAATTACTATCATCATCTTCATATTTCATTTCCCATTAAATATCATCATCTTCAGATTTTATTTCCCATTAAATATAATTAAAAAAATGTAAGTGATTTATTTAATTATTTTATATAGTTTTTTAAAATGTATTGTGATTATTATATTAGTTTTAAAATGTGAAGAAATGAAATGATTCTCCTTTTTTGTTAAATGTTTTTCATTCATTCAAAGGGTGTGCATTATCTTCGTTCGGGAAAAAAATGAAAATTTATATAACATTTTAGAAAAGAACTCAATATAAAATAATGAAAATAAAGTTATATACTGAAAACCAAGTTTTACTAAGAATTAAAGGTGAAAGTAATGATTACAATATTGATATCTTATCATTGTCTATGTTCAAAAACAAAAAATAATTATTTAAAAGGAGGAATTTTTTTATATGGAGAATAATTCCTAGTGTGCACAAACTTTAGAGTAGAAACACTAAACCTTGAAGGTGACATAGTGAAAGAAAGGTGAACCCAAGTTGGAATGTCACCTTCTCGATCCCATAACTTTTGTATAGAACTTTAAGTATTTAATTTAATATACGACATTAGAAAAATCGTATGATCTTCATGCTTGGAAATCCCTTTATGGAATCGTTTCTATTGTTTTTTATCTCCAAAGATAAGGGGGGCCCAAAATTGAATTAAAAATTCATTGCACAAAAAAATCAAAATCAATATTGCTTTGAGACGATGTAGAAAGTTCGTCTAGATCACTATCTCTGGTACAAGTGTGGTTGACTTTAAAGATTGTGCTTCACCTACACATGATGGAATCTATATGAATTTATTTTTCATAATTGAATTTTTTATGATATATTTTTATTTTATTTAATGGGTTCTCTTGTAACTTTGATGAAAGACACTACATTCATGGGAAAAATTTTAAAGGCACTCGAAGGGGCCTTACCTTGTCGACTTTATTTTTTTTGCCTAATCCCAAAATACCTATAGAATTGAGCCTCTGACTTTGACTACTTTGGTCTTGGACACATAAACACCAACCAACTAAGCTACCCCTTGGGACTATATAGACACACACACACCCCATGATGAGTGTCCAAACTTGCCAGTCACGTGGACCGCTTGTTAGATTTCTAAATAGCCTTGATGATAGCAAGAAATCATAAGCTAGGGATCGAAAGCACAATGTAATCCTACTTAGATGTGCAACATAGATTAACAACAAAACTAGCGAAGAAAATATTGAATGGAATGAATAAAATATAAAACTCAATGGAATAAATCATTCTTGTGTATTAATTCATTGATAAGTGTATAGTATAAATACATCTCCAAATGATAGATTTGTTATCCTAAGAAGGCATTTGGAATCCTCTCATTGGGCAGGATTGAATTAGCACATAAACCATCAATAAACATGATAACTAGTCCTAACTCCTAAATGTGCTCAATTAATTGAGTGTAATTGATGGTAACTAGACCTGGATGGCACATAAGGGAGTTAATTGATGATAACTAATGATGTAGGGGAGAATTTAGGAGGTTTAGTTGACTAATAGTGGTAATTGGAGCTCATTATTAGTCCAGACTAGTGAAATCAAGGAATGGTGGACCATTTAACTGATTGTATCCTAATTAACCGAATGTAACTGGTGATGGATGGCTAAAATCATGGAAGAGGGCACATGAGTTCCTAAAATCATGGATGAGGGCACAAAGTGGGTAATGAGGTAAGAAAATGACAAGACTAAGCACGAGAGTGTCAACTTAACATGGTATAAACACTAGGTAGGTCAATAATGTTGCATGGATGCATGCTTGCATGCATGACTCGGGTCTAGACAAAAAATATGCTCCAATGCCCCCTATTAATCCTATCATATGAGAAATAAGAAAAAATATAGGGCTTAGGAAACTAGGAATATGGTTACCCTTTCATTATTCATCCATACAAACTAAGGAAAAAGGAAAAACCACATGGGGAAAATCCTTCCTAAAAAATGGACATGAAAAAAGGAAACCAAAAAATGTTCTCCAAACTAATTGCTTAGGTTTGGAGGAATATTTCTCTTTGGAAGCAGAGGAATATGCTCAACTTGATTAGGGACATAGATAGATGCATGATGGATACTGGAACCATGTAGAGCAACCGAGGTATACTGATGAGAGATCAAAGTGCTTGAGAATTCGAACCATGTGAGGAAAAATCAAGAAAATGGATGTTGCAACCTTGAACATTGAACCATGTGAGGTAAAACCATCTCCATATGTCAGGATCAAGTGTTCAAGCGTATGCAAGATGTCTCCAAATTTAGTAGTATCGTGAGGAACTGTGCATGTGACTATGTAGGAAAGAAGAGGATGCATGAAACCATGGAGAGTGAATGCTTGAGCTCCATAATATGAAATAACATCTAAAATATCCAACACATTAGTAAAATCATGAGACGGAGCAGTAACTGATAAAACTATAATGTAGGATTCGGTTTGAGCTTCGAAGTATTGAATTTCATGTCTACAAAAAGCTTTTAGAAAATTAGGTTGTTCCAAAAAACACGATGAGCTATAAATGGTTGAATGTGACCACTTTCATTTTTAACCATGAATAGGGGAGAAGCCAAGTTGCAATCCTTGTATCACCTCGTCTTGTCACTTAATGTTTTTTTCCATGCACTAGGGAACCAAACCTATGTAAACATTGGTACAAATCATTTTGAATTTGGATTGACAACTGTTGAACTTGGATAGTGTTAAGGTGTATATAATCATCATAAAGAAAGAGTTTTTTGTTTTATGGGAATGGATGGAAAATGATTATGTATAAACTTAAACAAAGTGGATGCGCAAGAAGATACAAATGGAGTGTTTTCCATTAGAACACCCCATTAGGAGTACATAGCTTGAACTACTTTTAAGGTTAAGCTTGGGTTTTATAACCCAAATTAATACAACTAGTTGTCCTATGGTTTATTCAACTTCCATTTTTTTAAGGCAAAATCAATGGGCTTCAAAAGGATGGATGAAGCCATGTTTTTCCTTCCTTTTTAATAACAGTAGAGTTATCCTTCTTGAGAAGTTGGTAGAGTTCACACTCCCAAACCATAGAACAATATTTTTTTATGTTTATTAGGGATTTAGGAAGATTAGAATTTCGAAATTTTTTTATGGTTGAATACGTCTAACTTGAAAAGTTAAAATTGCTTGAATTGTAGTTGAAAGGTTTCATGACTAGTACCTAAATCCAAATTCAAGGAAGGATACAATGGGTGGCTTGTTCTCTTTTGCTTTCATTTAATTGGTTGGTTCATTTTAGTTCTTACAAACCTTATATGATCCTACGCCTCGATACATTGTAAATATAAATGGCATTATAGTGCTAACATTGATTCAACACTAGCAATATTATGTGGTGGTAGTAGAATATTATGATTTAACTCCATTGAAAATTTCATTATGATATCCTCTTGGAATATGTTTCAAGTAGATTGTATATAAGTTTTGGCCTTGTTAAATTATTGAACCATTGATCTACCAAAAATGAGAGCAATAGTGAAGCAGAATTGTGCAGTGGAATATCAAGAACAATGTACACTGAACAAGAAAAATTTGGAACAAATTTGATAAGAATTTATCAGTTAATTACAACATTAATCTTCATTAATCCAACAGTAATACAATGGTGTTACAATAAGGAGAATTTGAATCATGTGGATAAGATTCGAATCTACCAACTAAAACTGACTTACTGGCTAACTCAGTGTGTCAAAATCACTACATGGGAGCCACTAGTCTAACTCTTGATGTCTAGATCAGTCTACAATCAATTAAACCAGTTAAATTGATGAGGTGGGTGGAAAGAGGTGTCACTTCCCCATGCATCCATGCAAAATTGGGGCTAGACTAACTGAGAATGATCTAACTGATTATAATTGGAGGTTGACTCAGCATAACTTCCTGCCTACCACAACAAACTGATGGAGGTTGTTGGTGGCACTCATAGTAGATCCTAGAATGTAGGGATTGGCACCAGTAGTTTGAAAAGCGAAGCATAAACCCTAAAAGTGACATGCAAACCCTAAAAGCATATGAAGATCTATTTAAGAAGGGTTATGGGACTAAAGGAGATAGCGATTGTTATTGTTGATTGATTTTGGAGTTTCAAGCAGCAACACCGTACAGCCATGGCAGTTGGGGTTAGAGACGGTGTCTTCAACTAGCGAGGGTTCGGCAGTGAGATATCTTCCCTAGTCTCTTATTGGGCTGAGATCATCCAGGTTTATCCATCGCATCCATCATATACTACAGTATTCGAAGATCCCACACATTCCGAAGGGTTATTAGAAGATCCACGTTTTGTAGTCGGAAGTAGCAGGGAAAACACAGAAGGATTCGCTGGGACCACAAAACCCAGTCTTTCCTCTACATGTCAGCTTCCTCTTTCTTAGCAAGCCTATCCTACAGTATGCAGTGATTATCAGCCATCATTTTGCTCACCTGGAGCAACTATCAGCCAAACAAATCAGTTGGGGTGTGAGCAACAGAACTGCCAATCAATTCGCTAGGGAACTTAGAGGCATCCAAACCTCTTCATGTGCCAAACCATATCTCCAGCATCAACAGATGGACAAGCTCAAAAAATTTCAGCATGAATGGACCTCTCCTCCTACAAAAACGTCACCTTCAATCTAGAGGGTTTTTACGGTACTACGGGGTGGTAACACCAGAGGAAAAGAGCATTATTAGACCATCGATCCAGATCCTTATGCATGCAGCTATCTCTAGAGTCACTATCAGCCAGAATATAAGTGGCAAGTGTTAATTTCTCTATGCAAAACCCTAACCCTAATTCAGCTATATTTTAGGGATTTTTTGCATGGCGAGTTTTCATGCACAATTATTTTGCAAATTTGTATGAGATTGAGTGTGTGAGTCAGCACTATCATAGAACATTAGAGAATATCAATATTTGGGATATTACATTGGTATCAGAGCATGTTCATGGCCAGCTATGGGCATGCAAAAGTGTAAATGAATTCAAAAAACCCATACAACATTACTTACCGGAGACAGAGGTTTAGAAACAACGATAGAGGAGAAGAGGAGTTAGAGGACGTAGAGTTGGGAGATAGAGAGTATCAGTTCAGAAAGGGAAAAGAAACAATGGTTGGTGATCATAAAACAACTTTCAATAGTCTCATATCAGCCATAAAATAAATCACTACTGGGCAAAAAGAAATGATGAGTACCTTTAGGCAAATGATAGAGAAAAATGGGCCCACCCCACACAGTCCCTTGTTTCCCAAAAGTGATAGGGTATCCACCAGTAGTAGTGGGGAGCACTTACATACCAACATGCAAATCCATCCCCATATATACAACAAGCCTTCCTGACCTACCATGCCTCAATTCTTAGATAGTCCAGCTACAGTGCCTCTAGCACAAGTAGAACTAGAAGAATCCTTGAGTGCCTATCTGAGAGAGTATAGATTTTTAGGAGATGACTTCCATTCAGCCATGACCTTCACTGACTTCTGCCACTTTAAAAGTAAGAACAAACCCAGAGCTTACAATAGGCCATTCACCCAGAACTATGAGTTACAGAAACTAGCTATCCCTACCTTTGAGGGTACCCAGGGTGGCCCAGCCCAGAATTGGGTGCAGAAGTTGGATACGTACTTCCAGCTCAACCCCATGATTGATACATATGCCATTAAATTGGCTACTTTTCATTTGGATGGAGAATCCCATGAGTGGTGGTACCACAGGTTAGTGACATTTGGTCATACTACCATCACATTGTACCCAAATTTTACATAGAGGCTCATTGAGTGGTTTTATCGGAAGGACCTTGAGGTACACTTTAGAGATCTGGCACAACTCAAGCAGACAGGTGTTGCAGATGCATTTATTTCATAGTTTCGGAGGATAACAGTACATGATGAGGATGTGCATGAGGAGATAGCATTAGAGCCATCCTGCGAGTCTAGCGACACCAGCACATTCGATAGTCAGATTGTGGACAAGCCATGTGATGGGTTGGAGTTGGTACACTCTTCATCACCTATAGCCGGAGTCCAGATAGTTATGACAAGTGAGATACATTAGGTGCAAGGAAATGAGCACAACAATAGAGATAATGGGCAGTTGCACATGGAGGTTAGGGAGAGTTTATATAGGCATGAGATAGAGCTTCCAGATGATAGTCATCGACAAAAGATTGAACATGTTAAAGAAAGCATTCTAGCAATGAAAGAGAGGACCAAGATACTTCGGGACACCATATTACAGCAAGATGTTGAGTTTACAGCTCTTCAAGTTGTATGTACCAAATCAACAATCAAGATTTCTAGTATTGAAGAGAAATTAGATTCCTTGATGGGGAAGCAAAAGAAAAATACTATTGCATTTCAAAGCAATCCTCTTCAGGAGTACATAGATAAGGCTTGTAGTAGCTTGAGTCCACATTTGCATAAAGGAGGATGGTTTTTACAGGTTGGCCAGGATCGAGAAATTGGGCAACAGTATATGAGCATTCCAGTTGAAATCAGAAGGGCAGAATGTCAGCTTAGTAGGATTATTCCTTGTGATGGTGCTTATGGACAAGGTCCTTTTCGAGGGCTAGATTGGAGAGAGATTAAGAGTTGGTGTCCTATTGAGTGGGTGATTCTTGGGAAGACATTCCTAGCCAAGGGTATAGTCCCACAAGAGCCTTCGAATATTTGGGATGAAAGATGCACAAGTTTGCATTGGGATCCAGATGGGAGACCTTATGAGGGACATATACATTTTTTACTGATGGCGTTATTTGGGAGTCCACAGGATTCTCCTGGTGTCGATACTATGCAGGGTAGTGGAGGATGCATTTTGACCTCTGCAATTCTCTGATTGAATTGGGACGCTGATATTATAGTGACTGGCAGTTTAGTGATTGCTAGAGGATGCTTTCAAGAGGACTCTTGTGATGGTACCTCGTTTACATCGTGGTTAGTCACTCTACTTATAGGAGGCTTCCATGGGACATTTTGTGATGGTACCGTGCAGTGCAGTGCTTTGAGCAGAGGGTGCTATAGATATCCTAGGATAATTTGGGACCCTGGGATCATCCCCAGATTCAGTTGGTTCAGTTTGATTGATTGTGGAGTTGCATTGGCATTGCTTGAGGACAAGCAATCTTTGGCGATGGAGGACTATAATGTTCCGTTTTTTATAGAAGGAAATAAATGAGGACTAATAGCACTAGGAACAAAAAGGTACATCAATTCAATATTATTAAGTCATTAGTGTAGAAAGAAGGCCATCAGCGTTCATATTCTAAAGCATACGGAGCATGCAGACCTTGTTTAGTTAGTATTAAAGTCAACATGAAATTAGAATTGCATGCATGCAAAAGTGAAGCATAAACCCTAAAAGTGACATGCAAACCCTAAAAGCATATGAATATCTATTTAAGAAGGGTTATGGGACTAAAGGAGATAGCAATTGTTATTGTTGATTGATTTTAAATTTTTGAGCAGCATCACAGCGTGCAGCCGCGACAGTTGGGGTTGGAGACGGTGTCTTCAACTAGCGAGGTTTCAGCGGTGAGATATCTTGCCTAATCTCTTATTGGGATAGATCATCTAGTTTTATCCATCACATCCATCATATACTACAGTATTATGAGAACCAAGTCTGAAGGGTTATTAGCAGATCCACGTTTTGTAGCCGGAAGTAGTAGGGAAAAAACAAAAGGATTCACTGGGACCACAAAACCCAGTCTTTCCTCTGCATGTCAGCTTCCACTTTCTCAGCAGGCCTATCCTACGATATGCAGTGATTATTAGCCATCAGTTTGCTCACTTAGAGCAGTTATCAACCAAACAGATCTGTTGGGGCGTGAGCAATAGAACTGCCAATCAATTCACTAGGGTACTTAGAGGCAACCAAACCTCTGCATGTTCTAGACCATCTCTTCGGCATTAGCAGATGGACAAGCTCAAAAAATTTCAGCACGAACGGACCTCTCCTCCTACAAAAATGCCACCTTCAGTCTGGAGGGTTTTTACGGTACTGCGAGGCGGTAACATCGGAGGAAAAGAGCATTATTAGATCACCCATCCGGATCCTTATGCATGCATCTATCTCTAAAGTCATTATCAGCTAGAATATCAGTGGTAAGTGTTATTTTCTCTCTGCAAAACCCTAAC
Source organism: Pseudotsuga menziesii (assembly GCA_001517045.1). Classification (NCBI taxonomy): domain Eukaryota; kingdom Viridiplantae; phylum Streptophyta; class Pinopsida; order Pinales; family Pinaceae; genus Pseudotsuga; species Pseudotsuga menziesii. Next base: position 287,050 of record LPNX011014085.1, on the reverse strand, counting down.
CCTAATTCAACTATATTTTAGGGCATTTTTGCATGGCGAGTTTGCATGCACAATTATTTTGCAAATTTGTATGATATTGAGTGTGCGAGTCAGCACTATCATAGAACATTAGAGAATATCAATATTTGGGATATTGCAGTGTTCTCTCCACCAATTGATCTCTCTTTTATAACTTTAGGTAAATCGAAAACCCTAATTTCACTTTCACTTTAACTAGTGGTAAAGCAAAAACCCTAATTTCACTTTCACTTTAACTAGTGGTTCACTAAAGTTAATTTAGATCATTTTAATTTATTTTCCAAAGTAAACTTAGGAAAAGTAAATTAAATACAACTGGTTTCCCAATTTAATTCTTCTGCATGCAAGAACACATGCATGCAGGAAGACCTTCCTTGTTGCTACTAGTTTAACACTCCCTCTCAACGAGGAAGGGATTCGGTAGTAACCCCAAATTATCGCTGAACTTCACAAAAATTTGTCTGCAAAGTGCCTTGGTGAAAATGTCTGCCACCTGCTCATCTGTCTGTATGTACTCCAACCAAATGGTTCCCCTCTGGACATAATATTTCAAGAAGTGGTAGCTGATGTCTATGTGTTTCCTTCAGTCATGGAACACTGGATTCTAAGATAGCCTGATGCCACTCTGATTGTCACAATGAACTACTGTAGCCTCTAGCTCACACTCGAACAACCCTATAAGTAACTTACTCAACCACATACCCTCACAAGAAGCCATGCTAGCTGCCAAGTACTCAAACTCTACCGAGCTCAACGCAAATGACTTCTACTTCCTGCTGAACCAAGAGACAACCCCTGATCCAATGCCGAAACATCAACCTAAAGTACTCTTTCAGTCCTCTACACACCCTTCCCAATCAGCATATGTGAAACCTGCTAATTGTACACTCCCCCTACACTCATAAACCAATCCATACTCCATTGTACCTATGATGTAGCAAAGTATGTGCTTTGTAGTCATCCAATGCACCTTCTGAGGGTCCACCATGAACTAGCTCAAAGAGTTGGCTGCAAAGCTGATGTTTGGTCGAGTGTTGACCAGATACATAAGTGATTCGATAAGCTGGCGATACAAGGTAGGATCAAATCTGTCTGATACTGATGCATCAATCTTCCTCCAGTTTGAAACTAGAGGTATGGACATAGGCTTGCAGTCCTCCATCCCGAATCTCTTCAGGATCTCTACTACATACTTCCCCTATCTGATGAAGAAGCATCCATCTCTCTGCCAAATCCCAAGCCCAAAAAGTAATGCATCAGCCCAAGGTATTTCATCTCAAACTCTACTGCAAGGTTGGACCTATAGTCTCCAATCAGCCTCTCATCTCTTGTCAAAAAGAGATCATCCAAATATAATACCAGTATGAGAGACACCTCACCTATCAAGAAGTATAGGTTGTGGGTAGCCTCACTCTACTAAAATACCATCTCCTGTAGATAGCTATCAATGGTCGAGTACCATGCTCGAGGTTTCCGTAAAGGGCTCAATGCAGTCTGCATACATGTGTCTCCACGTTCTCCACATCAAACCCCTCTAGCTGCTCAATATACACCTCCTCCTCTATCACTCTGTTGAGGAAGGCAATCTTGATGTCCATCTGATGGACACGCCAACCCATCTCGGCTGCTAGTGAGATAATGGTCTGAATGGAAGAATACCTAGTAACATGGGTGAAGGTCTCCTCATAATCAATACCCTCCTTCTGTGAAAACCCCTTTTCCATGAAGCGCACCTTGTACTTATCCATGCTTCTATCTACTGCATGCTTCACCTTGTAGATCCATCTAGATCCCACCACCTTTTTCCCTTATGGCCTCGGCACAACCTCCCATACCTGGTTTTTCATAATGGAGTCATACTCCTCTCTTGGCACACATCATCTTATGTAGCCTCCCCGAAGCTGGAAGGTTCAGATTTAATCAACTCTGTCATCAGTGCCATATAATTAAGCCTCTCTGGGGGTACACTCCATCTAAAATATGTCTGTAGAGGATCTACTTTCCTGGAATCCTGCATTGTAAACCTAAACCACTTAGGCCTTGGCCTAGTGTCAACATGTTGCGACAACTGGATATCTGTCTACTATTGCATCTCATCCTTCAAGTCAATGACTAAAGGATCCTATCCACCTGACTCCCTCTGACCACCAAAACCTGTGCTTTGTGTTTGTACATGTACCTGTACATCTAGCTCCTCCAACTTGACTCCCAACTCCTAGGCTGGTTGTTGCTCTACTGGTAAGTCTAGAGATCTCCGTAAGGCCCTGTCCTCATCGAACTGAACATCCCTACTCACAATATGTTGATTGCATGGGCAGACCCGGGTTTACTATAATTAATCAACAACACCCAAAACTCACTGGCCCTTTCGGCGACAGACCGTGAAGCGATCTGAAGTCTCACCCGAAGTGAATCTAATGGGTTGGCCAAGAATCAAGTGTCTTGGACCAGGTTCTGTTCATCCTACTTCTTCTCTCTTTCTCATGCGCGCCACTAGATCAATTAGCTCTGTGCATCGCACGTCCCCTTCTACTCGCAGCACTTCTACCCGTGCGATGCTTAACCCCGCGCAAGTCGCATGATTTCCTCTCGCGTCGCACAACTTCCACTTACTCACAATATTCCCAACCTTACCGCATCTCTGCGCACCGCGGACCACCCATCCTCTCCTCAACGCTAAGCCCTCAGCTCGCAGTACCGCGCACCGCAGCTCCTCTGCCAATGCGATACCGCCTCTCTGCGATATCTTACCACTACGACTTTGCGCTCTTAACATTGACTGTGCCGATGTGCGAAACTCTACTTCTCAGAATTTTATTGTGAGTAACTGGTCATTAGAGACAGACGTAAAGGAGTCTTTAAACAGCCTACTAAAATGCTTCAACTTATCTTTACCCTCTTGCATTATCATGGGCGGAACAATACATACATTCATCTACAACAACTAACATTACATGCATAATAACCAGTAACAGTAAGCAAATACAATCACATTCATACAACACATAACACGCAGATTTAACGTGGTTCACTCCCGGGATGGGAGCTACGTCCACCAAACTGTGCTTCTATTATATATCTTGAGGGAAGTTAGCATAGTCTTTTGCACTGCATATGCAGCGCGAGGTCTCTTCTAGATATCTGCTCTATCTCTATGTTGCCTTTCTTTCAATATATCCTTCCCTCTCTGTTCTCTCTGTGGATGGTTACATACAGACTCAAATGACTCACAGACAACTAGGTGTCTGGATCGTTACAACGCAGTCTGTCTAACTGATTCCTGAGAATACAAAACCATCAACTGACCAACTATCTAACTGACTGATTAGCTAACCCTTTACAATACAAAAATGCAAGCTTTTATAGGCAGCCTGAAGGTCGTGCCATTACAACACTGTGGGCCTGTCCCAACAGTAAACCCATACCCTAATTAGTGACAGTCGGTCCTCTCTGTCCTTGAGGTAGCCGCTTCCCGTCACACTGCAGCTCTCTGCAGTCTTCCATGCTTCCCGGCACTGACCATGGGTACTATGCACCGCTTCTCTTTCTGTCCTTCGCCTTCAATGCTTGAGCCTCGTTGCTCCTTCTTCTTTATGAGGGTCGCTGAGCCCTCCTGTCTTCCGCCGCTGCCTTCAATGCAGTGGTTGAGCTTTCTTCTCTCGACCGCTCAGGTACCGTTGCCTTCCTGACTTTTCTATCCCAAAAGTCATGGTTTTCGGCTCTGCTCTCCAGCTGGAAACGTGCTACGGCGTCGTAGCTCCGCCCTGTCCTCTTTCCGCCAAAACTTCTCTCTTTCCGCCAAAACTAGCAGCGTCTTCTGTAGCTGCAGGATCCTGCTCCAACAGTCCCCTAACACTTACTTGTGGCTCACCCCCGAGCCACTACCAGCAGGTGTCTCCTGTTGCAGCTTCTCCTTCGCCTCCTACGAAGTTTTCTGCAACTTACCCCGAAGTTCTGCAACTTCATTCTTCATTACCTCGGCACGCTCTTTCTGGAGTTTCGGTAACTTAGCTCGGTGGGCTTTCTTATGCTTTCTGCCCATAGTCACGGTGTCGCTCTCTTCGCTCTTTCTTCTTTCCGCCAAAACTTCTCTCTTTCCGCCAAAACTAGCAGCTTCTTCTGTAGCTGCGGGATCCTGCTCCAACACAATAATCCTCCTACAAGATGGAATGTAAACTCTATATGCCTTCGAAATCTCATTGTACCCAACAAGTAACCCCTTCTCTCCAGAAGGATCTAGCGTCTTCCTATTGTCAGCATGAACATGACAATAGCAGATAATGTCGAATATGCGAATGTGACTCACATCTGGCCTAGTACCTGTGAAGACCTCCTCTGGTGTCTTCCTCCCTAAGCCTATGTGAGGAAACCTATTTTGAATGTATAATGCAGTCCTGTATGCCTCGGCCCAGAGTAATAGTGGTAATCCCTGATCAAATAGCATGGCCTTGGCTGCTCCAACCATAGTCATGTTCTTCCGCTATGCAACTCCATTCTGTTATGGGGTATGGGGCACAATGTTCTCCTTCTTGATCCCCTTAGCCGAACAATAATCCATGAACTCATTGGAAGTGTAATCACCCCTGTTTTCTGTCCTCAATACCCGAATCTTCTTTCCTGTTTGGTTCTCCACAAGAGTCTTAAACTCTCAGAACCTCTCAAAGACCTCTGACTTGGCCTCCAAGAAATAGATCCAGGTTTTCCTGGAATAGTCATCAATGAAGGTTACACAGTAACTGTAACCATTGAAGGAATGGACACTCATAGGTTCGCATACATCCGAATGCACCAAGTCCAAGGGCTCCTTATAATTGTGCTCACTCTATGGAAAAAGCTTCCTGATGTTCTTCCCCAAAGCACAATCCTTGCAGTGGTTATGATTTTCCTCCTGTACCTCAGGAACTCCATTGACTGCTTGTCTCAAATGCTTAGTGCACCATGGTGTAATTCTGCCATCCTCCTATGCCAAAACTCACCCTAACTGCTACTGTTGCTGCTGACTAGAGCCTTTGCTGGCTCAAAGTGTAATCTGTACACTTTCCCGCTCCTTCTACTAATCACCCGATCCAAGCTCCTATCTAACCCCTTGGGCCTGATATACACTCTATGGTCACGGAACTTCACCTGATATCCCTTGTTCTCTAGAGTGGAGACTAATATAAAGTTCTTGGTCAGTCCTGGAACATATAACACAGCAACAAAAATCAAGGGTTTTCCAGACTCCCTCTCAAATGAAACAGTGCCAACTCCCTGAGCCTGATACTGTGCATCATCACCCAGCTGAACGTGGATCTCTATTCCACCCTCCTGCAAGTCTTTGAAGAATATCTTATGTCATTCATGTAACTAGATGCTCCACTGTCAATGTACCATATGCTGCTCCCTATGGTGTTTTTCATGCAAGCTATCAAACAAAACTCCTCATCGAAGTTCCTACTGAACTCATCCACCTCTGCAGATCCAGCCATCTAAGTGTTACTCTTCTTCTTCCTGTCTAGGCACTAGGAATCAAAGTGCCCCTGCTTGTAGCAGATAAAACACTTGACCATTGACATGTCAAGGTTCTTCTTACCACCCTTCTTCCTCTTTGCCTTCCCCTTTCTCTTCCCTATAAGGGCTAGAGCCTCCTCATCCACAATCTGTGGGGCACTGCTAGATGAGCCTGATCCTTGACCCATGCGGGTCTCCTCCTTCACAAAGTCATCCCATAGTCTCTGCCAGTCAGGGAGCTTCTCCCTAGCCACAACACCTTTGACAAAGGTGTCCCATGGCTTAGAGAAGCCATTGAGGGATATCCGAACTAGCTCCTCATCATTTGTTTTAGAGCAAACAGCTCCAAGCTCATCCCGGATCTATGTGAGCCTCATGAGATAAGGCACCACTCCTTCTCCCTTGGTCATCTTGGTGTTGCACATCCTCTCTTGCAACACCATCCTCTGGTTCTCATTCTTGCTCTGGTACACGCTCTCCAAATCCTTCCACATTTCTAATGCGATCTTCGTACCAGAAAGGTGAGGGACTATATGGTCCTTCACTCCATCCATGATAATCAACATGGCTCTCAAATAAATCTTCTTCCAAGCTGGTAGATCTGTCAAATCTGTGCATGTAACCTTTGTGGAGTCAATGTGCTCCTCTGCATCACTGACGTCTAGGATCCTTGTGATCCTTTCTTTCCATGTAGGAAAGTTCTGAGCACCCTAGAGTCTATCCTTAACTCTCAACTGCATAGCCATAGTGAAGTGTACATGTCAAACCCTAGATCTAGAAGTCTAGGTTTGTGTCTTCCTATAGATCTACCACTGATCTATCACTGCTGCTGCAAATCTCTCTGCTTTAGCTCACCAGAGCTCTGATACCATGTAAATTTTCCTTTAATATTCAACTAGGGATAAACAGTGGATGCAAAATATCAAATGATAACCACACACGAATATATTTTACAGTATGTAACTAAATATAAAACTGAGAAATAACTCACAACATCACATCACAATATTGACAATATTATTTTGGGTATGGAAACCCCCGGAAAAACCCAAGATGGGAAAATCGGTGCAGCAGTGAGATATAGATTTTATTATGAGAAAATATAGAACTTTTACAATCACTACAAATTCACCCAAACCTGGCGAATGCAGCACCGGGAACAATCACTGGGAAAATCCCAGCTAAACCTCAACACCCTCTTGTGTGAGTGTATGGCCCAGCTGTACGAAGCTCGATTATTTTGCTGCTCGCTCCTTCGTCTTCTTAGCTAAATTCTCTATCTGACTTTCTCTCCCTATCTGTGTCCTATCTCTATCGGAATACAAGTGTGTTTGTTCTCTCCACCATTTGATCTCTATTTTATAACTTTAGGTAAAGTGAAAACCCTAATTTCACTTTCACTTTAACTAGTGGTAAAGTGAAAACCCTAATTTCACTTTCACTTTAACTAGTGGTAAAGAAAAAACCCTAATTTCACTTTCACTTTAACTAGTGGTTCACTAATGTTAATTTAGATCACTTTAATTTATTTTCCAAAGTAAACTTAGGAAAAGTAAATTAAATACAACTGGTTTCCTAATTTAAGTCTTCTGCATGCAAGAACACATGCATGCAGGAAGACCTTCCTTGTTGCTACTAGTTTGACCGTAGTGAATCAAATTCCTCATCCATAGCTACTTTCCATCTTGGATCATGGAAATCCTCTTTAAATGTTTGAGGACCTGATCCCAACATCATGAAGCACCTCTCAAGGAGAAGTGGATTTGTGTGGGATAGTGCAACATACTCTTTCTGATACTAGGACCTCATTCTTGTTCTATCATTTGGATCCCTGACAACATCATCAGCTGCTTTAATGAGTTGTTGAGCCCATTTAGGCTGTTGAGATGAAGGGGATGTTGGATATAGATCTATATCCTCTTGAGATATAAACTCAATATCAAAATCATGTTGATATTCCTCTTCTTCTAAATATGAATCTGAAATGTTAGACAATAAATATGTATTTGCAAATGGAAGTAAAGGAGTTTTAATACATTTATCTGCTTCGAATGGAAGTTGTGTTTGTACTGGATTTGAGTATGGCATGAAGTGTGAGAATGCATATGCCTTGGAGGCATGGTCTACAACACCTTTCGCTATAATATTCCCGGTTGAGATATATGTGATCTCTATTGAGACAGGGCCAAATACCACTTGCTTTGGTGAGCCAGTGTGAATCATATGGTATATAGATAACAAATTTGTTGCAAGGGAGGGCACTTAGAGTACATTTTTGAACTCTCCATGCTGGATTTTAATAGAACCTCTTCCTTATGCTGGGATCTGAGAGTCATCACCCATATGAATATTAGGTCCTTTTGATAGAGTGAGAGTGGTGAAGGATTCCCTGGAAGCAACCATGTGGTTGGATGCTCCAGGATATATCAAGTAAGCCTTTGACTGAGTGAGACTTGCCTTCAAGGCATGACACCTCTCATGATATTTTGTCAGTTGTCCAATGTCATACTTCTTTACTGTTTGTGGAAGAGAAATATTTTTTTGTTCAAGGAGTGTTGACAGGTGGTTGATTGTCTTCTTCATTTACTAGCTCTCTGGACGAAAGCCTCTCATACAGTATGGACATCTAGTCTTCTCGAATTTCTTCTTTTTATTGGAACCTAAGGCTCCATCGGAAGATTTCTGATTCTCCTTTGGCATCAAATCAGTGTTTTTGGTATCCTTCCTTTTGTGCTTCCCTCTTGCTTGTGCATTGTTTGAGTCTGTCACTAAGATTTCTTGATTCTTCGAGGTCTGAATCACTCCCATTTGAACCAAATTATCTTTCTCTTGTATTAAGGACTCAAAAAAAGCATCTAGAGAAGGCATCATCCAATTAGGGATGGAATCTCTTCTAGAATGGAATGTAGAGACAAAGACTGAGTACTCTAAGCCAATATTTCTCAACACTAACAGCACAAGCTTCTCATCTTTCCTCTCTAATCCACATTGTTTGCATTGTAGTACTAGTGACTTGTATTTTGTAAAGAATTGTTGAATAGATTCAAAACTGTTGGGTTGTAAAGCAATGAGATCATTCTCCAATATATGCCCTCGAAGCTCATCTTGTTTTCCAAACAAAGATTCAAGCTTTTCCCAAGCTTCCTTCGGAGTCCTAAGTCCCTCAAGATGGAACAAAATATCCCGGGAGATATGAGTGCAAATGAAGTCGAATGCCTCATCAATCCAATTCAAAAATTTCTTCTTCTCAACATATTTTTGGGGATCAGTTTCTTTGCCCATTGTGATCCTTAAAAAACCATGCTTGTGCAAGGTCACATGCATATCTTCCCTCTAATCAATGTAGTTGAAGGGTGTAAGGATTCAGGGTATGAGAGTTGAAGAATCCATCTTTCAGTATGCTGAAATAGTCAATTCCTCAAGAAGTTACGTAGGAACCTACAAATAACACTGCAAAAACAAATTCAATTAACAATCATGTCAGTTTCAAGCCTTTCCACCTTGACATGTGCACTTTCTTAGAGTCCGTCACACTTGGATAGACTTTTGTGAATCGAATTTAGAGGGAGAAAGGCTATCATTCCATAATTTATGTGGAAACTCAGATTCTTCTAGTGTACAATGGAGATTGGACAAGACTTGCTAATAGCCTCAACAAGGCTCTGATACCATGTTAAATTATTGAACCATTGATCCATAGACAAATGAGAGAAATAGTGAAGTAGAATTGTGTAGTGGAATATCAAGAACAATGTACACTGAACAAGACAAATTTTGAGACAAATATGATAAGAATTGATCAGTTAATTACAACATTAATCTCCATTAATCCAAAAATAATACAATTGTGTTACAATAAGGAGAATTAGAATCATGTGGATAAGATTTGAATCTACCAACTAAACATGACTTACTGGCTAACTCAGTGTGTCAAAATCACTGCATGGGAGCCACTAGTGTAACTCCTGATGTCTAAATAATTCTACAATCATTTAAACCAGTTAAACTGATGAGGTAAGTGGAAAAGGCACCACTTTCCCATGCAGCCATGCAAAAATGGTGCTAGACTAACTGAGAGTGATCTAACTAATTGTAACGGGAGGTTGACTCATCATAACTTCCTACCTACCACAACCAACTGACGGAGTTGGTTGCTCGTGGAACTCAGAGTGGCTCCTAGAATGTAGGGATTGGCACTGGTGGCACCAGTGGCACCAAAAATTATCCAAATGACTCCTAAGTTAGGAAAGATGTTCACCTAGACTATATATGGACAAGGGAGGATTATTTAATCCTAACATGCCTTTTATTTTGGCTTGCAGTGTAAGCAATAGTTCATGTATTTATTAAACAATATTTACAAACATTTGTGTTTCAAATGTTGGCAAGGAAAGGTTGTAATTCCTCCTGCTATGGACTTAAGCAAAAAAAACACGTAATTGTGAGCCCAAGGAGATGGTCAATCTAAACTAGCATAGATTCAAAATGGTGATATGCCATCCAACTACTGAAGCCAGCATTAAATAATTAGTATATTAGTATGAATGGTTTTGTGTATTTAAACTATTTTGCGGTTTCATGTCATAATTAAAAGTAGTATAAAATGTCTTCATATTTATTTCAAATTTTGTTGGTTCTTGTAAGTTTTACAGATATTGCTTACTTCTATTGATTTTCTAAATAGTAGGTAGGATTATGATGTTTGGAATAGTTTTTGTGCTACAAATAAAACAATTAAGTGATTATCATGTGAATAGTTACCATCGGATAGACCTTGCTAATGGCTCTTGTATTGGATTTTAAAGTTATAAAGTCTCCTCCAATGTCCATTACAAAATTGTTTTCTCTTTCTGAAATCATAACAACTTGTTCTCTATGGTTGTATGATTCTCTGCCTATTTAAAACAAAAAACAAAAAAAACTTTCTCTTTTTCTTTTTTTCACTTTTTTGAAGAATAGTTACTTAGATTATAGAATATATTTTCTTCTGTACTGAAAAATTAATTAATTCCTAGATCAATTAGTATGTAAATAAATATGCCAGGATATCATATTATTTCTTATTTTTTTCGAGTCTTTGCAATGGCCACATAGGAATAGTAGTAGGGATAATAAGTATACATTTGACACTACATAGATTATGACTAAGTTTTTTGTCTTGGGATAAAATCAGTTGTGTTTCCTTGGACAACAACTTCTCTTATGAAGAAACAAAGTAATGGGGCAAGATCCATAGGCACGTGACATGAGTATAAGGTAAGTATAGGAATCCTAAAAGAATAAAAAAATCCTATGCAATCACTTTCGGCAATAAATAATTCAATTGTGATCTGTATCTATAGTCTTCTTTGTTCATGAAAGTTGTGCATGCATTGTCATCGAGATCTATCACATAATATTGTGCAGATGGCTTTATAAGAAACGGGTAAAAATATAAGGATGGATGGTAAGTCCCATGCACAAGTCTTGGCTCTTTCATCGGCATATAAAGGATATTAATAAGAGTGTCACAAACAAACAAGCAACTTGCATATCATAGGCTAATATTTCAATGATTGCATTCCATTGGCATGTGTTGATATATTTGCTAAATAGGTAAAGTGGAATAGATAATGTTGATTAGAATACATCACTCTATCATAATATATCAATTAACAATAGATTCTGGTAAGTCGAGGTTTGTCTATAGGTCAAGTAGCAAATAGAACATGCATCGATTCATCGTGCCATTCATGTTTGTACTTCTATCAAATAAGGGACTTTATGATATTTATATAGTTTAGAAGTCTCTTATATACTCTTCATCCAATGACTTTGCCTTTACTTGAGGTTAATTTCAATGTTGGAATGACCGAAACCTTGTTGCATATTCACTAATGAAAATTGCAATTGCAGTGAGCACCTTAGTGGGACTAATGGTTAAGAACATGTGTTATCTCCTTGGAGGTCACAGGCTCAAAATCGGCGGGGGGTAGGGTCATTCGTTAGCCCATTGTGACAAGGATCGAAGGGTAGGAGACCCTTGGGATAGAGGCTCACCCCGGTGGGTTTCAGGATGTCTTGGTCCCTGCTGAGTCACAAGTTACCAGTATATCTTCCTTCCGGGTTGTTAGATATACTCTTGGGAGGTTGTTGTTCCCATGGTCTAAAAAAGGAAAATTGCAATTGCAGTGAAAAGGATTCTCACTACAACAAGAGTATCTTTAAAAAGAGAATCAAAATATAGTTATTATCTGTTGTTCTCATCCTTTTAACCAAAATATACTCTTATTTTACACAAGTTCCATTATGTTGATTCAATTATGAAGTATAGTCCACTATATTAGTATTCATATGTAGATTCCTTTTTGGTGTTCCCATGCAAATGGGATTTGTGTATAGAGGCAATTGAATAGTGTCCTCGTCTAATAGTTCTTTCATAATCATGCTCACCTCCTTCGGATTATTGAATGTATGTAATTTCCACATATGCAATTTTGCCATGAGATTTTGGAATTTGTCCTATTGCAAAATATTGAAAGTAAAAAATTTCCATGTGATTTTGCAAAACATGTATGCATTCTTTCAACTCCATGTGTTGTTTCTCAGGTCACAATGAATGCATAGTATTTGTCTTCTTGCAGATTCATCAATTGGAGTTCACAATTGCAAATTGTTAACTGGTCATCATATAATTTTTGCTTGACTCTTTTCTCAAACTCCATTTGTCCATTTTCTTAATTTGGCCAATGGTTTCTTCTCTATGTTGAAATTTCCCGCAGAAGAACATGGGACCAAGTTATATAATGACCCAAACCGCTCAATTGCAGTTTTTTTAAATTGATAAAGAAAACTTTGAAAAAAATGATTATGCACTTTCATCCCCATGCTTGTTTTGATTACAAGATTTCCAAAGCACAAAATATTACAGAGTGAATTGTAACCATGCAGAAGGCCCAACAACCACAGTGTTGCAACCTAGCTCTGTTACCAATTGCAATGTCCACCCTTGAGATAAGGCCAAAGGTGCTAACATTAAGACTAAATTAAGTTTAAGCACAATGGATATAGCTAAATTACTATTAAGCTGACTAACCATTCACCCAAATAATTAAAACTTTTAACTCTAGATATTGAATTATAACTAAAGTTGTGACACTTAATTAAATAATTAATTACGACATTGAATTAATAATTTCCAATGTGTGAGCTAAGGGTCGTAATTGCAACAAGAACATGAATAATACATGATAAGCATCATATTCGGTGTGAATAACTAATTTATGTCATTTTGGTTTGTTTGATATCATAGTTTATAAATAATCAAGTATTGATGTCATTGATTATTTGTAAATTAATCTATTTTTTTCGGTGTTGTTATGTGTGTATTGTTAGTGAGGATAAAAAGTAAGGAAAACCTCATATCATGGAACATCCATAGGCTGCAATAGACAGCCACACTGAAACCATAGCAAACAAACAACATCGGTTGCAACTACAACCCTCAAAATTAGCTATTGATTATTGTCCCCTATAGTCATCTCTCACTAATAAAAATAAGATTGTATGGATTCCACCCTCCAACCATCAATTAATTGTACATCTAGAATACATCACTCATCCTCATATTTGAAACTAAGAACAAATATGTAAACAAAACATTTACAATCAAATGACAAGTGCGCTCATCTTGGCACCAGAAAACTGTCAGACTAGAACAAACATATCTTGGTCATCCGGAAATATTTTTCAATGAAATGAAAGGTGTTTTTCACTAGAAACATTGTTACATACGTAATGGAACATGTATCACAACACAGAAATGAGAATATATGGGAGAACCATATCATATGGTTGCGCTCCTCTCAACACAATAGAGTCAAAATTACAATTTCTGATTAAGAAAAAAAGAATAGAAAGAAGGTGACGAGCATAGAAACTCAATTCCATATTATATGAGATTCATCCTTCCTACATGCAGATCTTGACGTTCAATACATGAAAACTCAAACAACCAATCAACCACCATTGCACATATACCAAATAAAATAATGTAATGAAAACCTAACATAAGAGAAATACTTACCTCAAAATATGGGCAATTGGTTGCAGCAGGACAACTTTCCTCCCAGTCGTAGACACCATCAAGTCTTCCCATAGGTCACCCCTGAGTTGAGACCATGGATCCACGAGTAGAGTCTCACTTAGTCCCACTACTCTCGAAACTAACTCTTTCGAGAGCCAAAATGCTTCCCAGTACTAATTTCCAATCCATCTCCACTGCCTATGGGATGTTCCCTAGCTCGTCATTCCCATTTCCTGGATTCCTATGTGGGAACTTGGACTAGTAGAGTAATATAATAGAAGTAAATGGAAACAAATAGAGTCACTCTAAGTCTCAACACACTCTCGATATCAACATTCCCAACACGGTTAGATAGCATACGTCGCATGGCCCAAAGCTCAAAATTACCTTCAATAAGGAGAGGGCATATGAATTTATAGCATAAGGAGGCCAACTCTAACACAAGGGGATCAACTCAAATTAGAGAGAGGTAAGGTTTATGATTCATCTTGGAGTCTTAACTCAAATTATTGGAGTGATGGCTTAGTTAGGATATTCCCTTTCCCGAATTAGCACCATGAGGGGAGTTACCAAAAACCAAGGAGCGGAGACATGACAAGCACAAGGAGGAACACTAATGCATAAGAAAGGTTACAAAACATGAAGGAGGGAGAAATAGGTGAGATAAGGGATCCAATAGAGTCATAAATACCTTGGAAGCACAAAAATAGGATCCACAATGCATTGTGTAAGAGTTGAAGCTACAAAATAGCTTACAACACCTAAAACTAGAAAAATGGCTCATAAATGACCAAAAATACATAAATTGGAGGGAATATCCTCCAAATAAGGGTTCTCTCAACAAGAGGGGCCAACTAAGGTATGCACAATATGCAATAATTGCTCCATAGTCCATAAATATCAAGAATAAGGTTCGTTGTACAAGGCTTGGTGTTATTAGGAATATAGCACCTTCTGTAGACAGAAGTTGTTCCTCTGGTCTGAATGGTTCAGATCCGGAACAAATGAGTATCGACTAGGTTGAAGACTTTCCCTAAAAGCTATAGATGCTTGGAATAAAACTCTGATGAAAGACGTGCAGACCTGCAGAAGCACATCAAACAGACAACAACATCAAAGATACCAGAAAACTATCCATATATCCATATTAGTGACTGAGGAATCCAATAATATACATGTGAGATTTAAATACAACATATATATGGGAACGAAATCAAATTTGCATTAATAGATGAATGAAATAGCTTACAACCATTTTTCCTTAGTGTCGATGCACTCCTTCACAAGACTAGCACCTCATCCCCGATAGCTCTAACTTGCTCCTCTATGCTCTCTAATGGATTAGGCCAGGATGTTAATTCAGCAGCATAACTTTACTTCTTTCTTCTCTCCCTCAACCATGGAGTATGAGCTTGTATTTATAGGGCTCAAAGGGATATAAATGGTTGAGAAATTGGTGGGTGAGGTTGCCATGAGATCCTCAAAGGAGATATTTCGAGCTTAATTGAACCAGGTGAGTAGGGATCAGGCTAGACACAAGGATTTTGTTCTAGACGCTTCGTGAAACCTCCTTTTTCACTTTTTACCAAGGGAACCGCTTCTACTCCTTTATGACATAGTGGTGAAGGGTGAGAACTGCGCCAACAACAAAGGTTAAAGGCAGTGGCACTGCCTGGTTTCCACATAACTTGGGCGGTGCTGCATAAGGTACCGCTTATGTGCTTGAGGGTAAGAGCGGTACTGAATTTTTGTATGTTAAAACCAACACCTAGAACATGTTTCACTTCAAGTTTGGGATTTGAGGGCAAATATATGTGTTAGGGACCCTATCAGATGCTGGTGACAGAATTTGAGTGTAACAGAATGCCCCCCAAAGCATGAGGCTAGAGGGATACGATAGGTGAGAGATTTGATAGAGCAAGTTATCACTTCAAGGCAGGAGCCAGCTTGATCGGAGTGTGTCATCGAGTAGGCATCTGCAATACATCAATACTTTGAATTGTGAATAAATGTAGCCTCATCATGGTTGCAGACCAATACAAGGAATATCCATGAGAGGAATGAACAACCATGGATACCAAAATACAACATAGATCCATGTGATAGAGGAATCAAACTTGGACATAGCTACCAGATATACAACGTAGATCCATGTCATACAGATGCAAATTTGAACATATTCACAACCATACAAATGTGGATCCATGCTGGTACTTCATACAATATACTCCATCGCAACCTGGGGAGAAAGCTATGAGTGCTTAACAAATACCTAGAGTCTTCATCTTGTCTTCCACAAAGTACGATTCTATCCATGTGATTACAATATTCTAAAGTCGAACATGGTAGAAACCACTTGATTACCAGCCAATGATGTGAACCGTTAACAAGTGCAAGGGAGATCACCATTGATGTCAATGATTCCCAAGGGACCCTAGTACAATCTACTGAGAGTGAATAGATGTTTTGATGTCAAACACCCAGTGGAATATTTCGATCAAAGGTCAATGATGTAAGCCTATGTCGAGAGCGATAGAATCTATCATTGATGCATACAGATCTCAAGGTACTAAACTTGTTTCTAATACTAATTCTCGGATGATGAGCTTATGTCGACAGGAATAGTCTCGTCGAAGGAGGGCCATGATGAATCCCACACCGATGACACAAAACTTGGAACAAAGTTCTGGAATGTTGTAGATAATGTAACCATAGGACTGACTCAAACTACTGACACAAAGGTTGTTTCAATTGCAGGGGTAAACTTCTTTATTTCCTTTGAACATTGGGCGGCACGACAAAATAATTGGCAACATGACTAGACCAGATGGACACACAATACGACTATGGACAATGCATTCTTTTGAAAGAATCAAAGGAGTGACATGACTCATGAAAGTGGATCGACTTGTAGCATAGTTTTTAAAACTTTTTTTATGGCCTTAACTTGAGCATTAGCTTGCGGAAAATAGGGAGTTGAGTTTTCATGGTGAAAACCTAGCTTAGCACTTAACTCTGCCATCATCTGATTCCAGAAATGTGATCCATGATCAGTGACGATAGACTGAGGAACTCCAAACCTAGTTATTACATGGTTAAAAATGAAGAGGGTGGAAATCTTACCATCCTTTGCATATGTAGGCATAGCCTCAGGCCACTTAGTGAAATAATCCATGGCTACTATGATGTAACCATGCCCCCTGGCTGACGTAGGCTTACAATGCATGAAATCTATTCCCCATTTAGCGAAAGGGCCAATGGCAATGACAGGGTGTAACGGAGCAGCGTGAGTGCACTTTTTCGGATAAAAGTGTTGACATGGTGGGCATTTCTTAACAGCCTCGTGACAATATTTAAAAATAGAAGGCCAGAAATAGCCATCGCGAAGGATTTTCTGAGCTGTAGCCATCCCAGAAAGATGACTGCCACATGCTCTAGAATGGCATTCATTTAGAACCTGTTCAACCTCATCACAAGTGAGGCATTGTTGGAGAATGGTATATATACCACGTCTATACAATGTATCATTTAGGATAAGATAATACTTCACGTGGTGACGAATGCGGAGATGATCATCACGAGATATAGTAGGCTGAAAACACTATGTATGGAGATAAATGATTAAATCTCCATACCACAAATTAGTTGTGCTTATTAGGAACAAAAATTCATCCGAGAATGAATCACTAGGCTCATAATCCGTTAAAGCACAGGGAAGGTCACACATCAGCTCTGCAAAGACTAATGATTTCTTTGAAGTAGATTTGGCAAAATCAAGGTCAAAGTCCTGTAGGATGACAATCCATCAGGAGCATTTGCCCCTAGAACTTGATGAGTTAGGATGTAGTACATAGGTTTTTGGTCTGCAAGTACGGTAGTGGTGCGAAGCAAGATGTAGTGATGAAATTTTTGGACAGCAATGACCGTAGCCAATGCTAGCTTCTCCACATGCGAGTATCGAGTTTCAGAATCGAGAATATTCTTACTTGTGTAATAAATCATGTGTTCTAGGATGTTCTAGTCCTCTTGGGCTAAAACCATTTCGATAGTAGTAGTAGAGGCAACAACATACAAGAGAAAATCCTTCGAATAATCCGGGGGGTGTATCATAGGTGAATGAGTTAGAGTGTGTTTAAGATTATCGAAGGCTAACTGGGCTTGGTCATCCCAGAAGAATGGAGTATCCTTCTTAAGGAGACACATATAACCATTCATTTTCTCAGTAAAGTTACAAACAAAACGACGAAGAAATTTTTCCTTCCCTTGCAAACTTTTGAGTTCGAGCAGGTTGGTTGGGGCAGGTAGAGCAAGTATTGCAACAATATTTAATGGATCAATCTGAATACCATCCTTGGAAACCACGAAGCCTAAGAGACATCCCGTCTCAACACAAAAAACACATTTGTGTGGGTTCAACCATATTTTGTAATGGCAACATCTCAGGAAAATGTCTCTAAGATGTTGAGGATGGTCTTCCCGTTGCTGTGAATGCATGGGGAGATCATCGATGTACGACTCTACAATGTTCTTAATGTCATGAAATGCATAGGACATAGCGTGTTGAAATGTGGCTCCAGTGTTCTTAAGACCAAAGGGTAACTTCTTGTAGGAAAAGGTTCTCCACGGGCATATAAATGTCGTCTTATGCTGATCTACGGGAAATATCTCAATCTAATTGTAGCCAAAAAATCCATCCATAAATGAGAAGATGACACTCCCAGCACAGTTATCGATAACCTGATCGATGTGTGGAGTTGGAAAGTTGTCCTTAGGACAAGCTTTATTCAGGTCTCAGAAATCGATACAGACTCGAATAGTTTCCTGCTTTTTGTTCACAGGAACGATGTTCGATACCCATTCCCTAAGGGGTATAGGATAGATTAATCCTGCCTTTATAAGTTTCTCCACCTTGGCTTTGATAGCCGCATCCTTCTGCGGATGGACTTGTCTCAATTTCATCCTAACCGGTGTGGCTATAGGATAGGTTTTGATCTCATGGACCACAATAGATGGATCTATCCCAGGCATTTCTTCATAAGACCACACAAAAATGTCTCAGAACTCTTTAAAAAGTTCTCTATACTCTTCAGTTTCATCTATTGAACAGTTTTTCCCTATGTGAACATGTTCAATAGTTCCAGGCTTGATCGATATGTCGATTGGAGCCATTTTGGTAATGTTGCATAAATTTCCTTCAGACTCAAAATCTTGCAAAAAGACAGGTGTTTTCGAATCATAGACAATATCAGTACCCAAGAGAGATACAAAATCATTTTCTGTGGAACTGGTATTGGGGAGGAACAAGGATCTGTGATGGTGATCCTCCCATACTGATTCATTCATATTCATAATCTCTATAATAGATTCATCTGACGAAAAAGTCTGGGAGAGATAATCTAGAATAGGAAGCGAAGGTTCTAACCAGTAGGGCAGGTGGTAAGGATCCGAAGCCACAAGATGAAGATCATCTGTAGGAACATTGAAAATAGATTGGATGGCATCATAAACTGCTTCATGCGGGCTGAGGGAGGATGTCTCAACAACTTGTTTACCCTTAGGATCATAGCTAAACGAAGAGATCATATTAATTGTTGTCGTTTCTATGCTAGAAGGGGCTGATGGAAAAATTCCCATGAGGGCGGAGTCCTTCAACCTCCCTACCCCAATCAACTGGTAAGGAGGAGGGGACTGACCTAGAAAAGGGACGTTATTTTTCGTAGGGGTAGTAACATCTAGCATACAGAAATCAAGTTGATCAATCGTCACAATTCTTACCAAATGCAGAAACTAAAGGATTCTAAATACCGTCGAAGCGACAGTGGTCATAGCGTAAAACCAATTTCTCCCTGTAGAGCCCCCAACTGGGTCTCTTTTAAACTTTTATTTACAGTCAGAAAATTCACTTTACATATACAGTTTGGAAATCTATAAATCTGTTATTTTTTCTACTTCTAACAATTTACTGTTAACTGTGCAGGTAACAAAGATAATCACAGCATATAAACCTTTAAAATTTAATTAACAGAATTTGCCATAATAATGCTGGAAAATACCTGTAGGTAGCTAGTAGGTCCACCTTTGTTGCTGCCCTTGTTTTCCGTTTTTCCTTGCTTTTCCCTGCAGCCAAAAGTCCTTCCCAAGTTCTGAAACTCAACCGGTCCAAACCAGTCTTGCCACCCTGCCAATTGGCGAGGTCTCGCCGACCACCCAGCTCCAAAGGTACCCCTTTGGACCCCCGAGCCCAAACCGAGTACAAGCCCTAAGCTGTTGTATCCCCTCAACAAAAAAACAATCTCCAACAAAACCCCTTCTTTGCAGCTCTCTTCTCCCAAAACTTCTCAAAAAAAAACTAAGGTAAGGATGATCCCCTTCTCCTCCCTCCTTTCTCCCTCTTATCCCCATGTTTGCCAACCTCTCCCCATTACTACCCCTATCTTCATCATAAATTTATCCACCCCCTTCCATCTACCATGTAAGTCCTCGAGCCCTCAACTTGGACTCATTTAATTATTTAAATTAATATTAAAAGGTGTTGGTTGGGGTCACTTCTCAACCGAAATTTCTAATTCAATTAATTTTAATCCTTTGATTTAATATAATAATTTTAAACATATCTTTACTCTTATTTCACTATTTGACCATTTAATTAATAAATAATAAATGTTATATATATTATATAGTTTAAATTTGCACGCTTCACCAATTTAATTTAATTAACAGTAATTGTCAATTGGTTAATTACACTTACCTAATCATTTAATTAATGATTTCTAATATTTATAATATGTAAATTCCCTTTAATTATAAATTCACTAATTCAATTTATCAATTATGAACAATAATCCTATCAATGTGTAATCATATTAATTAAATAAAATTCACTATGATTTAATCGACTCATATACCTATTTCCATTCTAATTACACCTTAGTTTGTAATTAGCTAATTAACAATCATTACTAAAGATAAGCATAGTCTTGTTAAAATTAATTAACATTATTAACACATAATTAATTTAAGGGATCAAGTTACTATCAACTTATTTAACCTTATAGTTACATTTCAACCCTTAGTCTTGGCTAATTAACTCATTAACAATCAATCAAGCATTCTAATCAAGGTATGATCCATTAGCTTACTGAAATCCATGTTACGACAATTCATACATCACTGCTTTACGACACACACTAACCCAGGGTTTTACACACCTACAGTTAGATCTTGTTTTCACCCCTACTTCACGCTACATCTATCTACCTACATCATTACTAACTTCCACATCCTATCCTGTCCTCTGCTGGACTACCCTGGAATGTCAAGTCATGACCGGTTTCAGCTAAAACCCGTAAGCGGAAGTGTCGACCACATCGACCAAGCTTCCCCAGCAGGAAACCACCTGTCATCATCACACACCTTGGGGAGCGCGCCGTAGCACAGCCCTCCCATGACTCTGGGTTTCGAGGATAAACGATGGGTAAAGCCTCCACCCCCCTAATGGAACAAGGGACTATGTCTACTCGACATAACAACAGCGTTGCACTTGTACTCGGTCTGTCATCGTATAACCGATCTGGGCGGTTGAGTTTCCTAGAACTCTACCCCACCCATGTCATAACATACATCATAATAAACAACATAATAACCATACGAAAGTAAATAATGCATCACTCGCATACCATTTTATCTTTCGAATTCCATGTCCCCGAGGCCCTCCCACCTCATAGGATCCAGCTATCACTTAGGCGTTTCAACCTGTAAGTCAGTCCTCGACATACAATATAGGATATCGTGCATAATCCTCGATATGTACACATATATCTCATCATAACATGACAACAATAAACTCATTCATTCGCCATGCACCTAGCATAACATTCATTATTTCAACATATATCTGTAATGGTATCCACGTACCCATCATTCAGTAATTTCCATATATTTGACATAATTAACACGTGATACATATCTAAACATGAATACCGACCATAATACTATCATCACACACACACACACACACACACACACACACACACACACACATATATATATATCGGCAAAATAATAGAACCATATGTCCACAGTGTCGTCAAACCGACGAGGTCTCACAATCAAACAAATACAACATATAATAGTAGTTCAGGTAGAAATGTCAAAACAGGGTGTTACACTCCCTAAGAGAAGATTGTAGTCTAACGAGGCATCCACTACTTCCACCTGAATGGAAACAATTCCCCCCCCCCAACTCTACTAAAAGGGTTGGAATGAGGCCATGGGGGTGGAAACCTCTTCCATCAAAGGCTTTTAGGGTCATTGGTGATTTTACAAGCTCAGAAGAGCCAATGGCTTTCCAACAGGACAGAGACAAGACTGGGGTTGAAGCACCTTCATCTAAAACAGTCCTAAAGACCTTTTCCCCAACTACTCTTGTTATGATTTGAAAATCCAGTTGGTGAGGTAATCTAGGTTTGAGGTTCTCCATATTGAAATGAATCAGATTCGTGTCACTCGGGTCCATGGCTCCTAAGGCGGTCAATAAGTTTTTGCGTTGTGTGGGACAGCGTTGGAGCACTTCTAAGGTATAGATTGCACATGGTACCTAAGCTAGGTCTTCTACAACATTATAGAATTGTGCAGCTCATGAATTAGGGTTAAAAACAACCTTCCTAAGAGTACTTTTGGGTGGATGCAAAATCATGTCGATATTAGGCTTCTCGATTGTTAGGGGACCTTTAGACGAGGATGCGGTAGAACTAGTAGAAGGAGCTTTATCTGAAGAAGGATTCTAGATTTTCTTCTCCTCAAGTTTGTCATATGACTGACTTTGAGTTGCTATATTAATAGTTTTTGACAACATCATTCGAATTTCCTCTGTAGAACTAGAATTTCCCTGGTTAGACATGCAGTCTACCAGTTGTTCCTAAGAAGGAAAATGATCAGTAAGAACTGCCAGTGTGGGGTTACTCTTTAAAAACTTATTCATTTCATCACATTGGGGACACTCCTTCGTGAAATGATCGCCACCACACAATAGGCAGGGATATTTAGCTTTCCTTTTTCCTTTATTTTCGTTCTCTGGGGCCGTAGGTTTGGTATTTTCCTGTTGGTTTCCGGGTTTCTTATTTTTACCTTTTCCCTTATTCTTACTATCGGATGATTGCGTACTTTGAATAGCATTCACCTCGGTAGAAACCATAGGATTGGAAGGAGCAGTAGTGGAAGGACTGGGTTGTTTGGCAGCTTTTACTGCTAACGAAGGCTGGATTGAACCGACAACCCCATCAACAGGAGTTTCTGCAGGTGGCTTAGCTGGGTTCGTGCTAAGACGAGGAGCTTGAGGAATAAGGTCATACAAAGTTCCAGACTGGGAATATACCAAGTCTAGATATTGAGCACGAGTAATGGCTTGCTCTTCAGTAACAGCACCCCCCATAGCCACATCTCGGGCAATGGGTGGAAACAAAGACTTCGTAAACCAATCAGTTAAGAGTTGGTCCAGGATAGGAGCTGTAATGAGCCTTCTCCACCTTCTCCACTCATGAATATGATCTGAAATGTGTGTGGAGGTATTTTGACGTAGAGAGGTCAAAAGGTCTGTACCTATTTCGTAGCGAATGGGTAGCTGAAAGTGTGTGAGGTAGACAGTTTCCAAAGCACTAAAATCCACAAATGACTATCGGGGAAGTTCGATATACCATTTCATGGTCGTACCAGTCAAAGTACACTGGAAGAGTCTCAATCGAATAGAATCATCCATCAAGGAATTTGACAAACACCATATATGGAAAGTCATAATGTGATTCTTGGGATCATCTCCCCTCTTTCCATCGAATTTTGGGATATCCGATGTTAACTTGACTGGAATGGGGGGCCACGAAGGATTGTGTTGGATGGGGTCATTGATCAACTTAGACAAATTAGGAAAGTCCAAAGTTTCTAGAAAAGGTAACTGACGATTCAGTTCAACATACTAGTAATATTGATAAGGCATGTAATCACCAGTAGGGTCGTGGACTGATACATAGGTTGTTGAAAAGGTTGATGAGACGATGAACCTCCAAAAGATGGACCTCCAAGGTTAGGGCTGCTAGAATCACCAGGGCCATTAGGAGGATTAGGAGGAGGACCGCCAGGACCTCTGGGGCCACTAGGACCGCTGGAACCACCGGGACCACCAGAGGGAGGACCAATGGGACCTCCGGGACCACCAAGAGGGGGACCACCAGGACCACCAGGAGGAGGACCTTCGGGATGACTGGGAGGAGGACCACCATGACCTCCGAGACCACCCAAAGGAAGAACTCCAGGCCCCTCGGGGGGAGGGCCTCCATAAGGTGGCCCTCTAGGACCACCAAGACTCACAGGGGGAGGACCTCCATAAGGTGGCCCTCCGGCACCTCCAACCATATGAATAGGTATTCCTCCCAATGTTGGCATGTAGGACCAGTTAGGTTTCCCCCATGGAGTGAAAGTATTTCTAGGATATGGAATTCTAGTGTATGACATGCCTGTAGGGGTAGGTTGGTAATTCACATTTCCTACAGGTACTTGATTAGTTGGGTAACCATACCCCCATGAAACTTGATTAACTACAGTTTGTGACCCTAAGGGTTGACCTGGACTCAATGGAGGGTTAACTATATTCGTAGGAGGAATGTAAACTGTGGATGTGCCTGCATTAGAGGCCTGTCTATTATGAGTAACAAATCCACCAGAAGGCAACGTAAATTGTGCTAGGGGTTTCCCCCTGGCACTATAAGGTACTGATACAACTAGAGTTGAAGGTTACCCCCCAGCCTTAGAAGACCTAGGAGGATGTTTGACCTGGGTGGTGTGAAGTCTCAACAGGATCCTATCGAAGTCTCAACAGGATCGATAGGTTTCATAGAATCAATCAGTGAATGATATCCGATTGGCCAAGGATCCGTATTACGAGGAAGAAGAGCGGACATAGGTTCTTTATGAGGGATTGGGGTTGCTAAGATATTATCTAATCTTTGCATTCTCTCCTGAAAATCTTGTGCACGGTGAATAGATGATTGGATTTGTCTATATTCTTCTTCACTTGGTGAAGAATGTTTAGGAGAGGGCATATGTACTCCAAATGAAGCAATGGCCTGTCCCATAGAAGTTCCCCAAAACGGAGCATCTGGACCATAATTTGGACGAACATGACTATTAACACGACCTTCCACAGGACCATGGAAAGAAGTGTCACCCACAGGAGGTTGTTGGACCAAGGGAGTAACGTAAGAAGCAAATTACTCTCTGCTTTCTACAACTAGATTCTCTTCCACATGGGAAGTAGTTGCAGCTCCTTGGTCATTAGCTTCCATTGGACCTTCTCCTGTAACGAGAGGAAATTTGGGTGGTAATCCATGTGTTCTTCTGGATTGTCTCAAATGAAACTCAACTAGATTGCATAGTCACTAATCTAACCTAGGGTTTCAGAGCTAAGAAAAAACAAGCCAAAAAACTTTCTCCTACTCAAGCTATAGGCCAACAAGCAAATTCAAATGACAGGATGAGCTCAAATGGTTGGTCTCTCACCAGGATTGTCAAGTAGGTGCAACTTGCGATATACCACAAGGGTACATGTGTAGTAATCTCCCCGAATGATATTTTCGGTGTATTGCTCCACACAAGATGGCCAAAGGGATTTTCTCAGATAGATAAGGTATCCTAGTGGGGTCTACCGATATACTCAAGGTACGTGGGAGCTCAAATCGGTAGTAGTGTTGTCTAATGCACAACCGTTCACAAGGGGCCTTCCGATATACAATCGAGTAAGTGAACTACCTTTCTATATACCTCAAGGGTATGTGAAAGGTCGTTCAATATACCGATGGTACGTGGAAGAACCGCGCAAGTCTCGGGTTGTAGTGCGGACAAATAACAACAGCTCCTACATTTAACAACGCCCAAACACGTCTCTAACCTATCACTCAAATTTCTATACAAATTTTAAGCCTATAACTACTGTTAATTTTAAAGTGGACGATTAGGTGAATGCATGAGGTTTTGATAGAAAAGTAAAACCATGCAAATATGAAATGCAAGTTCATTCACTTTACCATTCAGTATGCCTAATTACGGGAAGGAGAGAGAGTGTTTTCTTT
The DNA here is from genome assembly GCA_001517045.1 of Pseudotsuga menziesii. NCBI lineage: Eukaryota > Viridiplantae > Streptophyta > Pinopsida > Pinales > Pinaceae > Pseudotsuga > Pseudotsuga menziesii. The sequence continues at coordinate 261,361 of LPNX011014085.1, read as the reverse complement.
TCCAATTTTGTTTTAAAACCAAAAAATTCCCCAAACAACTATACTAAAAAGTTCTTTTTTCTGAGCATACAATCAAACAACACTTCTTCAAATCAACTCTTTTTGAAAGCAAACAGGTAGGGTAAGATCTCTTTTCAACAAAGAAGAAAGACAAACAACACTCAAATATGCATATGCAAGCTATTTTTTCGATTTTTCTAAAACATGGAAAGATCTATCTTAAACTATTGATATTTTTTCCTTTTTATGAGATAATGATGCAAAAGAGACAAAAGAACAAATGAATCCTGAAAGCTTGTGAGGCTAATCAGAGAACCAGTGACTTAAGCTCAATAAAACAATAACCTAGTCTCAACAAATTTTCTTTTTTCAGAGCGAAAAGAAGTCTTTCTCACACTTAACGAAAAAATAGAAGCAAGCAAATTGATCTAAGGGAATCTTTCTTTTCAGTACTAGTTTATAACAGGCAGAGATCTAATCTGCCCTAAAGCTTCCAAAACCTCCTTTTAGAACAAACTTACAAGCAGTAATGAATGATGAATCTAACCTAGATTTTTTTTATTTTGACAAACAAGCAATTTCCACATAAAAATTTTAGATTTCAATCACGCAGGCAACTTCAAACAAGTTTGGACAAAACTAACTAAACACACAAAAATCCAAAAATCACAAATATTTTGCAAAAATTTGAAAAAATCAGGGTCTGGGACAGGCCTACCTGGCACCGTGCCTAAGGGGTTGCTGATATAGTTGTTTTGAAGCAGAACCACTTCTTGTTCCCTGAACTCAGGTGGTGGCACCACTTATTGCTAACTGGACTCAGGCAGTGGCACCACTTGTTTCCTAAGACACATGTGCGGTTCCCTGTAACAACCCAGAACACAAGGAGAGCGAAAAAATCAAGTTAGAAATTTCAAAAACTCTACAAAAAATGATGAATCAACAACAATACAGAGCATATAAAGTCAAGGTGACTCAGATCCGAAGAGATTTGAATATTTCAAACCAAAACTTCACTAGGTTAGATGTAGATCTGGCTGCAAAGATGGGAGGTTGGAGCTTGGATTCGAACAAGAGTAGTTCAGAAACTAAGGAAGATTAGAACAGATAAGTAACTCCCCAGCGGAGTTGCCAAATTTGTTATTAGGAATATAGAACCTTTTGTGGACATAAGTTGTTCTGCTGGTCTGAATGGTTCAGATCCAGAACAAATGAGTAACAACTAGGTTGAAGACTTTCCCTGAAATCTATAGATGCTTGGAATAAAACTCTGATGAAAGACCTATAGACCTCCAGAAGCACATCAAACATACAACAACATCAAAGATACCAGAAAACTATCCATAGATCCATATTAGTGACTAAGGAATCCAATAATATACATGTGAGATTTAAACACAACAGATATATGGGAAGGAAATCATTTTTGCATTAATAGATGAATGAAAGAGCTTACAACCGTTTTTCCTTAGTGTCGATGCACTCCTTCACAAGACTAGCACCTCGTCCCCGATAGCTCCAACTTGCTCCTCTATGCTCTCTAATGGATTAGGCCAGGATGTTAATTCAGCAACATAACTTTACTTCTTTCTTCTCTCCCTCAACCATGAAGTATGAGCTTGATAACTTTACTTATTTCTTCTCTCCCTCAACCATGGAGTATGAGCTTGTATTTATAGGGCTCAAAGGGATAGAAATGGTTGAGAAATTGGCGGGTGAGGTGGCCATGAGATCCTCAAAGGAGGGATTTCGAGCTTAACTGACCCAGGTGAGTAGGGATTTCGAGCTTATACTCCTTTATGACAAAGCGGTGAAGGGCAAGAACCGTGCCAACAACAAAGGTTAAAGGCGGTGGCACCGCCTGGTTTTCACATAACTTGGGCGGTGCTGCATAAGGTACCGCTTATCTGCTTGAGGGTAAGAGCGATGTTGAAGTTTTGTATGTTAAAAGCAACACCTAGAACATGTTTCACTTCAAGTTTGGGATTTGAGGGAAAATATCTGTGTTAGGGACCCTATCACATGCTGGTTACAAAATTTGAGTGTAACATTTGGGTGACCATCATTGTTAATGTCGCCAAGGTGCAATTTATGAACTAGGATGGACAAATTCAAGCCAACAATAAGTTATAAGGTGTTAAGTATGTCCCCATTACCCCTCACTTTTGGAATCCATGGTCTCCCATACTCTTTTAGTTTCCTTTGTTGAGCTAGTTGTTTATTTAACAACAAAAACCATTAATGATAACAATAATAACAAGGATTAATATTAGTATTAATGTCAAAGTCCATAATTCACATTATAAAACAAGGATCACAAGTGATTAATCACACTAACATGAAATGGAACATAAGTCCACAGTTACATAAAATATCATAAGGCCATCATGCAAAAGAACATAAATCATATGAATAATCATAAGTTCGTGGCTTAACAACTGGGGTATTACAAGGGCTTATAATGAAAAATATGACATTTAACCCAAATGGAATAAAGCATCCTAGACTTGTCTACACTACATTGTATCGTGTCAAAGACATAAAATATATATACCTCATAAGTAAATTGCAAAATACAAATTTCCTTGTTTTTCAAAAAGTAGTCAAAGAAATGGAGAGGCTAAGAGAACAATCATGTTACCAAGTTGACTATAGCCTATTCTCAAATGAAAGAAACAATTGTCTCTTAATTAGTTCATTGAACACCCATAGATTTCCCTTGCATATTGAGGAATTTACTAGTGAATATGATCTAATGAAATCCGATATAGTCTACTTGCAAGAAACATACACAAATATAATCCCTTGAGAAACTTTGCTACAAATCACTTCTCAATATTGCATATCCATGGAGTCATCACATGTTACAAAAAGAGAAGTGTGCATGGAATATTGTACAACTACACCACAAGATATATTGAATCGGTAGTTATTGATTTCCATTAAAAAATGTTATCTTTCAAAATCACAAACGTCTATATCGTGCCACATGCACCACCCGAACACATTTTTTATTTTCGTACTAGCATCCTAGCAAATATAGAAGAAAAAACTTACATTATATTTGCTGGAGATTTCAAAATTGATATGCTTGCAAGAAACAACCTACAAGAAAAAAATTAAGTCCTTTATGAATAGCAGAAATGTCACATTGCACAAAACAAGATCACTTCTTGACTACTTTTGGATAAATGAGTGTGCTAATTGTATTGCATTTATTATTTCTAAATCTTATTAGAGTGATCACCATGCCATCTATATTTCCATTTCTTTGCATGGATTCAAAGAAAATGCAATAATTGTGAGAAAAAAAAAAAAAATTCAATATTACCACATAGCTACTTCCTATTGCCTTTCTAATTAATTCTAGAAAAAAAAAAGGACACAACTAACAAAAGACTACATTCTAGTCTCTAAGTGTGGTGTAATTATTACCTTGACCATCGGTTGAAGTAGATCCAGATATATAGTAAAAAACATTGGTCGTTCTTGAGCAAAGGACGGGAAAACACCCTCTAGACACGTATCCTTTTGGTTTTATTGCAAAATCAAAATTGTTTATTTCAATGTCCACTTCCCAAATGTTTTGCCAACATAAGTTTTTAAGTGAAACTTTAAAAGAAATATTAAATACAACTTTTGCCCAAGACTCGTGGTTTTAATTCTGTTGCAACCTAAGGCCTTCATATTTCGATATCATTTGAACAATCATCAAATGGGAAAAAATCAACAAATGCCATAGGATGATTGGCCAACCACTTATTGACACATATGCTTGTTAGCCAGTTTTAGGTTACAATTTTCAAAACATTTTAGACTGATTGTAAAGCGAAATTGAAAAAATTAATTTCACTTTCCAATTGTGGTACAGATTTTATCATAAACATCAAAAGAAACTAGGTGCAATTGCTTTTTCAGTTTTTCCCTGTTATATTTCCCTCTTTCTTGTGTTTTGAATATCCCAACATCTATAACCCATACTAGTTGCTTGATCTGAAATCATATGTACAATTTGTAGAAAATGATATTTTCTTAATAAAAAAAGAAACTAGTGGACTTTTCCTTCCCAAGATTCATCTGCATAAAACATTATAGCAGTCTCACAAAAAAAACAATGTATTTTTCAAACTGATTGAAACATATTTTTGCAATTGATAAATGTAATAAATGTTTGTTGCATATGTAGTTCCTTTTCATGTTTTTGACATTCCAAAAGCATGTAGCAAAACCATATAGACCTATGACCCATTGCTTGATCTGAAGCAATATATGCAATTGGCACAAACGATTCATCACTATTAAAAAACAAGCAGTTATTTTTCCTTCACAATATCCATTTACTATTAAAAAACAAGCAGTTATTTTTCCTTCACAATATCCATTTGCAAGAAACATTGGAACAACTTAACAAATAAGCAATGGGTTCTTCTTTGCCTCTATCTAAATTCGAATTTATTCTTAAGTGAAAAAAAAACAACATACTTTTTCTTCACAATTTTCATTTACACAAAACACTAGAACAAAGAATCAATGGATTCTCCTTTGCCTTCATTCGAATTCAATTTTTTTTGTTTATCCCACAAAAAATGCAATTAATGCAGTAAAACAAAGTTTTCTTGCTTTCTTGCTATTGCACTTGAGACAATTCCCATAGTCACGGTAATTAGATCTCAAGACACTTTTTCATATATGTTGAGCCAAATATATTCCTTCATGTACATGAAATTGACAACTTGGCAATTGCATACGCCTCTTGGCCATGTGCTTGCATGTGAAACAAAATTACTCAATTGAATGTTTCCCCTATCAAGTTGTGAGAAAATAAGAATAATTATCTTTCAATTGTTACAGAATAAAAAAAAGAAATTGTTAACAAAATACAATAATGCACAAAACACAAAGAAAAAAACTTGCACTCTTGCAGTTAAGCACCTTTGCAAATGGTGTTTGGCATCTTATTTTTTATTGGCGAAGGAACTTGATTGGATTTGACATTTATTTTAAAATAATAGTAATAATAATATAAAACAAGGGTTGCAAGCAACAATGTCCTTGCCTTAGGAAAAAAATTGAAATGAGAATAATAAGAACTAAGAAATACTTGATGGTCCTGGATGGTGCTCTCTTTGCAAGGACAATGAAGAAACTCCAAATCACATCTTTCTAGCTTGCATTTTCTCAAAAAAAGTATGAATCATTCACAATCATTGTCCTCCACTAGTATCAGCTAGACAAGCCCCACTTTGGAGGATGCCTGGAAGTCTTGGTCCACCTCCCCTTTGACTTTAAAGCTGAGGGTACTCCCTCTCCTCCACATCTGGGGAGTTTGGCTGGCCAGAAATAAAGCTATCTTTCTAGATAAAGCATACGTCCTAGAAGAAGTTGCAAAACAAGGACTTGAAATTTTATCTTACTACCCTCAAACAAAGAACTCCCCGGCTCCAAGAATCATTCTAGAGGAGCAGATAGACACATACATCTCGTGGGATTTCTTTGATGGGGCCTTACAGGATAGGAAATGTGGGGGTGGAGCCACTCTTTTTCTCAATCCTTCACACCACTACCAAATCACAATGGGTTTGGGCATGGGATCAAACAACTATGCAGAGCTAATGGCCCTAAAGCTCCTTCTCTACTTTGCCATTGAAAAAAACTGTAAAAAGATTTCGATTTTCGGGGACTCAGCAGTCATTATAAATTGGATCAACAAAACTCAAAATTGCAGAAACTTATCTTTATCAGCATTATGTGAAGAAGCTTTAAGACTTCTCTCACATTTTGATACAATCACCTACAAACATGTTTAGAGGGAAAGAAATAAGGAAGCGAACAAACTCTCAAAATCAGGATTGGAACTGGAAATGGGCACTTGGAAAATTATGGAGACAAAAGAAGCAGTGATCTATGAGTTATTTCATAGACCCTTTATAGACCCACTGCGAGATACAGGCAGGCCATAGTTCATGTAACGTCCCCGACCCTCCGATCGGCGAAGAGGACACTACCATAACACTACCTACTCGAGGCATTTAGCCCATAAAACATAAAATAAAATGCATTGAACCAAGATACACAGATGCATAAATAATTAACATTCAACGGAAGCAATTACATTTAATTCAAGCATTCAACACATTTTAACATGTTCATCGTAATTCATATAAACAATGCAGTTGCATGGGTGATTACACAAGAATACTTATCTTTGAATGAAGCTTCCCGCAACCAGCTATGTCGTTGCAACGTTCCACCCAACCATAGGCAAGTGTGCTCCTTAATCCCTCAGCAACACCGCCACCCCTAAGGTGGGCATGATTCCCCAAGGAAAAAGGAAACTAAGCAGGCTCACACATAGCCAAGGATACCACAAAATTCAGCCAAATCAACAAGTTGGGTTTATCAGGTTATCAAGAGATGGAAGCACTGTATGCTAAGCTAGTGGGCTCACTGAAGAGATAAGGATGCCTACACCAGAATTAGCTTGACTCCTAAGACATCCACACACACCCAACACAAGGGATCATTCCCTTCTCTGCTGCACAGTCCCTCAGGACATGACTTCCCTTCCAGTGTTATTCAGGGGGTGTAGAGAAGAGAGTCATTCCTCTAGCTTTGTCTATGAGGCTCCTGCACAACACTAGGTTTTTCAAGCAGACTCCTTTCCACTCTTACCTAGTCCAAAGACCAATTGCATACACAACAATATACAAAACTTCTGGGTTTGGGAAAACAGTTCGGCCACAAAATCAATTGCCACAATGGGAGAAAACAACCCAATAACAACAACCCGAATCCCAGGGACGTTTTGGCCCTAACGTGGCCAAAAACGAAATCAATACGCAATAATTACAGACAGGAAACCCAAAAACGGATTTACAGACGGACAAAAACACCAAGGAGAGAAATATGATCTCAACAATCGTTTAATGACTTCCTAGGGCCAAAATCGACCTCTACAAAAACCCAATTCGTGTTTTTTTATTTCTGAATACATCTATGGCAATACGGGAGCCCAAAACGACTGTTATGAAACCCAAAAATGGATTTCTAGCCTCTTGGTCACTCAGCAAGGTAAAAATGGTTCCTAGCCATGGAAGAATCCATGAAAATGCAGTAAAAACGTAAATCTCCTTGCCCACGTACTGAACAATGCCAAAACGAATTTCTGGGCATGCAAAAATGAGGAAAAATGAGCAAAAACATGAATGATAACACACAGGAAACTTCAGCTGCATGAAGGAAGCCAATGTGAAGGAGAATGGGTGAGGAAAATGGAAGTAATGGGTGAGTAATGGCTTGGGCATGCATTCCCAAGCATTTACTTGCCCCACAAGTCAGAAAAACGTTTTCCAAAATCTAATGCCTTCTTCCATTCGAATTTATGGCTGCCATACTCTTCCCCATTCCCATGCATTAACTAACTCAACCATATTTTGGAAGAATTAAATTATTGGGCACAAAAGACAAAATGGGTAGTTGAGGGTTTGATGGATTCTCCCTTTGACATTTGGCTTTTCCCCATTGGCCCCAAAGGTTAAATATTCCCCCCCCCCACCTTATCCTTAGGAAAATCATGCCCCCGTCTCATTATTTGTTGCATAGACATAGCTGGTTGTGGATTTTTAATTAAATTGCATATTTACATGATGCCCAAAATTATAATGTGCTGGATAACACGAAATATACCTTCGGCAATGATTTTAACCGTCGGAACATAAAACGATAAATCAATGGTGGGCCTTTTTCCTTTAGCTCCACACCACAATTAATTACAATATATATACATTATATACATTTTAATGCAAACGAGGTCAAAACCGGGGTGTTACAGTTCAATATATTTCAGCAGTAATTTTTGTTTGAATTCTATAGTTTATGTAGGCCCTACATATATAATTCTCTTGTGTACAAATTAGAAGCAATCACAGCTTCAGAAAAAAGCACATCTGTGCGGCTATATGACAGAGATATTTACAGAGGAATGATGATTAGAACCATGATCCTTTTTTGGATGATATGTATTTGAACTTTTTGTTTTTTTGCCTTTGCTGCAAAAAGAGAAGATGAAGCATCATTTATGATGCAGCTACTAATGTAAAATTGCTGATTAAGCAGGGACATACATACTTTGTATGTTATTTTTTGATCAATACAATCAGATTTTTTCCCTATGGAAAAAAAAAGAACTAAGAAATACTAAACAACAACAAACATGCCAATTTTCCCAATGTTAGTAGCAGCTGCAAGATAGTTGAACCTCACTTAAAGTGGTGTTTCTTCATAATTGAATTCAGTAGCTGTTTCCATAGCACATTTCCCCACTCTATTGGCATTCCAACTACTATGACCAACATATCTCCAATTCTATAGAGAGTAGCAATTAATATAATCTCATATTCACGAGATTATGATTATAACAAAGTAATATACGTCTGTTTTTTGTAATTGTCTTTTTGGTTCTGCACTCCACATCTATAAGACAAATTCATCCTTTAAAGTTCAAAGTCTACAAACAAGACTCAAGAGTATCCTATCACCTAGCAGAAGGAACATGCTAGGATAGATTGAGGAAGAACTATTTTGTACTTACAAGATTAAGTAGAGCATGGCATGGTGCTATCGAATTTAAATAATAATAAAAAATCATACAAACGAGTAGTTTAATACTCCTAGCAATACAAAATGGTAGGTATGCTATTGAATTTCATGTCATATTGCAAGAGTTCATACTATGCTAAAAGGAGGGAACTAATTTCTCAACATCAACAATCAACCACTTGAACTATTGAAAAAAATCACTTTATTGTATTTTGTTAAATGTACAACATCATGTGTCATTCTCTAAGCCAATCTTGTGTAGCCAGATTGGGCCTCATGTGTTGAGGTAGAGAGGTTGAGTTGGACTTAGTAACTTGGAGTAGATTCTTGAGTTGGACTCAAGGATGACTAAGCCTTCAGTTATCAAAGTTTATTCCTCATGTGTTGAGGTGAATGCTTTGATTTATCAAAGTGGTGATGTTGTAAAGTCTTATTGGACAAGGCTCCAAACTTGTATGTCTCAATTCATGATTCTCATATGACCCTCCAATTATAGTAGGTGCCTATGAGATGGACCTCTAGTTATAGAGGTAGTTGATTCTCATGTGGACCTTCAGTTATAGTAGGTACCCATGGGGTGGGCCTCCAGTTATAGAGGTAGATGATTTGCATTTTCAAGCATCAAGGTTGTGTGATGTATTGCTAACCGTGGTCACTGATTGCTATTAAGTCTCCTTTATATGTTAGCTACCTTTAGTGAATTGCTTTGGAATATGATAATTTGGCCTAGAGTGATATAATATGATCATAGCATCAGACAAATCTTCTAAGTATAATATGATATGATAGATAATTAAAGTTAACACATATTGAACATGCATACTAAGATAAAGAGATGATGCATAGAGAAAAAGAGAATTCGAATTTCTCATGTGATGACTAAATGGACTTGAATTTGTGAGCTTCAATTAAATCCACAATGTATGCTTCAGTTAATTAAAGAAATCGTAGTGATCATTACAAAGTAAATCAATTATCATGATTTCAGTTACTAAATAGTTAACTAAGTGTTAATAAATATGGACTAGTTAACTAAAGTGATTTTGTTGATTACAATTTAGTTAAACTAAAAGACGACACTTAAGTTAATCTAAAGACGACACTTCAATTAATAAAGTGTTTCCATGAAGACACTTGAGTTAAAGCACTATGACACTTAAGTTAGCATCCTAACTAAGTTATCATACATTCAGTTAGACGGTGAGTTCACTCTAGAGTCAGTTAAGCATCAATTAATGTCAAAGATGACAGGTATGGCACATATGTTATGCATGATGAAGAATCCAATGTACAGGATTAATTATCCAAGAAGGAAATTCACAGCTTTGGTGTATGTGGTACACTATTGTCACGCAACCATTAGCTATAGTTTGCATGGAAGTGATTTTAGCTTGTTATTAATGTGCTACGCAAATGGAAAGTTCATACAGTTTATCTCTACTCTCTATTGCTCAATATTCCCTCTTATCTAGCACTCGGGGTGTCGAAAGCAATTTTCTCTATTGTGTAAAAGACATTCTCTGCAATCTATAATAATTATACTCTGAATATTTGTTGGGGTTTTTCGTCCTCGTTGTTTTGAAGGCTTTTCCCAGGGTGCATCTTGTGGTGTGGTTGAATGTTTCATGTGATTGAATGGTTCATTGATTCAAGTGTTTAGTATTTCCGCACATAAAGTTTTAAAGTTCAAAGAACATCATATTTGCTCAAACATTAACATGGTATCAAAGCTCATGGCGCGAGGGAGATGGGTTTTGCAAGAAAACTAGAAGCCTACATAGACCATCAGGACTTGAGAAAAAGTTTTGAGAGCCATGACATCGATCTATGTTCATCTGAAAGACCGTCTTAAGAGTAATTCCAATTTCAACACTTGGAAGGTGAAGGTGTTGAACATCCTGGAGGAACATGACTTGGATGGATACGTATCCATTGTGGTGGAGGAGCCTACATCCAATACAGGGCGCGTCAATTTTAAGAAGAACCAAGCTAAAACGAAATGGATCATCTATGATTTAGTTAAGCACAATTTGATGGCCGTGATCACTCCGTTGAAGACTACCAAGGAGTGTTTTGATATATTGAAGAACCTATATGAAAAGAAGGCCCCAAGTCAAAAGAGGGCACTGAATAATAAGCTCTGGCACCTAAAAAAGGAGAACGATGAGACTATGGCATCATTATTCACCAAGATCTCTCAAGTAAGAGATCAACTTTCTAGTATTGGAGTTGTGGTGGATGAAGATGATCTTCAATTCAAACCACCATTAATGGTCTCCCATTCTCATGGGAGACATTCTTGGCTGCGATAAACAAGCGATAAGTACAACGTAACTTCAAAAGGTTGTGACATGACTTCCTCCAAGAGGAGGGGTGAATCCAGAGCAAGTCAGTGTGCACCAAAAAATAAAATCTCTCCCTCATGGAAAGGATGAAGAAATGCAATAAGAACCTCTCTCAAAAGAAGTTTTTCCCTTCGAAGAAGAAGGTGTTCAACAAGGACTTTGACAAGTCAAAGGTTCGATGCTACAATTGTGACTAGAAGGGCCATTATGAAAGGGAGTAAAAAGCAAAGAAAAAAGATAAGGAAGGTTTCATGCTTCTACTGCAGTAGAAGATGAAACTCCTCAAAAGAATGCACCCGAGGAAAAGGAGACAAGGAGGGAGTATTACCTTGTATCGGCACTTTCTGGATCCATCATCACAAGTGAAGACACATGGTTGATTGACAATGGCACATCCAAGCACATGTCTTGATATAGGAGTTCCATCTCTGACCTAAAGGAGAAAAAATTCACATGCATGATAGAGTTGGAGGATAACTCAACTTATTCGATCCAAGGAGTTGAATCCACCTCCTTCCAACCGAGTTCAGGAGATATTGTACATGTAGAGGAAATTCTTTATGTCCCGGGATTGAAGAAGAAGCTTCTATCAGTTTCAATTCTTGAAGATACGGGTTTCCAATTTATCTTGATGGATAATCAAGATCTTATATGGCCGAAGAACAAAGACTTGAACTCTGAAGTTGTTATTGGAGTTCTAGAGGGAGGACTCTCTGAGGTAATCAGGAAGTACATTCAATATATGGTTCACCACACTATCATACCATGCAATCTATGACACATGAGGCTTGGCCACCTCCACTACAAAGCACTACCAGGAATACATCGAATGGTGAAAGGTATGCCCGTATTTGATGTTTATAATGATAGTGTATGTTGGGGTTGTGCACTTGGTAAGAATGTTAAAAAGAGTTTCTCTAGCAGTAATACTAGATCTAAAGGTATTTTATATTTAATACACTTTTATGTATGTGGTCCGATGTCGCCCCCTTCCCTGAGTGGCTATTTATATTATGTATTATTTATTGATGACTTCTCTGGAAATTCATGGATTTACTTCCTAAAGGATAAGAGCAACAACTTTAGAAACTTTCAGGAATTTAAAGCATTAGTAGAGAATTAAACAGGAAAACACATACGTGCTTTGAGGTCTAGCAATGGAGGTGAATTTGATTTCCATGCTTTTAATAAGTTATGTAGTGATGCAGGAATTTGTAGACAGTTTATAGTTCCATACAACCCCCGACAAAATGGTGTTGCCGAGAGAAATAATAGAACTGTATGTGAGGCTGCAAAAGCCATGTTGCATGATCAAGATTTTTATGCCTCACTATGGGAAGAAGCCACCAGTACGACAGTGCATATCCAAAATAGAAGTATGCATGCCATTCTAGATGAGAAGACCCCCGAAGAGGTGTTCACTAGTGAGAAACCAGACATTTCACACCTAAGGATCTTTGGGAGCCTTGTATACATTCATGTATTGAAAGAAAAAGAGGACTAGGATGGAGCCTTCAGGAAATAAGGGAACCTTTATGGGTTATAGAAAATCATCCAAAGCCTACAAAATTTATGTGCCTAGTGAGAGACACATTGAGGTCAGCTAAGATGTGACCTTCCATGAAGAGGATGCATACAATCAATCAAAAGAGCTCCAATATGATACAGACACAGAGGAGCATGAGACTTCTATGACAAAGAACCCATATATTGATTCTCCACATTCAAATGTTTAGAGGGATAATCCAACAAAGTTCGTAGATTTGCTAGTCCCTGATGAACCAATAGAACTGGTTGATGAACCTCCTTCCAATAGGAGGTATGCATGGTGTCGAGATATACTATAAGATGCAGAGAAGTATGGAGCACCAGTGGGGTCTTCCAAAGAGCGAAAGCAACCTGATAGAAATTCAGGTTATGATACATAGATGAGTCACATCAATGACTCAGAGGTTATGTTACTTGCTGCAAAGGAGCAAGTTTGGAAAGATGCAATGGTAGAGGAATACAAGTCTATAGTGAAGAATGATGTTTGGGAGGTTATTCCCAAACCTGAAGGGAAGTCCATAGTTACTTCCAAATGGCTTTATAAAATCAAACATGCTACAGATGGAAGTGTTGAGAAGTATAAAGCTAGATTTATTGCCTAAGGTTTCTCTCCGAAGGAGGGTGACTATGAGGAGACTTTTCCTCATGTGGCCACGTATACCAATATTAGAGATGTGATCTCACTTGCATCTGTTCTAGGATGGAAGCTTCACCAAATGGATGTGAAGACAACCTTCCTCAATGGTGAGGTTGAGGAAGAGGTTTATATTGAGAAGCCTAAGGGGTTTCTGATTCATGGGAAGGAGTCCCTTGTGTGCAAGTTGAAGAAAGCCTTGCATGGGCTTAAGAAAGCTCCTTGATATTGGTATGTAAGAATTGACAGCTATCTTCAAAGATTGGGCTTCTCTAAGAGCGAAGCCAATCCAAATTTGTACTTCAAAGTAGTGAAGAACAAACCATTGATATTGGTTCTATATGTTGATGATTTCTTCCTCACTAGAGAGGAAAATTTGATTTCTTGGTGCAAGAGGGATTTCACTTCTGAGTTTGAGATGAAAGACATAGGTCTAATGCACTACTTTCTTGGCCTGAGATTTGGAAAAGAAAAGATGAGATATTTATGTCTCAAGGGAAGTACACTATTGACATATTGTGCAAGTTTGGCATGGTGGATTGCAAATCCTTGAGTACTCCGATGGTTTCCAATTTGAGGAAACTTCACGAGTCTGATAATGGATCGTATCCAGTGGACCCCACTTTGTATAGACAACTTAATGGCTCGTTGATGTACTTGATACACTCAAGGCCAAATATTTGTTATGTTGTTAGCATTCTGATTTAGTTTATGTCTGATCCGAGACACAGACACTATGTTGTTGCTAAGCATGTGCTTAGGTACCTTCGAGGAACGATTGCTTATGGAATCAGGTGTGCCTCTAGTGTAGGGGTGTTATTACTTGGTTATATGAACTTTGATTGGGATGGTAGCATTGTGGAATGCAAGAGTAGATCCAACTATTGTTATAGATTAGGTTTTGTTATGATCTCTTGGTCCTGCAAGAAGCAGGTCTTGCTTTCCCATAGTACTATAAAAGTAGATTACATTGTTGTTAATACTGCCTGCAAAGAAACAATGTGTCTTAGGAAGCTACTTATTGGGTTTTTTGGTGAAAGAACCGAACCTGCACTTATTAGGTGTGAAAATCAAATATGCATCAAGATTTCTGAAAACCTTGTGTTTCATGATAAGTCAAAGCACATTGAAATGAAGTATCACTTCATCCAAGACATGGTCCAGAAAGGTACAGTGAAACTTCAGTACATTGCTACTATTGAGCATATTGTAGGTGTGTCGACAAAGCCTCTGTTAGTGACGAAGTTCACGTACTTTCGAGACAATATTGGTATGGAAAAGAATGCCTCCCTCCCTAAGAGGGAGTGATAAATGTACAACATCACGAGTCATTCTCTTAGTCATTCTTGTGCATCTAGGATTAGGCCTCATGTGTTGAGGTAGAGAGGTTGAGTTGGACTCGGTCACTTTGAGTAGATTCTTGAGTTGGACTCAAGGATGACTAATACTTCAGTTATAAAAGGTTATTCCTCAAGTGTTGAGATGAATGCTTTGATTTATCAAAGTGATGATGTTGTAAGTCTTGTTGGACAAGGCTCCAGACTTGTATGTGTCAAGTCATGATTCTCATATGGACCTCCAGTTATAGTAGGTACCTATGAGGCGGAGCTCCATTTATAGAGGTATATGATTTTCATGTGGACCTCCAGTTATAGTAGGTACCTATGAGGCGGAGCTCCATTTATAGAGGTATATGATTTTCATGTGGACCTCCAGTTATAGTAGGTACCTATGGGGTAGGCCTCTAGTTATAGAGGCGGATGATTTGCATGTTCAAGTGTCAATGTTATGTGATCTATTGCTAACCATGGTCATTGATTACTATTAAGTCTCCTTTAGAGATTAGCTACCCCTATAGTGAATTAATTTAGCATATGATCATTTAGTCTGGAGTAATATAATATGATCACAACATCAGACAAATATTATGAGTAAGGTAATGGTTCCAAAAAATAATGAAAACAAGTATTAATGATTACAGAATAAGGGAATGGTTCTAGAAAATTTAATATTTGTGAAAGTCCAACGAAGGATAGAACCAAAGATCCACTCTTTGCTCTCAGATACCCTTCCCATGAATGAAGAATATTCGTCATTTGGTTTTCAAGACCGATAAGATGAAATCGTAGAATACAAATTGTTTCCCAAGTT
Organism: Pseudotsuga menziesii; assembly: GCA_001517045.1. Taxonomy (NCBI): domain Eukaryota; kingdom Viridiplantae; phylum Streptophyta; class Pinopsida; order Pinales; family Pinaceae; genus Pseudotsuga; species Pseudotsuga menziesii. The sequence goes on along the minus strand of LPNX011014085.1, from coordinate 246,085 downwards.
CTTCACGTCTGTCATAATTATCAATAATTTGTCGAGGTTGGGCTTGATGGGGATTTCGTTGATGAGCTCCCACACCTCCCACATATATTTTACTCGGCTATCATTTTTTTTAGAACAAAACAATTTGAAGTCGAATGATTGTACTAGCACAACCACTTAAATTGTGGATGGTGAACATCGATTGGTCACAAGTTAAGTGTGACGATATTTGTTCTCCATGCATAGTTGTAATCACCTATTGTCTACCTCAAACTAGGCTTATCTATGCATCAACTACTAGTCATTTATGCATCAACTACAAGTTATTATATAATATTATAACTACCGTATTTGGAAATATTGCCATTAAATCAATCTGGACATTACATTTGTCTCATCCTCGTGCAATCTAGAAAAAACATAGACCTTAGTCCACCCCAAATTCTAAAATATAAATGCCTATCCATATAAAAATAATCTACTCTAGGGTTTGCATAACTTATGACTTTAAGTTTTATTTTATGGAATCATTTTATAACGAGTTTACAACAAAAGCCCAAATTTTGTAATGGAATCACTAAACATGTTATAACGAGTTTACAACAAAAGCCCCAAATTTTGTTATGAAATTTCATGATGGCAAATGAACTTTTTAAGCTCACATTAAGCGTATTATTCTTAACATTTAATACTATTATTTGATTATTTACTAAAGTTAAAACATGGATAGGTAAATGGTATAGGAGATCACTAGTTTCTGTGTAAGACTTAAAACTAAGCCTTACGTCCTTAGAAGTGGAATGTTAATTATATTAATTGCTTTACAACTACTGTGATTTCACTATTTACATCACTACTTTTGATAGTAATGATGCTAATAAAAAAGGGATTGCTGCAACTTGCATGTGGATTTTGATAGTAATGATGCTAATGATAATGATAAAGGATTTTGATAGTAATGATGCTAATGATAAAGGGGTTGTTGCATGTGGATTTATATTTTGTTTTTTAAATATGAAAATATAAATATTATTGTGGAATTTATCATTAAAATAAATATTTGTAAATATTAAATTAATATTGATAAAGGATTTTTGTTTGTTGTAAATTTTAAATTAATAATATTTTTTATTTTTTATTTAAATATAAATGTATTTTTTGTTTGTTTAATTTTTTTTACTTGTGAGAGTGGTCATTGGTTAAGAAACTATGACTCAAGTGTATCTAAGCCGTCAAAATCACTCGGGGATCATACTCAACCTGGGCCACAGCAACCCTCAACTGGTTGGATTTTGGGTGTCTCCTCCCAATTGGCTCATCCTTAAGGGGAAATGAACCTGGGTCACCCTGCCGACGAGACCCATACCTTAACCAAATGAGCGAGCGAGATTTCACAATATAAAATGTTAAATTTGTTAAAAATACTTATTTTTTCTTATTTATGAAGCATAAGAGATTCCAATTTTATGAGATTTTTTCCAAATATTTATATTTTTTCTTATTAGAAATGGGGATCCATTTGAAATGTCAATTTAGATTGTTTTTAAAAGTGGAGTGGAGGTAAATGTTCTTTTGGAGCTTCTTCCTGGTGTAAGTAAGGGGCTCTCAAAGTACTTAGAACTGTTACGCAAGGGTGAGTATAAGAAGTTGGTGGATCTTTTAGATGCAATCCATAATCTAAAAAATAGGCTCTTAATATAAAATTTCAAAACATGAATGTGTTTGTATAAACTATGTTCGAAGATATAGGAGCTTGATAACTCATGTTGACACCTAAGCTAGGTTAAAGGTAACGCATTTTTTCATCACTAAAATGCATGTGCATTTTGTTTCACTAAAATGCATTCATACTTTCTTTGTCCTAAAATAAAAGGCACTTTTGCTCATTGCTACACCTCATTCTTCACATTAGTGCTTCACTCCTAATTGTTGAGCCCAAATTGTGACCATGCTTTAGAGAGAAAAAATCCCCAGGCCCGATGGATTTCAAATGCTCTAAAGAAAATGGCAATTTGATTTTGGATATTGTTCATGGATTCACTCGCATTGACAATATTGGGAAGAAAAAGGTTTGAGGCAGGAGTATTGTCTTCTTTTAAAAAAATAAAAATTTAATAGCACCTTTTATTGGCAAATTTGTGTTTTTCCATATAGATTTATTTTTTAATATTTCATTACAATGATCATAAATGGTTGTCCAAAAACCAGAACCCCTTGTTCCAAATCTAGTAAATCCAAACATAAACCCCAATGAAAACTTACAAATTCCTAATATAAACCATCAAGGCAACGCCCCACAATTGATTCCAATCAAAATGTTGAAATCCTCATAGATATGGGCCACATAAGAAATGGATGAGATGGATTAGATCATAATGCATTATAAAACTAAAGATAAACATATAAGGTATATTGAATCAAATGTTGAAATCCTCATAGATATGGGCCACATAAGAAATGGATGAGATGGATTAGATCATAATGCATTATAAAACTACAGATAAACATATAAGGTATATTCTCCCCTTTCATAGACCCTTGTATAGTAATAAATCCAAGACACTAATCAAGCTCACACATTTTTATTGTGGTGAAATTATCAACCATTTAGTGATAATTAAATGGATATCTCATACATAGTTTTCAATGTGTTGCATCATCACAATAGGGAAATGACATTTTACCTTTGAGGAAAACGTATGCATAATTTGTTTTGGGAAAACATATTAGCTATTTCCATCACTAGGGGATTGGTTTGGCGATGCCATAATATTAACCCAATGCTAGTCACCAAGATTCAAATTGTCCCCTCCCTCAACCCTATAGGCATTTATATAGGGCTTATTTTTTACTTACAGATAATTTGCTTCCACAAACACGAGACACATTGTTCTAATAGCTACAACTGATGTTTTGACATGCCATATTTGTTGAGGATACTAACCTATTGGGGCCATCATCTCTTAATGGGGCAAGAACATCATCTCATCGCAAGAGTAAAGCACCATCTAACAATGTGGGAGTACCATCATCTAATAGTGGCTTCATTTGGTATTCAGATTCATGAACCTTTTGTGTCTAGATTTTATAAAGTCTTTTAGGAGATATTTGCACATGATTCAACAATGAAGTATTTATTATTCTTGAAAATCATACTCCTCAATGATAAAAACTTTAAAATTTTGAATTTATGAACTTTACCTTTCCTTGCCCTCTTCCTTCAGAGTCATTGGTCTCATTGGTCAAATGTTCTAAAGCTCTTTCTTGCAATCAACTTCTCATAACTCTATGTTCAAACTTCCTAGATTTAAAACTTTTGTGCTTTACTCTTTTCATATTAAGCCATATAATTTTACTACCCAAGATTTATATTACATCCATTTATTTTCTTTCACAAGGCATGCCATGATAATTACACTATGATTAGCTAGACAAATGTTATTTTTACTAATAAGAATGAGCTTCACACTTTAAGTCAAGCAAGCACTTGACACCAATGTTGAAATGGTGTTGGCGTGAATTGATAAATAAATAAAAACTTCTTTATAACTCGAAATCTTTCATGATGTGGAGGTTAAAAACCCTTACAACCTTTGGATGTGGGGTCAAAACTCAAGATAACATGTCTTTTACCTCAATGACTACATGCTGAGGATGACGTCATTGAACTAGATGTGTTGCAATTGACGACATGCCATTTTAAGAATTGTTTGTATTTTGTGTCTCTAGTTGTGTTCAAATCAAATGTATCAAAGACACATGGTAAATTGGCCTTGGGCCATAAAAAAAACTTGACTAAGTAGGAAAATATGTCATTTTAAGTATTGTTTGTATTTTGTGTCTCTAGTTGTGTTTAAATCAAATGTATTAAAGACATATGGTAAATTGGCCTTGGCATACAAACTTGACTAAGTAGGCAAATATTAATGTATACCATTTTTAACCAGAGAAGTAAATAAAAAGAAAATATTTATGGCCTTTCCATTAACATGAAAAACATCTAAACCAATACACCGTTAAGAATCTCAACATTTCCTGAACCAAGTATTGAAGGATAAATACCATCACAAATTAAAAAATTGTTGAATTGAGTGATTATCCTTTTCATAGGAAGTAAATAAAGAAGGGTTACCAATCATATGGTGCGAAGCCCTGAATCTATAGTTCAATAAAGATTACGAGGAATCTTGAATTTACTTCTTGAATTTTTACAAGACACATCGTGTGGGCGATGTGATGATATTACGTCTGTAATGTGTTCATATTGTGTGCACACTGCTTTTCCCTATCTTGCATGGAATCTTGTCGAGCCTAATGCGTAAAATGCTTGTAATCTTGTGTGGGTGGGTTTTTGCAAAACTTTGGTTGCACCTAAAAGATCCACCAACTTAGTGCGCATAACTTAGTGCGCATGACTTTAACTAACTTGATACTGTACAATAAAGATATAATTGAAACACACTTTCATATGTATAAAATATGAAAATATGTACATATAATTGTTCGTTAGCATCAACTAGATTATCTTCCTCGCTTGGCATAATAACATTGTTGTTCTCAAACAGATGTTTTGATCTGAAATCATGTCATAGGACAACCACCAATCCATATCCAAGACATTCAGGTAAGAGAAAACTTGGTTTTGCCACAATGTTCGGGGTAAACATAAGGTTCATTCTTTTCATCCATCTTTTTAGAGTTTATACATATTGGCCTCCTCTCATGATCTTCCTTTACATTATTCTGGTCAAAAGTATTCTACCACTTGCACCTGAAAATAACGCATTGAAAAGATGAGAAGTCCACTTACATGATCCCTCTATTGAGATTTCATTCGAGGTTTGTCAATAACCAAATGAGACCAAAAAATCATTTTAACAAAACCCAACGAGTTAATAAATGAAACACATAAAACATGAATACCCCACAATATTTATAAAATGGTTAATAAAAAAATAACACATAATAATTAAGCATCATAATTATTAATAATTTACATTAATTCTTATCTTCACGATCTACCTCTATAAACCACTTTTATTCGAAGCATTATACAAACTTTAAGTAGCGAGGCTACAACTAAAATATTCTCATCATTCCTGACCGTAGCCCATAATGGTGTTGAAATATGTATTTTGCATACAAACCGATACTATTGTCGATCTACACTCGAAGATCGTCATTCAATAAAATGCAAGAAAATGGGGAAGGAAGCGAAGGCGTCCCTGTAAGACAGTATGCATAGAAGCAGAGGCGGACTACTCATTTTGGTTTGACATGATTACAGTGGCTGCAACGCATTGAAACCATCATCGCCTTTGGAGGAAATCAAAGAAGAAGAGAGAGCCTGTAATCTACCGAAATAGATCCATTCCATCTCCAGTAACTCCGCTATAAAAACCTACACAGATGGACCAGCGCTGAACAATCTTTAACCCTCAAACTATTTACATAAAATATATTCGCATCAGCCTGGAACAAACTCTGCAAACTCTGTACAACTTGGATTTGCTTTCCCCTCAGAAAGTTGTCAATATCAATGCAAGGGCAATTAACAGTGCCCTCGCAGACATAAATGAATACTGTACTTCAGTAACTACTCCTCATGACTACCCTGAAATGTTACAGTTGGGAATAATATCAATCATCGTTACAGAATTACCATTATTATTACACAAACTTAAATAGAATTGAGATTACAAAACATATATATATGATCTGTGATTGAATGAACATATATATATATATATATATATGATCTATGATCTGTCATAAGGCTGCTGGTTGGGGCAAGTTTAACCTACAAGTTTTGGAAATTAGTCACATAGTTGCTTAATACCTGTAACAAATCCATTCTCGAAATGTAAACATCACGCCTTGACCAGTTTTGGAGGAGCGATGGTGAGGTTTAGGGTTTCAGTAGGTATTCTGGGATTCTCTGTCTGGCTCAGTCTGCTCTTCCGGTCGTTTTCTGCACCCCTAGCTATGGTCCTGGAGTCAAACTGAGCTCTCCTCAGTCCAGTACCAACCAGGTCACCAAAGAGGGAATTTTTTATTAAAATTCCATAGCTAGTTTTTTGTGTTTTTTCCCTGTTTTTGGTTTTTTGGTTTCCCTGGCAGGGTTGGAACGGTCCTCCCCGTTTCGAAATGATGTGCTAGTTTCCGTACCCCTACCCGTCATATCTGCTTCTCCTCCGTGTTCAGAAGCAGGTGGGGTTGACAATGCTACCCTAAAACTATCACGTGACGCCATAACTCCAGAATGGGGACGTGTCTACGACAGCGATGGACAGCTTGATCATCGTCCGGACGGTGAAAAGATCTTGGACTTTGATGTCAAGGGTGCAAGTTAGGCTTCAAATTTGAAGCCTTCAGAGCCCTTCAAAGGCCATTTTAAACGTCATAGAAGGCCACAAGGAATTTTACCATGCAAAAAAAAATTATTTTCATTTCCAGCACTTCAATAATGAAATTGAGTAAGCCTCGGTAAATTTAAAACAGAAGGGCAGCTACAAAATTTGCCTATCCAGGGATTCAGTGGACTATGGGAGAGTTGGGACTCAAAGTCTTCCCAAGTGCCCTTGAATAGTCGATCATGGATGAGGATCTCAGTCCCAATCGACACGGACCATGGTGGGCCACTAGGCTACCTAGTGCCAAGTTCAAGTTGGTGAGTCGGGATTGTGACTCACGATTCGATGTTCACTTTCAAAGAATTTAATGGCATTAGCATGCATTACTAATTCACCAACTTCATTAAATCTTGGTATGAGATGCTGCCACCTGCCAATTCAATTTTCCATCTGTCATCTTATTGTTCACAGAGTCACGTGATCTCACAACTTACAAGTCGCTTGAGTATTTGAGTATATGATGTGAAATTAAATACTCATATGAGTCATATATATGGATGGTGAATTGATTTGATAACCCTCCACTGTCAAGGTTCCGTAAGGAAAAACTAATGGTGTTATTTTTTGAGTTACAACTTACAAGTTGCAATTTACAATGCATTGAGCAATCTTTATTAGATTTGAACCTAACCTGGTCCAATGCAGGGTATGTAAGTTTCCAGACCAGGTTTTCACCCAGTGCTAGACATTTCTATTATGACCACCACAAGATTGGGATGACGGATCTTTGGTAGTAGGCTAGTAGCACGCCGCCCTTTGTTTGTGCTCATGAATCATATCCTATACTAGTTAGTCCAGGATTCTAGGATTTATTCCAATTTCCATTCATTTACTGGGGTCAGAATCATTTGAATCTGCACTCCCAGTCTCCCACGGTCCACCTAGGCTGCTTAGTCTACCTATCTCATCGGAGGAAGGGGGTTAGGCAATAGAGACAAAGGCAACTGGAATGGAGGGCCATTCAGAGAGAATGGTTGTACAATATGCATATAGTCATCTCTTAAAGAAACGAAAGAATTTGTCATATAACTAACTAAATATTATCATTACTTAATTTGTCGGAATGCTTACACAGTAACTCTTGCGCCCGAGCTGTTAATGAGGGTTTCCTATGTCTACAATGGCTATGATTTAGAGAGGCTCGTTCCCATCATTATAGCACCAGTGGGTTTCTTTTGCAAATATCTCTATTACGTCTCCCCTCCTCACTCACCTCACCTCACCTTTTGACTTGTCCTCTTCTTCTTCTTCTTCCTCCCGTGGGCTCTCTAATCTATGCCCTGAGCCCCCTCATAACGAAGAATGATCTCTGAAAGTCTCTAGAAACATCGTGAAAACAATACCCAATTTTCCCTCACCTGCACAGATATATCTATGTTATGTAGAAGCAATTATAAAATGATTTTTTTTGTAATCATGTGAAATACACAAACATGCATTCGCCTACCTCGAGCAAGGTAAACCAACTCAGGAGTGCCGGGATATTGTGGAATAGAGATGGCGTTGCTTCCAATCGTCTTTCTATAGAAGGAAACAGTTGCACACTTGTTGAAACCTGGAAAATCGCAGGTGACAACAGTTAGGGATTCTCCCCAGTAAACGTTCCCAACTAGCCCGTTACTATTTGGTATGGGGAATCCGTCCGGTTTACGGTCCGGCTACCGTAGGTCAAGTAACAAAAATAAAAAGTTTTACCGGTTGCGGCCCGGTCCACCGTGTATGTTTTTTGTTTTTTGTATTTAGGTATGATATGCAAGTGCCTATCTAAGAATGCAGATTGATAGAGAATACGAGGAGCAGTCACAATGTGATGCACAGGTTCTTACCTCTCATCTTAACTCTCTCGCATCTAAATCACACAGCAAGAAACTAAAAATAACTATCTAAGCTATCCCCAGGGAGCAGAATTATCATTTATCAATGAGTAATGTGTTTTGTGCATGCATTAAGAAAAATCACAGATAGTTGTTACTTATTTCAAAACACATGAACATTTATAGATATATGAACAACAAGATAGCTAATTGTTTATGAACAACATTCATTACTCATAGTGGAAATTTCATAGAATAAACTATAGAGCATTCATACAAGAACATAGGTTCAAAGAGTTGGAACGATCTCACAGTTAATGGACACAAAGCTGAAAACGAAATAGTTCACATTCAACCTATGTCACATGGTTCGAGTTCGAATTCGAGTTCGATGACCTTGAAATTCGATTCGAATTCGATTTTTTTTATGAAGTTCGGGATGAGGTTCGGCATTAGGTTTGCCAATATAAAAAATTTCTTATATATAATAATATATATAATAAAATATACAATAAAACAAATGAAGAAAATATATCAAATTTTATCATTAATGTTTATACAATAAAACAAATGATTCTTTAATGAATATTGAACTATAGATTTATTTTTAACGTCAGTAAACAGAAAGGAGAGCTTATTTCTAAATCCATACTATAGTAATATATTAACTGTACAAATTTATAGTAATATATTAACTGTACAAATTTATGGATAGATAATAATAGAAATACATTTATTGAAAACCCAATTATAAAAATCTAATTTAGTATAACCTTAATCGATTGGTTAGTATAACCCCAATTATAAAAGCTTTTGTGTTCTCTTGCAGATAGAATGTTTATACTAGTTACGCTTTCATATTCTCTTGCCAATGATATATATATATATATATAATCTAAAGGCGTTATGAATTAAACCTATTATTAGTTGAATGAACTTTTCCAAGTTTTGATAGGAAACTTTAATATCTCCAATTGCGGTCGAAATACATGGAGAAAACCAAAAGTAAGACGGCCACTCTGTGGAAGAAGAGAAAGAACAATTAATTTTTCCTTTATATCATAGTGAAAAAGGCAAATCGTCGTTGGAGACAATCGATTTAGATTTCGAACTAGAAAGCTCATATCATTTATTCACTACAAAGGCAGTTCGTGCTCATAACAATGGACCGTAATTATCATACGACAGTGACTCAGTTTTCGTGAGATCAAGTTGACTTTAACCTCCAAAGGGCGTCTCAGGTCTGATTGTTGCAATCGATGTTGGAGCCATAGTCGACGCCAAGAATGTCCCAGTATCGCTTGTAAAAGCCGACGCGGTCGTCCTGTTGAGGGCTGCTTCCTTTCCCGCACTCGAGCCCACCATTTATGATGTTAGTCACCATTCCATATCCCGCTGCTCTCCCGACGCCACTGTCGGTGCCGGACGGACTCCATTTTCCCCTCATCACGTCGTGACAAGAAGGCTTTGGAGATTGCGGGGTCATCCAGAACCAAATCGCCGTTTTAAAAGAGACCGTCGAATCGGTAGCAACAATGTTCGGGTTGTTTATGCCGTCGAATCCGAGAGCAGTTCCGGCCGGTCCATAGTCGTAGTTCCTGATAGATAATCGGGGTCGTGGAATAATGAGCAGTGTGGACTCCGGAGCAGATGAAAAGGACGGGACAGTGGCACGCGTTCTTGAAATTCGTTTTTGAAATTCGCCAAAAATTCGCCTGAAATTCGCTTGAAGTTCGAGTTCTTTGAGGTTCGATTAGATTCGATTCGATTCGATACGGTTCGCCTTAGAGGTTCGGCCTTGGAATTCGCCGAACCTAAACGAATTTCGATTTTTTTTTAAAGTTCGGCGAATTTCGAACTCCAAGGATAAAATTCGCCGAATCCTGTGACATAGCATTCAACACATCCATGGCACAGCATTTGAAAAGTTCCACCAAGCTTTCTCCAACAGGAAACTTGTAATTCTTATTGCAAAAAGAAATAGTTCTTCTTACAACATGTTCTCACAAATCTCAATGGGAAGAAGTCCTTTTCTACAACTAACTCTCCTATACTTATACAAAAAGACAAAACTTTTGGGTTGCCCCAAAGTGACTCTTGGGCTTCCCCAACGTTTCCATTCCCAAAATTTGTCCATTAGTGAGTGCTCATACATTATACGATACATTACATTCAAAACAAAATTAAATAAAGCATTTTCATGAAGAGGACCCTGCTTGATCATTGATGAACTTTTTCCATGCTTGGGCCTCTGCTGCTATGCTTTCAAAATCTGAAGGTTCAAGAAACCGAATGTTTATTTCATATTTTGCAGCCTGATTTCTAACCACCTCAATTCTTGCTAGACTCAAACGTAGTTGATCTTCAAGTAAATGGATGCTGACTGCTGAATGAGCTACTGCATTTTTCAGGATCTACTCATCTAAATCTTTGACCTGTTGCATCTTCTGTTCATCCTCATGGTACCTTCTCTGTAGTAGTTCTGTGAATAGCTCATGCTCTGGTAATGCATCCAGTCTTTGTTCTGCAGCCACTTGACATCTGTTGTAGGTGACCAACCCTTCTGCAGTATTCAGTACAGGCTGCTCTCATTTTCTTCACAGTCTTCTTGAATTCTTCTACAGTATTTATTGCAAACTCTAACAGATCGTAATCCTACTTTAAGCTATGTTGATCTTTAGTTGGTAAATCTGCAGGGATTTTTTCATTGGTTTCTATCCTTACTATCCTTCCAGTCAGGACTTCCAAAATATCTTGAGACCTATCTACAAAATATGAGGTAGTTTTCAAGATTTCCTCCAATCTGCTATCTATCTGTAAGATTTTACATCTTTCTTCCTCAATAAACACCTGCAGTTGGTGCATTCTTCTTCGTTGGTCTAGGACATGCTCCTTTAGAGGTTGGGTATCAGTTTGATGTTCACTGGCATCCTTCAGTGATGCTATTAATGAAGCAATATGTCCTTCAAAACTTGCCACCTGCACTCGGTATTGTTTTTCCCTTTCTTCTATGGTGGCCCTCTATGCCTCCAACTCAACAACTTTGCTCTGCAGCTGATCCTTTTCTGCGCTCAAAGTTTCATATAATACTTTGAGGTCATTGTTCTCTATCTTCAACCCTTGATATTCTAGCTGTAACCTCTGTAGTTTTGCTAGACTATTCTGAGCCTCCCGTTCATTCTTCTCTACTGAGACTTCCAAGGCCATCTTACTTGCCTGCAGAGTTTGGAATTCCATCTTTGAAGTCCTTACTTCATTATACATATCTTCAAATTTTCTCTTTAACTTGTTACCTTCATCCTTCTCCTTTTTTAGAGTGTCCTTCAGCTGTGCTGCATTTTTCTTGATTGCTCAAGGTCTGTCATAAGTTTATCCACATTGTCTTCAGTGGCCTGGATTAATGCCACCCCAACTCTGGCCGCCAGTCGTGGATCTGCATCTGTCCTATGCACCAAAGTTTTATCAGTAATCATCATACCTGATTGTCCTCCTGTTTCGAATTTTGCCTCAATTCTCTTGACAATCCTCTTCTTCTCTTTGTCATAGAAGATGGTGTTGAAATCAGGGACCTCTTCTCCTTCCTTTTACATAAAAGGTATTAGATTCAATACAGAAAAAAAAACATGTTCTTGTGTGCTGCCAGAAGTTGCAGCAGAGTCCTAAGGGTCAGGATTATCCTGATGCTCTTGATCTATGTGATCACGTGCCCCTTGTGCATTTGTCTGTTCAGTAGTTTGTTGGTCTTTCTTAGCTCCTGCTAATCTTAGACCTTCACTTTCTTTTTGTTTTTTCTTTATCTCTTCATCCTCCTCCTCCTTTTTTTCTTCTTCTTCCTTCTTTTTCTTTTCTTCTTCTTCCTTCTTTGCTGCTTCTTCTGCAGCTTTCTTTCTTTCTTCTTCTTCATTCTTAAGCCAACTTTCTGCCTCCTGTGCTAGTCTCCTAGCATCCTCTTCTCTCTTTTTAGCTTCTTCTTCTTCAACTTTCTTCTGTGCAGTTTTGCCCTTACCGCCCACACTGGTGATCTTCTGTTTAAATCTTCTCTTCAATGCAGTCATGTTCCTTGCATTCCTGAAAACTTCTTCATCCTTGTCCCAGAAATTTGCATATTCAAAATGAACATTTGCTTCTTTGCAATGCTCCGCAACCTTCTTTTGGGAGTCATTCTTGTGGAAGCTCATCTCCCCAAAATGAAAATGCTCCAACTCTTGTACAAATTCAGTAGCTCGTTTAATATTTCTGAACTTATAATTCCCTATCCAAAAAGGGATAGCAAGGTAGGTTGCCTTCTTATGTTCAAACAAAAAGCTTCCGACACCATCAAGATACACCTGCCTAACTGCTTCTTTATGTACCACATAATCAGTGGCATACTGGGGTGTAGTAGAGAAGGTGCCCTAGAGAAACCATACATTCTAATGTACATCCCCTCTTCAGTCAAATAATAACTCCCATGTTCCTCAATGACTTTGAATGCTTCCTCGGACATACAGTTGCATTCTGTCATGAAGATTAAAGTATACAAAAGCATAATAAAATGTTCACATATCTCCTTATAGTGACTATAATATTTGTGTGCCCAAAATAGTTTGTATTCAGTGTACACAGGGGTTATGTCCCTGTCCCAATTGCACCTTAAGGCTGGAAATGGCTGGGTACATAATATACAATCCATTAAGATGGAGCTCATATAGAATTCAGACTTCTTCTGGGACACCCCTCCCAAAGCTGAAGATATGCAAGCTAAGAGGCTGTTGGACACAATGTTTGCCCAATTGAATATAGTCCCTTGGGTGGCCACATAAAAAATAATGAGAATCCATCCCAACTTGAAACTTTTACCATGATCTCTCCCAAACACTCTGTTCAACATCAGTGCTATAAACCTGTAAGGAGTCCAGAGAGTGGCTGTATCATACTCTCCTGATGGCCTGGTTCGAATGTTCTTCCTAGGTATCATCATTCTCTTCACTGTTTCAACTAGGTCCAAATTTATCTCCTTCAGCCAATTTTTAGTCAAGTATACTTGAGCAGGAGGTAGGTGATATGCTAGTGAGACATTAGCAAGGCTGTATGCAGCATATCCCTGTTTGGCAGTATTTGCTAAGATCATGGTGGTCACATCGGCCTTAGGCAGAATCCAACTGATCACCTCTGAGCATGGGAACAGCTCAGGTCTTGTGGCTACCTTCATAAGAGCCGACTTCTCGATGTTGGCATATATGGTCAACACTTCGAATCCAGCATCAAGCACATCCTGATTCGAAATCATTCGATATATCTCACCCCATTTGTAGTCTGGCTCTACCCCGGTGGTAGCTCTAGTGTCTTCATAGATATATTCCACCTTAGTAATGACTTCCACATCTGGTTCTTCGTCAGCAACAGGAGCCTTCTTCTTTTGTCTTTTAGACATATCTCCTTTGAAGAAGTAGTCCTGTCATAGACCAAACATACTCTTAGGCCATTGTAGCTTTCAATCAGTATTCTAAGAATGAAGAAAATGTATAAAACATTTACCTCTTCCATATGCATTTTCAACAGATAAACTATCAGAAAATTAATGCATAATAGAATAACGAGCGTAAAAAACTTCTGCAAACTAGGTCTGAAAAATTCTAAGTCCGACTGCAGCTAAAACATGACCTAGCTAGCACATACATCGTTTAAACCGAAATGCATCTTAACTCTTCGCCAAAACGAAAAACCCCTATCAGTGAGGCTCGTCTTCGAAAATGAGGCCCTACGCGGAAATCCCAGTCTGAACGAGAATCAAAACCTCCGACGTCCCGGAAAAATAGGGTAAATGCCCACGATGGAAAAAGAACTGAAAATCCCCTCCCCAGATGGCCATAAGCAACCCCACAAAAAACGGTGCAGACAGCATAACGCATGTCTGCACCAACCTCCTAAACCTTCGGACCGAGATCGAGTTTTCATAACGGCTTGAAAACTGGCTCAAGAAAACAAAAACCCCCACCGTAAATGCTGTGAAACTGACCAATACTTCACACCGTAATCATATAAATTCAATCTAGACATCTAACCACACCACGGCGGGAAAACCCAACCAATGAAAGACCCTAGTTCCCAAAACGACTCATAAAATCATAGGAAGGAAAAACTATGGTTGGCCTACCTGGAAAACGAGTTACAGTCGACGGGACGGTCCAACACTTCCACGGCAGCATTCCAAACGCACGAAATCCCGACAGCTAAGCACAGATGCACAGTTCGACTCGACAGGGACAGCAAACGCGAGTTCACAAGGGTAAACAATAAAATAATAACCCCGTCCTATATATAGACTTCGGTGAAAAAATGTCGGCAAGAAAAACTTCATCGGCAAGCGGACTAACTAAGGATCGGGCGATTAGTTCGTCAAGGAGCCGCAACGGCGGGCGATGGACAGACTCTCGTCTCCACCATGTCGGCGAGGACAAACACTAAGTGCCGCCGTAGTCACGCATCGGATAGCGGAGCCACTAACTAGTAAGGTATCGGCAGATGAACCAACTAAAACGCCGGAGCGATAGTGTACTGCGCAGCCGCAACGGCGAGAGCCATACAGCCTAAGGGCTCCACGACAAAATAAAACGTCGGCGAAGATCGAAACAAATCATCGGTAAACGGAACAACTATACGTCGAATGGTTAGTCTGCTGAGGAGTCGCAATGGCGAACGAGATAAGGACTACGGCTTCCGATTAAAGTCATAAACTGTTCCGAGAGCGAAAAGCAAAAATATCGCAAAGTCAAAAGTTAAACAATAAAACCACGACATCGAAAAATATAAGAGCTAACTGTCGGAACATTCATCATTTAGCTTCCTCAACGGCGGCTGCGTAGAGAACTACAGCCCCGATTCATTGTTCAAATGACTTCCGACAGTGGAAGAGGAAATTATCGACAAACCAAAACTTCAAGTTCAAGTCAATCAAAAGATAGTCATTCACTTCTGAAAATGGTAAACAATTTATCTCAATTCAACCTTAAAAGATCCAAAATGTAGCAAAGGAACAACAAAGTTCAGCAATCCAAAACAAATCCAGGCAAGATAAAATTAAAAGGAGGGTCCAAAATTTTTAGAAAATTTAGGAAAAAGTTGCAGCTGCAACAACACTCTAATTCCTCGTTGTCTTCTACGGTGGGAAACTCGAAGATTCCACCTTTTTCATAGGTAGGAGCAAGAGAAGAAAAGGTAGAATGTTAGGTAGGCTGGATTGAGCTTCCCCGAACTTAAAGAGATTGGTGAAGTCTGTGAAAAAAAAAACATTATTTTGGGTTTACGAGTATTGGACAGTCGGAGGTCGGGACTCAGACTCTCAACTCTCCAATTATATGCTTCAGTGTCTCCCTGGTTTCTATTTCCTACAGAAGATTATGCAGAGCTAAGATGTCGACTTAGTTGTCGTGAATTTACAGGTATGTATAGCATTTTACACTTGTGTAACATTTTATATGTGGATAAAAGTTAAATGTGTTTCTTGTTGGAGTTCCTTCTGGTTCTATAAATATAAGGGTTTAAAATTTCTCCATCCAAAATGTTGTTTAAAATTTGTAATGTATTATGCGATTGCATTTTCGCCAGACTAAGTCTCGAATACTCAATAGATGTAACCTTAAAAAACCCAGTATTTAAATGAAATCAGAACCAAAATAATGTATACTTTTCATAGTCTAGGACCACAACTTTGTTGGGCGGAGGAGCAAGAAGAAAGAGCCTTGTATTTGAGTTCCAAATCTGTCAATGTTATTTATCTGTCGTGAATTGTAAACATTAGGTTGAAAGAAAGAACAATATTTGAATATAAGTGTTTGAATTGTTCCAATTTCCTTAATGAAATCCAATAGTTGAAAGGATAAAATATTTAACAACCGACACTGTAAATGTTGTAGACTGTGACCCCTTCATTTTCCTGTCAGCCTTTTAATAATGGAAACAAGAAGTACAAATTGTCTACCAATATATCTAAACAAGGGAATCCCTTGATGAACATTCATGAATGAGGGACTGGGAGTGCAATGATCTAGCAAAGAACATGATTTCAACATCCTCATTGTCGCAAACCTCGCAAACGCGTGTTTATGATTCGTCTTCCTTATTGACTTTGGTAGAAACTAGACACCCAGCTTGTAGTGATATTTGTTGGAGAATTTAAAGTTCTTCCTTATAGTGGACTAATAAATACTTAAACTTTTCAAAAGGGCTGATAAACTCGATATAGATTGGAGGGACTATCCATAATATAAGTAAAATTGGGGATTTTGTTTGATCACTTCGAATTGGGGTATAAACTCGATATGCATTGGAGGGACTATCCATAATACACCTAAAATTGGGGCCTTTGTTTGATCACTTTGATTTGAGCATGTGGGGAGGACATGATTCAATTCTAAAAATAACTGTTGAATTTAGGGTTAGTAAAAAAGTTTCTCCGTGAAAGCATTAGGTATTACATTCTGGGGTTTTTCTTTTAGGTAGGCCCAATCACACTTAACCAATAGAGCCACCATCAAGCTGAATCAATCCTCCATTCAAAGGTCCTTCCAAATTCCAATGCCTTATTTTATCAACGACCTAACAATCGAGTATTTCATCGGCCCGACAGAATTGTCCCTTATCTAAGATCAATAAACTATATGCTCCAGGGACCGAGAGAGTACATGGTTTACCTCACTAATTCCATGTAAATGTTGAATCACTCGAGATTTCTTCTTATTGTCATTTTTTTTCTATACACTGTTTTTAATAAATAATAAAATTTTGTTGTACACTTACAATTTCAAATAAAAAGAATGATTTATTTTTACATGTCAACATTGAAGGGTTCAATTTCTCACAACCCTTCAAAGTGAAATGGGACCCTACCCTTCAAATTTGATCCCTGGGTGCAACGGGTTTTTTCGCAAACGAGAGCAAGAAGGACTCGAAGCCCAAACAGCTTAGGTTTGAGAAGGTCCAGAAGGGCAAACCCATGTGTGTTTTAGGCCGTGATGTTGCCATGGATCTGGTGCCGGCGTTAACCATGAGATCTCTGGTCGGTAAAATGGAGTTCGCCAAAATCACCAGAGCAGAGTTAATGGTATGGATACGCGAGAAGTGGAAACCCTATCTTCATAACATTCCTAAGGTTTTTGCTCTAGTTATCGGCTGGTTCGTCTTTCATTTTCTTTCGGAAGAGGACAGATTGGTGATGGAGGAGAAGTTCTAGGTTTATGGCAAGGGTTCTTTGGTTTCGTCTCGCTGGAGTGTGGACTTCGATCCGAGGAAAGCAAAGTTGTTAAAGCGCCATCTCTGGGTAGTTTTACCAGGTTTCCCCCTTTTTTGCTGGAATATCATGGGTTTCAGAGCTGTGGCGAACTCCATTGGTCGGTTTATCCATATAGATGACGACCACCTTTTAGGGTCTGAACGCAAAGCTCCACATGTCTTGGTAGAAATGGATATGGAGAACGCGCTCCCGGAGGAGCTAGAAGTAGTGTGGGATGGAGGCTCTTTCTTGCAGAAACTCGACTACTTGCGAGTTCCCTTTCGCTGTCACCGGCACCGAAGTACGGGTCATTCTAAAGATTTTTGTAACTCTTATAGTCAAGGGGATTTGGAGGATAAAAAATACAAGGATATTAAACCGGAACTGTTTGACGGTATCAACTTTCCTCTCCCGCTAGATCATTCCTCGGTTTCCTCGTTTGTTTGTAAGTTTGCAAACTCTGTTCCTACCCTGTTAAAATTTATGTCTGTTGAAGAGATTCTAGGTTTTCTTTCAGTTGCTGATAAACCCATTTTGTCCAAGGAAGATGGGGTTCCCCCGGGGTTTATGATTAATTCTTTTAGGCTATGGTTGAGGTAGGAAACCCACAGGAGGTTGGGGTCCAATCCACTCCTTGTCTGCCTGTGGTTTCGAACAGCTCCCCCTCCTTGGAGATCCCTATGTTCAGCAATTCGGATTTTCTTCCATTAAATAGGAATCTCCCTTATATTCAGATTTCCTCTTCACCGGTACAAGATTATGCATACCCTCTGTTTTTAGGGTCGAAGGGTGGGATAAAACCTCTGGATATTTTTTCGACGGTCCCTGAGGATCCGGATATCTTGGCTATTTCCTCCATCAAGAGACCAAATGTGTCGATTGGAAAACCCTGAAATAAGGGAAGAGCAAAATCGAACATGGGGTTTATAGCAGAAAGTGTGGATAAGGCATCTGTGTGTCTTAACCCTCGGGTGTCGTCCCTGTTGATTTTTCTGAGCAGCATCAAGAACCATTGTCTTAGGAGAATGGGGACACCTGGTCCAGGACCATGGTGTGAACTCAACCTAGTATTGAGTGATCATTCTGTTGAATGATGATATCTGGTCATTGACCATGATATGGACCCAGCTCTGCCCTAGGGGAACTCAACCTTGTGTTGAGTGACCATTCTGTTGAATGGTAGACATCTGGTCCGGGACCACGATGTGGACCAATCTAGTACTGGTAGACTCAACTTAGTTCTAAGTAGCCATTCTTTTGAATGGAGGCACTTGGTCAGTTACCAGGTTACCAGGATTCAACTCGAGGCTGAGGGCCATTCTCTTGGAGAATGGAGGCGCTTGGTCTGTTACCAAGTATTTGACCTAGTGTCAAATTATGCAGCCTATAGTTGAGGCACCTGGTCTGTTACCAGGAAGATACTATAAGCCCTAGACTGGGTCTAGGCATGTGTAACACTCTGACCCTTGATCAGTGGGCTTTACGATCTTCTCCAAGGGTTAGATAACCTTGGTTAAGACACCCTAGTACCCGATCTTGGTGTCACACAAAGTGTGAGATAAAAGCATTAGTAATTCTCTTAGTTTATGATGATGTAATTTGAATGGAAATAAAAGACCATGTTGACCACATGTGATGACCACAGGGGCACTTAAAGAAGGCTAAAGAAAAAGTAAAAAANAAAAGTGAAAGTGCAAAAAGACCTTTAGCACCACTAAAGGCAAAAGTCAAAATTAGAAAAGAATAAAATATTATTATTTTGAGATTTCTAATTTTGGACCACTTACAGGTGACTCAAAGGATATAATAAAAGAAGATCAAGCCAATTCATTATTACACACACACTTGCTCTCACAGGTACAGCTGCTCTTCAAGAAGATCTCACAGGTTTGAAGAAGAAAGTTTTTATAATTGTGCCCTAGCATGGATGAGTCTAACTAGGGCATCATCATCCACTTGAAGGCAAACCCTAAACAAGGGTTTTATCATTTTGTTGTCTTAAGGGTTTCTATCAAAACCCTCCATCATCTCCGGGCAGCATCTTCTCTCCTTGAGCAACCTCCTTTCCAACTCCGGGCATCTCATATACAAATCGAGCAGCAGATTTTTGTTAACGGGCAGCCCTCTCCTTCACGAGCTGCCCTCTCCTCACTGTCGTGCAGGCCACGTTGGGGCCCTTGCCTCTTCGGCACCCTCGGGCAACCCTCGGCAGGCACACCCATGAGGGTCTAGCCCACGATAAACCCTTGGGTAGCCTACGGGGCAGACCCTAAGAGGCTGTCGTGGCCACATAGGCCCTCCAGGCAGCCTATAGGCAAACCCGTGAGGGTCCTGTAGCAGACCGCAGGTCTACTGGGTCTGTATAGACCCTCGAGCCAGCCCGTAAGGCCACGGCCTAAGGAAGCCTGCCCTCCAGGAAGCAGTCACGCTGCCAAACAGAATAGTCGGGCAACAAAGACAGGCAGCGAACAGAAAAACGAGCAGCGGATAGTGTGGGCAGACAGCCAGGAATCTGGGTAGGTGTACAGATGGGCAAACTGACAGGACAGGCACAGAGGTCAGATCCAGGCAGGTACAAAAGAATTTCGGGCAACCTGTAATTGATGGGCAAGAGAGAGAAAAGGACTACAAGCCCTAATTTCTGGAAGAAGCCCTAATTGGGCATTTTTATGTAATTGGAAAAATTGATCCTCAGATTTTGTGGTTTAACCCCGTTGGGGTTTGAGGAACTTTTTGAAGAATTTTCAATTATCTCATTTACGAGATGAATTACTAATGCTTTTGGGGTTTTTGTCCTTTAAAGTTTCCTCATGAAAAATTCTTGTGTCCATTGTGTTGATGTGATGAATGTTGTTTACTTCACTTATCATTTGTTTATGTTAGTCTGCAAATTTTAAAA
This sequence comes from Pseudotsuga menziesii, assembly GCA_001517045.1. Classification (NCBI taxonomy): domain Eukaryota; kingdom Viridiplantae; phylum Streptophyta; class Pinopsida; order Pinales; family Pinaceae; genus Pseudotsuga; species Pseudotsuga menziesii. The sequence continues at coordinate 225,730 of LPNX011014085.1, read as the reverse complement.
GTATTATGCTAATGCTAAAAACTTAACAGTCCCTGTATGACAAAGGACTTAGTAGGGATTCAAAGTCTTCTCCTGTTGTTGCATCTGACCGGGCTCTTAGAGAATCAGCGGCCCTCTCTTTGGTTCATAAATGATATTTGACTCCTTCAACATTAGAGGGCTAGGCAGTGGCCCCAAAAGAGCTGCTCTGAAGGCGTTTTTGGAGAATTCGAAACCCTGTGTGTTACTAATTCAAGAGACTATGTCCAATGCGGGATCTGCATGTGATTATTTTCTAAAAATTAAACCGTCCTAACGAGTTTCCGCGTAGGATTCTAATGGATTGTCGGGTGGGACTTTAGTGGCTTGGAATCCGCAGGTGGCGGACCTTAAGACTTTCATTGTGTCTGCTAGTATTAGGGTTGAAGGCCACATCTTTGGATATTCGAAGGTGCTCAGGATTTTAAACATTTATGCCCCTTACAATAGGATATTGGAGTTTCGGGATCCTTTATTCTGTCTAGTTTATTGGAGGATAGGTCCCTGATAGTTGCTGGAGATTTCAATTTCACTTTGTCAATGGAAGAAGTTTGGGGTTCCGGAAAATCTGAAGACCCCCTAGCAGACTTTTTAAAGTCAAAATTCAAGGAATTGAAGCTGATTGACATTGTCCCTAATGTTTTGTCCCCAACTTGGTCGAATGGACGTTGTGGGGATGCTGGTATCGCTAAAAGGTCGGATAGGTTTTTTATGCCGAGGACCTGTGTGAGGATTTTGGTAAGTACAGATCTTGGACTCATTCTGTGGGTTATTCGAATCACTAGGCAGTTTTGCTATAGATTGATTTTGATAAAAGTATGGTACAATACCCTTTCAAATTCAACCCAATATGGCTTGAAGACCACCTTTTCTGTGATTTTATCAATGATTAGTGGCAAAAACTGTCTGTAGTCTCCTATTCCTCTGTGATGTTTGGTTTGGTTGCAAAGCTAAACAAGCTTAGAATGGAAGTTCAGGCCTAGGAGAAGATTAAAAAAAAAAATTGTGAAGGAGCTTGAAGTGATCGATGTTGAAATTCAATCTTTATCAAATGTGGTAGATGACCTCTTCTTCACTTTTGATCGAAAAGAAAGGCTTCTGGATTTGGAAACAAAACGGGGTTATTTATTAAGATGAAAGGAAGAGACTTTAAGACAAAAAAGCAAGGCGATCTGGTTAAAGGCAAGAGACAATAACACGAAATTTATCCATAAGTTCGCTAATCAAAGAAGAATGACGAACGTTGTGTGGGTAATAAGTACTGGGAATGGGGATATCTGTTATGACCAGAAAGCTATTAGAAGTGGTGATGTTGATCATTTTAAATCTCTTTTCTCACAAGTCCAGGGGTCCAATTTGGAGAGTCAAATGAAAATTCTTCGTAACTACCCTCGTTACTTTGAGAACGATGATTGTCTTTCTATTGATAGACCAGTTTCTATGACTGAAGTTAAAAATACTCTAAAGTTATTTGCCAAGGACAAAAGTCCAAGGCCTGATGGATGGACGATGGAGTTTTTTTGTCACTTTTTTTTATCCTTTTGTTCAAGAGATATCTGCTGTTGTGGAAGAAACTCGAGTACAAAGAAATATTAATGGGGTCCTGAACTCAACCTATCTAACTCTTATTCCTAAAAAAGATCGACCTGAAACTTTTAATGATTTTCGGTCCATTGCTCTTTGCAATCTGCTTTATAAGATTGTTTCAAAGATAATTGTAGAAAGATTGAAGCCGTTTTTGGGAAGGGCAATTTCTGAAGATCAGTTTGCCTTCTTACCTGATCGACAAATTACTGATGCAGTTGGGATAGTCCAAGAATGTTTACATCTGGTCAAATCACAAAAAAAATGTTTTTTCCCTGAAACTGGATCTTCTTAAAGCATATGACAGAGTCGATTGGTCATTTTTACGGTTAATTCTGGTTCAAATTTGCTTATCTCCTAACTTAGTTGAATGGATCATGATTTGTGTTCCTCGGCTAGATTTGTTGTGCTCATTAATGGTGTTTCCTCTACCTTTTTCAAAGGCAACAGGGGAATTCGTCAAGAGTGCCCATTATCCCCTTATCTGTTTATTTTAGCTATTGAGGGCCTTAGCCTCCTTATCCGTCAGGCAAAATCTCAAAAAAAATTCTCAAGGGGAGTTTTATTTCCCATCTTTTGTTTGTTGACGATGTTGTCATTATTGGAGGTGGATCTTTTGATGGATGGGTGTATCTGCAGAATATTTTAAAAATCTTTTGCGAAGCCTCGGTCCTGGAGGTAAGTGGTAAAAAGTCTTCTCTCATATATTCCTGTAAAGATGAAGCACTGAAAGCCTTCGTTGATCAGTTTATTTCCTTTTAAAATTGAGAGTTTTAAAGAAGGCTTCAAGTATCTGGGTTTTCTATTAAACCCAAATGGTTATCGTCCTAAAGATTTGGATTGGCTTTTCAAGAGAATCACCCGTAAAATTAACAATTGGCCCTTCAGATGGGTTTCTTTGGGTGGGAGGCTCACATTGGTCTCACCTGTTCATCAAGGCATCCCAGTATATTGGTTTTCCTTATTTTATGTCCCTGCTTCTATTATTTTCAAGATTAGAGCTAAAATCTTTCACTTTCTGTGTCTGGGTAGGAAGGAGACGAGTAAGTTTCATTTGACTCCCTGGGAAAGTTTATCTGCACCTCGTGATCTGAGTGGTTGGGGGATTAAGCATCTTGCTCATTTCAATCATTCCTTATGTGCAAAAAATTTATGGAGATGCCTGTTTAATACCGGCCTTTGGGGAAAACTCATAAAGGCGAAATGTTTAAAGGGTCTGGATCCTATACATTGGATCAGGGAATTTTCTGTGAAAAATTCCTCAGTCTCAACTATTTGGAATAACCTGAGTTGGCAGGTGGGTAGAGGCATTCAAATTTATATGGGGCTTGATCCTATTTGTGGCATTGGAGATGGTTATAACCTATCTCAGGAGTTGGTTTTGGAACTACATCGTAAAAACTTTCTTGTGTTAAAACAAATTCATTTGGGCCCTCAAATCAACAGGTGGGCTGATTTTTCAGATCTGGGGCTGACATGACACTTTGCAGAGGAATGGGATCTGTTTATATCTAAACTTTATGAAGGGAACATCATGCTAAGTGACAAGCCAGGCAAGCTGGTTTAGTCGTGTTGTTGCCCGAAACTGGCACGCGGGTGCCGAAAGCCCAAACCGCGGGCACGTCGGCCCAGCAACAACCTCTCGAGAGAGAGAGGCCAATGTCACCACACCTTCTCTCTCCTCGCTTCAGGCTGGCTCTTCTCCAGCTCTAGGGGGGTTTCCCTAAGTTCGGATCTCTAAGGCAGGTGCAGCTGAGGGCAGGGTGATCTGAAGAGGCTGCCTTAGAGAAACTCGGGTAGCAGAAAGGAAAATAAGTCGGATTGATGGGCAGGAAGGGAAGGGAGGATCAGTCCTCGAGAGAAAGGCCAGTACCAGTATCAGAAGGGCGAATGGAGTCAAAAGGGGAATCAAAGAGGCTTTGTGTTTTGCAGAAAGGAGATCAGGCTGGTCCGCTTCATAATCGGAGGCCAGGAGAATGGTAGTATAACTGACTACTTCCCATTACTCCCAGACCTCCAAGAACATAACGACGACAAGCAACTTGGCAGCCGCAAATGCTTGCCCAACGTGCTAGATTGTTAGCCTTCTATGCCGGCTTAGTCTACAACTTATGAAAACACAAGATTACCACTGAAAAACCCAACATGTCCAAAAACTCCACAATGAATTTCTTTATTAACTCCGGGGAAAAATCCTCCCAACCCAAAAAACTTTCCATCCTTTACAAAGAAAGAGTCATCTCTCTTTATAAGCCAAAAATGCTCTTTTCAAATACAAAAGAAAAATAATAATAAAATAATAGAGTAATGAGAAAAAGTGGGCTCCCAATCCACTTTTCTCTCAATCAAAGTCCCACTAAACTCCAAAAAGACTAAGGTAACTCCCATCGTTGATGTAGAAGACTTGACAACTTTATGGGACTAATCCAATGTAACTCAACAATAAACAACCGCCTATATGACCAACTGATACATGGAGAGAGAAAAAAAGAAACGCGCCGACAGACAACTCCTCGTGGAATAATGTGAGACCCCCCATCCTTGAATCGGCTGTCAGATAGAAAACAAGGCATTGCTTGTAACTCCACTTTAACAAAGGTGAAATTTCATCCCGGAAATGTCTGTCAGCAAAGAACACATGAGACATGGATCTGATTCTCCTGGGTGCTTATCTTGAAGTCGGCTTCTCCAAAACTCATGGCGGCTGCTCCAAAGATCGCGACTGGCAGCCAATTGAGAAAGATGATACGTGGGTACACACGCGGCCTCAAAACTCCATGTGGCCACGGCCATACTACCCGGCAGCTGACCGATAAATTTAAGCATCGTGAGTTTTCTCCTGATAAAGCGCTTGTAACCACCGATTTAACTGATACATGGATCTGGGTTCCATGATTTGGCTGCCAACACAGTTCGCAATCTTTGATCGTATCCTAGGTTCAGTCACGCGCCTTGTCCCACCCTGAGCTCTGGCGCCAATCAAATCGACTGCTTCGTGGTTGACCACCAATCGGCAATATAACCAATGCCCCGTCCCAAGAAGAATCTCGAGTTTTTAAACTTGGGTTCAACAAGGGGCCGTGCTAGTATCCACGTAAGGAAAACGCTAATGTGTGGTTGTTCCAGATGTTTATCATAACGACCTCCATCAGCAATAAGAAAAACGTGATAGCTGCTTCATAGATTCGTGGGATGCTCATGATAGAGTCGTGAATCCATAAAGGATTCGATCTCAACCAGTTTATCTGTCAGTCATGTGTTTGGCTGAAAACCAAGTATTGGCGTTGAAACAGAAAGATCATTCTACCAGATCCGCGACCAACATATCCCAGCCGCCAATAGGAGAGTGGAGTTCCACGTCGGCTGCTGAATAAAACTTTGGTCACCGAAGACATATGTGTCTTCTGGACTCTGTATTGTTCGCAGAACATCATTCAAAGATTCATCTTCCACATCTTCCATCTTCGGAGGCAATTCATTTCTCAAAACTTGTAAAGTTTGGTGGACGATCTGATGGAGTTGGAAACCCTTCAAGCTATACCCTTGTTTTCTCTTGATCTTCGGACCTTTCACATTCGAGCCAGACCCTATATGCTTCACATTACTGTTGATTTTCCAGCTCTACCCAGATGCTCTTTCAAATGTTCAAAGGTTTCAATCAATTAATCATGAATATACTTCTCAATGAAATCTTTAAGCAGCTTGAGGACTTCCTCCAATTCTCCACGGTAAGCAATCCAGCTGACAGTTTTGCAGTGTTTTGCAGGTTGAAGGAGGCCCAAGCAGCAGCCTATGTGCAACAGAGACGAATTCATAATCTTCCCTGCTCTCTGGAGAACCCTGTCAAGATGGGGTGATAACAAGTCGGTTAATGCTAGGGAGGGCCTGGTTACAGCTAGTTTGGCTTACCACTCCATTGTTTTAAAGAGCAGTTGCTCTGGGTTTGATTGGTGGATGAATTGGCTTTGGAGGGGTCTACTCCTCTAAAAATCAAGTTGTTTTTTTGGCTTTGCTTGAAAAATAAGACACTGACTTGGGATGTCCTGGGATGTCCTACAGAGTGGAGAGGCTTTATTGGTCCGAGAATATGTTCTATGTGCTCTCAGAAAGCTGAATCAGTTAATCATCTGTTTGGTGATTGCAATTTCTTTCAAGATATTTGGGCATTACTTATGAATTTTTGTTTAACAGATCACAGCTGGGATGGGGCCTCTCTGAAGGAAAATCTGCTAAAGTGGCTCAACAAGAAAACTCAGTACAGTTATCTGCCAGTTTTTGCAGTATGGGAAACTTGGAAAGCTAGGAATGCTTCTATCTTTTCCAACTTTATACAAAGGGCTGAGTTTGTATATTTGAAGATTTTATCCTCCTATTCATAATGGAAAAAAAAAGTCTAATTGGAAATTGAGAAACATCTGTTCTTTTCCCTCTCTTGAACAGGATGCTCCCTCTCTTGAACAGAAGCATCCTGTAGGTTTCTTTGATGGGGCTGCCTTGAACGGCAATAACTGTGGAGCCGGACTGGTTATCAAGATTGGAAATGACTTTATATATAAAGGATGTAGGTTTCTTTGATGGGGCTGCCTTGAACGGCAATAACTGTGGAGCCGGACTGGTTATCAAGATTGGAAATGACTTTATATATAAAGGATGGCTGAGGGCTGGGAGTGGCTCAAACACCCGAGCTGAAGTTGTGGGATTATGGAGTTTACTGTTCTTTGCAAAGTTCTTGGGTGTCCAATCTTTGCAGGATTATGGAGTTTACTGTTTTTTGCGAAGTTCTTGGGTGTCCAATCTTTGCAAATCTTGGGAGATTCGCAAGTTATCGCAAGTTATCATAAATTGGGCCAAAGGGGAGGTTGGATCTTTATCAGTGGCTGGAAAATATTAAGAGTATGATGAAAGATTTTGCTTTTTTTCTTTCCAGCCAGCATATCTACAGGGAGCTAAATGTGGAAGCGGATACCCTATCAAAACTGACCCTATCAAAACTGAATTTGGGAAATATAGATGGAAGAATAATACAGTTTAATCTCATCTCTTCTCTTCTGGATCCATATGCACCTCTGGTAGTTTGGTTCTGTTCAGATAGGTACTCTAATGTATATAATTCTGAGTTTTTTTGCATGATGAAGAAGCCTGTTTTGGACGATGTAATCAGTTTAAAGCCTGGTATGGAAGTTTTTTTTTGAATGTATGCAGTTGTAAATTCTGGATGATATGGGTGTAAGTTTATATCTACTATCAGTTAAATGGTACAACTCTGGATGATATGGGTGTAAGTTTATATCTACTATCAGTTAAATGCTGGCCATGAAAGAAAAAAGAACATTGGATCTTGATGTAATGTTGATACAGCTTTTCTAATATATAAAAGTTGTTTTTCTTGGTGAAAAAAAAAGAACAGTCATAAACCTTGGGGCTTCTGGGTTCCCCTTTTGGGGATTTCTGAGATCCCTTCTAACTGTTACTTCGCCATGGATTCTCTCGTTCTCGTGGCGTCACTGTTACACAATATTCCAAATCCAACAATCATAAATGCAGTGTTCTCTGACTGATGAATTTCATGGTAAACAAGAAGAAAGAAATCCATTGATGCCAGAAACCAGTGGAAAACAGATCAAGGCTACTTACGAGATAATGGTGAGATTGGAGGGCTTGAACCTGCCGGGGAAGAGGGACTATCCATAGAGAGTGAACGAAGATAACCAGGAGGCTTAATAATGGTGATACTCTGCGTTACTTGCCTCGCCTCATCATTCGATCGCTGAAACTCTGTATTACCTCTAAGCTCCCTCGACCTGTCTAAACCCTCTTCGGTCTCTGCAAATAAGCCATGACCAAATATTAACTAACATGAAATCTCCACGAAACAGAATTCTAGGCAATCTAGTAGTAAATAGATCCAAGTGTCTGGGATCCATCACTTATGAGTTTCATAGTTCAAGATCCGTTACTTACAGGTATATTGAAGATTAGTACTAACCCAAAACTCTCAATTATATGGTATATTGAATAATATTAAGACTAACCCAATTCCATTCAGAGAAACCAGGTGCTCCACTGCTCAAGTGGGAACAGAAATGGATATATATGCATAAATCCTTCTGGGTTAATATGGAGCATAAATCTTTGTGTGAATTAATATGCAGGATCCATGCAAGTCCAAACTTCAGAGTAACTGTATATTCACACAAGTAGCCAAGCTATAGCATTGCGAGCAAACACAAATAACATCAACTACTAACCTGGAATGGAAGTGGTTGCCATGGCGGAATTAGTAACAGCAGTCTTCCTGAGTTTACCGAGGCCATTATCAGGGCGAGGGCCAGCCGGAGAATCATCCCACAGCTTATCCAACAACCCCATTGCGCTTACTTCTTCTTCTGTGACAAACAGATTCAAAGTTTACGATATCCAAATTTCCCTTTCAGAGGTATCGAAATGATAGATATGGCTTACTGTTGCTTCTTCTCTGCCAAACAGGTGTACAATTATTTACAGACTTTGTACAATTATTGACAGACTTTGTGATTCAGCGGCCAGTCTTCCATTCCCTTTAAAGAAATCGATCACCTTACTATTGTAGGGTTACTGTTGCCTAATTGACAGCTCACCTAATCTTAGATTGCGTTCATGGCACGCAATGGGAAACACGTCAGTTGATTGCGCATTTTCATTTTTTCTGTCTTGTTATTTTGACACGCCTGCAGATAGCGATGCGCTCCAGCCTCCAGTGAGAAAAATCCGGATTATCCAATTCTTTAGTGGAACCTACGTGTCCCCTTACGTGATGGAACTATTATAACCTTTGACTTTTGTTTACGACAATAGCCAGGGAAATACATGGTTGTTGTTGACCGTATATAAGCAAAGATTTATCAAAGTGTATTTTGCGACTTGTTGGTGGGATTTTTTTCACGTTGATTTCTGTAATTTACTCATGGACTTGGTTTATTTGTAAAGGTGTTGGCGATAGTTTGGAGATGCTTTGGTCTTGCTTTGGTTTGAATTGTGGTGACTGTGACGGTGGGTGGTGATGTTGGCAACGCATCTAATGAAACATTGGTGGAGGCGACGGCTGTTGTGTGATGTGTTTATGTTGGCTATGGAGGCGCCTAGTTCGGCGGTCATCTCCGTTTTTGCAGCCTCTGTGCCAGGACGCGACCGCTACTTGGTCGCAGCTCGATGGTTGATGCGGTATCCCTGTATCAGACAGCTAGGGTTGGAAGCCTAACCGCCATCCTCTTGTTTTGAAGGAGTATACCAGAGGCAACGACGTCAGTGAGCTTGTTGACAGCGGTGGTAATCGGTGGTGGACTTTCTCCACTACATTCTATGAGTGGCCTTGGTTTTCACTACTTGCGGGATGATGGGTTATTGTCCATGTGATTGCGTTTTTTTGCTCTTTTGGAGCAGTTTGTACATGCCTAGCGCTTACTTTGGCTGGGAGCTTGTGTTTTAGTTGCTCAAGTTGCTGAGCTCTGTTTGTGGGTTTTGACTGGATATGATACCTAGTATCATAGATGTATATCTATTTACCTTTGATTATAATGAATATCAAGGAACTGCTATTTTTCTTTTGGAAAAAAAAATGTTAAATTTAGATTTATCATTTATTAAGATGAATTTAATTTTTTAGGGATTTAATTTTTTGAGGTGTAATCTTTTTATTTTAAATATTTTACATGTTTAAAAAAATTACACCTCCTCAAGAATTTTAATCATTTTTGTGTTTGTAAATTTGGGTTTAGCATGGATTTTTAATTACTTATTTGGTTTTAATTTTTTATTTTATGGGTCGAAATGAATTTTCATTACTTTTTACTTTTTGTAATGTAACAGAAGTGTAGACGTTACAACATCTTCCTCATACTCCCACATTATCCATTGGTCTATGAGGCCATATATATACATATATATATATATATATATATAGTTCTTTACATATTCTCCCCAAAAAAATAGAGTATAATAAAACAAACAACTTCTGTGTTTGAAAATCTTCTTGAAGGCCAATGCCATTCCAAACAAAATGTATGCCTTTCACATGTGACACATGTGACCACATCCTTGAAATACAAGGACAATGAACAAACAAATGTATAATGGACTCACCATTGTCTTTACATACAGGGCATATGCCTGGCCCAGAATTTTTTGATCATGTGATCCCAAAAAAACACTCTATTAGAAAGGGATAACAACAAAAAAAATGTATTCTTTAAAGGACACTTTAAAGACCACATAGTTGAATTCCACCATGGAGTCTCAAGAAGATACTCTTCCTCTCGAACGTCTTTGTATCCCAGACTTGGAGAATATAATAGTAATAATAATATACTTTTAAGGTCACTGCCAAGCAAGACACCAACTGGTGTATGGGACCCCTTTGTTTGAGGGACAAGGGACCCCCCTCTGCGCAGTGATTTAACTGCTAAAGTCTACATAGGTGTATATACCCTACCCCCCTTTGGTGTGTCGAGTTGGAGTTGGGTACAGTGGGTCGAACGTGATCAGCAGTTGGGCGAACGCCGGAGAAGAAGCAAAAATCGGTGGGTCTTGGTCTCACGAAAGGGTAACGGAGTAAGCTATCACTCAACGACGTCAGGTGGCTCCCGGTGCAAATCATCGGGTAGATAGATTACTCCCTTTAGGGAGTAAGCTATCTATCCGCCCGATGAAAAGCGTTGCGTACTCACATATATAAAGAATGAGCAGCCCTGAGATCAGGAGATCGGGGAAGAGCTAAATGCACGCCACTTCAATTCATACCGAATCTAGGTTTCTTCACCAAAGGGGGGTAGGGTATGTACACCTATGTAGACTTTAGCAGTTAAATCACTGCGTAGAGGGGGGTCTCTTGTCCCGCAAACAAGGGGGTCTCATACACCAATTGGTGTCTTGCTTAGCGGTGACCTTAAAAGTATATTATTATTATTATTATTATTATTATTATTATTATTCTCCAAGTCTGGGATAAAAAGACGTTCGAGAGGAAGAGTATTCTTACAGCCTCATTAGTATTCTTACTCCATAGCAATTCATCACCTCTGTCCACCAGTCGAATGTGGCAGTCATGAAGAGCCTTTGTATAATTGTCCCATAGAGTTTTCTCCTCCTCCGAAAAACCCCGAATCTCGACTTATAACCATGCTTACCTCATAGGAGTAATATGCAATTCATCCTTCACCTAATACAAAAAATGGTAACCTTATTCTAGTAGAGTCAACCATATGATTAAGCAATCTATGAAAATCTTAATTGCCCACCTAAATATCATGCCCTAACCTAAGACTTCTATCGTTACTAACCCTTCAAATTATTATTACTAGGTTGTTTTACAATTTACATTAGAATTATAATCTTTAGAATTTACATTATAGACATCACCAACCCTTTAAATTTTCATATTATTATTGGTAAGGTGTTTTTCTCTTCCAAAATAATGATCTTTAGAATTTACATAGTAGAAGTGAATAAATCTACCATCCCTTTTAAACAGAGAAGGTTAATTGAGTGAAATTTGCAAGATAGAAAATTGTTGCAAATTCTTTAAGGAACAAAAACTTCCTCAAAGAACAAAAACTTATTACATGTACGAAAATTTATTTGTCGATTGTCATTCGAATTTGCTTAAGCGTATGCAACTAGTTAATGTAGTGGGGGTGATTGGGTCATTATACGGTTTGATAAGGCAAAATAAATATGCTCAATTAAAAAAAAATGAAATATAGTATTTAATTATTTAGGAAATAATGTAGTCAAATTTTGGTAGAGTAAACGGTCGAGAGGGTTTTCGTTTGCTTGGTGGCCCAAGATCAAAACCCACGGCTCCTGGGAGGCGACATTTAAATCCAACCATGCTAAGGGTTGGTGCGGTCCAGGCCAGGTGCGATCCTTGGGTGATTCTGACGGCTAAGATGCCCCTGGGTCATAGTTTCTCAGATCAAAGGTTCGCCCAACAAATCACAGGGCACTTGAACCAACAACAAAAAAATTAAATACTGTACCCAATTTTATGATTTTTTTTTTAAATGGTATTTAATTATTATGAAGAAATATAATTAAATACACCATTGTATTGTTGGTGTAGTATATGCATTAATTAATTAATTGTTTTTTAAAAAATTGTATTTTTTTCATATCTTTATCATTTTAGGATTTTTAAAATTATGACCTAATTTTAAAAACTTAAATATTCAAATTTAATAAAGTTCAAAGATTTCAAAATTCTGGACTAACTAGTACACTGTCCCCTTGGGAGTAAATGCCACTTTATACTAATGAAGAATATATATCACACAACTTTATGTTAGATCGCATGTTATTTATCTTATCTTCTAAAATATCATCTCTGAATAAAGATAAAGCTTTAACCTCCATATTAAAAAGCATCTTTTGTCATGGCGTTAATTTTATTGATGTTATATTTGCTATCTATTTCTTATTGCGCCGAGATGCGCTCTACAGTCCAGTGTAGGGGAGTAAATGCCACTTTATACTAATGAAGAATAAATATCACTGTCCCCTTGGGAGTAAATGCCACTTTATACTAATGAAGAATAAATATCACACAACTTTATGTTATATCGCATGTTATTTATCTTATCTTCTAAAATATCCTCTCTGAATAAAGATAAAGCTTTAACCTCCATATTAAAAAGCATCTTTTGTCATGGCGTTAATTTTATTGATGTTATATTTGCTATCTATTTGTTATTGCGCCGAGATGCGCTCTACACCCCAGTATAGGGGAGATCTTGTAACGTTATGTAACGTTACATAACATTGTGGAGGAGATCTTGGAATGTTATGTTCGCTATAAATAATGAAAAATAAATAAAAACAACTATATAAACACCAAGAAATATAGCAAACTACATAATAAACACCAAGAAGTATATCAACTTGGAAGCCTTGATGCAATATGTAAGAATTTTAAATTTTATTTCAACTAAATCTAAATTCTCTAACATAGAGGGAGACAGGGGAATAAGAAGACCAGAATGGCCCTAAATAAAAAATAATAAAATAATAAAATATGATGGCCCTAAATAATATTATATGATGGCCCTAACAAAATAAAAAATAATAAAAAATATTATATGATGGCCCTAAATAATATTAAATATTAATAATAAAAATATTATATGTGGAGCATAAATAATATTAAATATTAATAATAAAAATATTATATGTCTACCTTAAATAAAAAAGATGTGTCTTTTGGTTTGAATCAAATCAATAGCTCTTTGAATGCAATACTGAATAAGAGGTTTGCACCTCCAGAGATTTGATCCCTCTAGGCACTTGATAGAGCCTAGGATTTGGATCTATGCTGGTGTATTATAAAATATCTTCTCTCAATAAAGATAAAGCTTTAACCTCCAAATTAAAAAGTTAATTTCTGTCATAGCGTTAATTTTATTGATGTTATATTTGCTATCTTTTTTTCAAAAAAAAAAGCCTCTTTTGATATTCATTATTGAATTAAAAATAATAATACATACATCTCATTGTGTTCATATTTTTTCAATTTTTGGTAGAGATTTTATAACAAAACATAGACAATCACTAGGCCCCTTAGCCTGTCCATGACACAAAAGATCCTAAAAATCTCATAATTTCTAGCTATTGCATAACTTTCTGAAAGAACAGATGTCAAAAGATAAGCATAACAAAGATGCCCCTTAGCATGTTCATGACACGAAAAGACCCTAAAATTCTCGGAACTTCTAGCTATTGCAGAAAAATATGAAAAAACAGATATCAATAGATAAGCATAACAAAAAAATCAGTCTATGATGACTGAACCTTCCACCGAGATCTTCCCCTCAATCACTTCCTGGTAAAAAAGCTTGCCAAAAACACAAGAAGTTGTCATTTTTGACAAGTTGTCCACTTCACTATTGAAATCTCTAGAAATATGCATGAAGGAAAGGTTAAAAAGGGAATTTTCCAGAACCTTAATTCTTTTGCACCAACTCTTCAAATCGATGACCTGTAATTTGAAGGATCCTTTAACCTGTTCTATTACAACCTTTGAATCTCCAAAGGTAATCAAGGAATCAATTCCACCATTCTTTGCAAAGAAGAGAATCCCCCAAAGGCCAAGAAGCTCAACTCTTGTATTGCTCTCATCATCACCTCCCATCCAAATATTAAAAAGATGATGCTCATTTAATTTCAAAACCATACCACATCCACAACTCCCTTCCCTCGAAGAACCTTCAAAGAAACCTACAGCTGGAAAAGGAGGAAGGAGAGGTTTGTGCAAATTTTTTTGAGAAGGGATCCTTTTGTTAGTCACAAATTCGTTTAAAAGAGAAAGGCTCTTTGAAACAACAAGATTGACATTTGGTTTCACATTCTCAAATAAAACCTTATTCTGAGCTTTCCAAATATGCTAGAATGAAAATTGGAAGAGTCATGAAAGAGGAAACTGAGGTATACCAAGTCTGAAAAATTTCATGCAAAGGACCTTCACCCCAAGTAGATTCAGATTTAGATCTTCAGTAACAAGAATCCACACTACTTTGCTAAACCCACATTCAGTACATAGATGATTTGTTGTCTCATCTTTGCAAATGGGATAGATCCCTATACCTTCCCATCCTATTTTTTTTAGATGCTGCCAAGTTAGAATTGTATTCTCCATTAAAAACCAAAAGAAACACTTTACCTTTAAAGGAAGAGACCATTTCCACAGCAAATTATTCCACCGCTTGCAAAAGTTGAGAGAAGAGGAATGAACACTTGCACTATAAGCCTCTTTGGCTGAAATCTTCCCAGTGGCCTTATTCCAAAGCCAAACCATAGAATCTTCCTCAGAACTTAGTCTAATGCCATCGAACTTCAGTGAGTTGATGTACGTGTCCCAAATATCAACCCATAAACCATAAAAACCCAAATCTTTAGCAGTAAACCAGTAGTCACCTTTCAGCACAGCCCAAGAAGGCATTTTAATCATATTTAGAGTTGATAATTCTAGAATCTCAAGGTGATTGATAATCTCAGCTAGTAAGTTGAAATTTATGTTTGCTCCCACAAAAGGGTCAATGCCAACTCTGATTTGTTTGCCACCCCCTATGTCCCAGGCCAACCAACTTTTAATCCAAGAGAGGTTTTTTAAGAAGTTGATCCAAATTATGGATACATTGTTGCTATCAATTCCTTCAAATCTGAACCAATCAGCCCGGTCAATACCTTTTAGATATTTAGCTTTGCATACCTTACTCCAAAGGTTGTTACCTGATATGATTCTCCAAAAACTTTTTTGACAAAGGGCATTGTTGAACCATTCCAAATTTTTTATGCTCCAACAACTCATCCTTTTTGGAAGGGCAAGGCATTCCCAAGCAACAATATGAAAGGATATTTCCCCCCCACCCCTCTCCACAGAAAATTGAAGACCTTTGACCTAATGGACTTTAAAATTGATTTTGGAACCATCATAAGCGAAAACTAGTAAACTGAGATACTAGAAAGCACAGCCTGAACTAAAGTTAGCCTTCCACCAATAGACAGGAACTTAAAATCCCAACTACTTATCTTTTTATCAATCCTCTTGACTATCCATAGCCAATCCACATTTATGTAGCAATTAGGTTTCAGGAAAAACCCCAAATACTTGAAACCATTTTCTTGAGGTTCTAAAAAATAGCCAAAGACAGATGAGACTGCAACCTTTTCTTCTTTAGAAATCCTATTATAAAAAAATATTGATTTTCTGGATTAACTTCCATCCCAAAAGCTAAACAAAAAATCCCGAGGATTTGATGTAAAAAATTCCATTCATCAACTGAGTTTTTCCCAAATATAATTACATCATCAATAGAAAGCATATGCGTAATAAAAAATTGAGCAGCTACCGTCATACCTGAAAATTTTCCTTTAAGTTTTTCTTCAGAGATGAGCCTGCTAAACCCCTTGATCACCAGCAGAAAGAGCAGAGGTGATAAAGGACAACCTTGAATCAGGCCTCGAGAACTTGAAAAGAACTGAGACGAACTGCCATTGATGAGAATGGAAATTTTTTTTGAAAAAACATAGGCTAGGATCCAATTTTTCATATCCGTGGGCACACCAATTTGCATAAGAACTAGGCGAAGGAAGCCCCAGTCAACTTTGTCATAAGATTTTACAAGGTCAATCTTTAAAACTAGGGACTTCAGTCTTTTAGATTTTGTCGAGTGCAGGCATTCCTAAGTAATACCAATAGCTTCCACAATTTTCCTAATCTTTAAAAAACTGAAATGTTCCTTGGTTATTTTCTCAGAGAGAAAAGATTTCATCCTTAGAGCAATAATTTTAGTAACCAGTTTATAAATCAAATTGCACAAGGAAATTGTCCTGAAATCCCCAAAAGAGACTGGTCTTTCTTTTTTTGGAATCAAAGTCAAGAAGGGGGCATTTTTCCCTCCCAACATAAATTTCTCAGTTCTGGAAAATTCAGCAATCTCCAGCAAGTCCTTCCCTGGAATGTCCACAAACTCCAGAAAGAATTCAACAGGCCACCTATCTGAACCAAGGCTTTTGTCATTTGTAAAAAATTTAAGAGATTTTATAACTTCATCAAAACTTATTTCTTTTCCCAAATCCAATCCTTCTTCATAGCTAAAAAAATAGGGGTAGTGCTTTAATACCTGTATTTGGTCTCCAATATTATTCTTTCCTGGATCTTTATACACATTGGAAAAGAAATGAACAGCTTCCCTTTGAATACCAAAAAGAGAAGTAGTCTTAACACCCGACTGAGAAGAGATTTCCCAGATCGTGTTAATATTTTTCCCATGGGAGGCCTGCTTATGAAAAAAAATTGTATTCTTGTCCCCGACCTCCACCCAAATTGCTCGAATTTTCAACCTCCAAAGTTCTTTGGCTCTTTTAAAGATCTCTTCCTTTTTTGACTCCAAATTTCTTAAGGTAGATTGATCCTCCGCAGAGACATTGGTAGTTAGGTTTCTTATTACCAATATTTCCTTAATGAGCGCTTCACACAAAATGAGCTCTTTTCTATCATCGTTTTCTTTCCTTTTTATCCAGGATTTTACCACAAATTTTAGCTTGAAAATATTTTTCACCATTTTGTCCATAACATTTAAACCTGAATCAACAAGTAAATTTGGCCATACCTCCCTTACCATTTTTCAAAAGGATTCCTCTTTTATCCAAGACTGGTTAAACTTAAAAGGGAAATTTTTTCCAGGCTCTTCTTCTTCAATTTGAAAAGCAATTGGACAATGGTCAGATAGATTTGCCACAATGTTCCAAGTTCTGAATCTTAAGTTTTCTTTGTCAAGGAATTAGAAATATGCCAAGAAGAACCTATCCAATCTCTTACCTCCCCTTTAATCCCCTTAATGATTATCCTGAAAAACATACATTGCAGGAAGGAGGCTAATGGATCCAAAGGAGCCAGCACTCCCCAAACCTCATTAGAAAATAAAGTGAAATTCATGTCACCACTAATTATCAGGTTTTTCAGCCTCAAAACCCCACTAGCATGAACTGCCTCCCAAGAATATTTACGCTCTTTATAAGGGGCATACATGTTCACCAGACGAACCGTATCAAAAAAACCTTGAATCCTCCCTTCCAACAAAATACCAGTCATTGTTTTATAAGGCTTCACACCACATGAACTTTGATTCCATAATATTGTTTATCCTCCTGACAGACCCTCTAAGTCAATGGCACACATTTTCCAGTCTTTCCAAAAATTTTAAAGGAATTCACAAGTATTTTGTGCCTCAAACATAGTCTCTTGAAAGAAAAAGACATTCGTTGGATTCAACTAAATGAATATTTTAAGGGACCTTCTTTTTGGGATCCCCCCTTGCACTCTAATGTTCAGAGAAATGCAAATCATTTGGAAACCTTCAATGGAGGATTCACTGCTCTAAGCACCTCCACAGACCTAAATGTTGAACTATCTTCCGCTCGGCTGATTCTTTCGGAGAGAGGAACATACTCTCCATTGACCTAACCTTAATCTTCAGAAACTACAAAAACCCCTTTCTTGGTAGAATTTTTAGGGCCTTTCCGCCTTATTGTGACATTTTGATGATTGATAGAATTTATCTGGGTCTTTTGGGGCAAGGAGGAAGGTCGATTTACATAAGTGACCAAGGGTGTTATTTGAATATCACCCAGATAATCTACACTCACATCCTCCTGTATTCCTTTAACTTCAGCAACTCTTGCTTCCGATGCAATCATGTCTAACCCAAGGAACCAAAGTCTTTTACGAAAGGGGATGAGCCTCCCTGCAATTCCCTGGAAGGAAACCCTAATTTCGAAATAGGGCTTAACAGATTACCCTCTAGGGTTTCTAATTCTTGACAAGAACCCTCTCCCAAGGCCTTCCCATAGGTGTCTCGAACAACCTTCGGAGAAGAAGAACCCTCTGTGTTATATTTTTATCATTTAATCAATATGATCTAGGATCTTATTTGAGAGAATAACATGCACAACAATAATCACAAGAGACAAGAGACACAAAGAGTTTTCCTCAGGGAAACCATAAAGGAGAAAACCCCGAAACTTTCTCAGGGATAGAATGAGCACCAATGGCAAAATTAAAACCCAAAGACACAAATATGATCTCCGACAGTTGTTCTCTCTCTCACTTATGCAAGCTCCTCTTCTCTCACTCATGCGCTACAGTTGAGTGAGTGTGTGTTACAAATATTGAGTCTCACTCTCTATTTATACTTGTTTTCCACTTGAATTTTACTCTTACATGGCCGACCTCACTAAGAGAGTCTAATAACCCTAATACCCCTCAAATGTGGGGACTATTGCCCTGACTTACAACGGAGGGTTAACCTCAACTCAATTGTGGGGACTATTGCCCTAACTTACAAAGAAGGGTTAACCTCAATGACTTTACATGACTTTATTATATTAATGACTCTCCCGATCAGAGCAACATCGGGGTACAATGAAATACAATATAAAATATACAAGTGAATACATTCCGAACTTACAAATACATGAACACTCCCTCTTAACTAGTAAGGTATTCTCTTGACACAGTTCATCAGCACAAGTATTCATCACAAGATCATCATGAAAGCTGGATCATCATGAAAGCTGGATCATCATAAAAAATGGATCATCATCGAACTGGATCATCATCATCATCACTGCTCCCGCTATCTCGAGCAAATGGTTCTATCTCTCAATTCTACTCATCATAGGAAGTTCTATAGATCCATCCCTTTTTCATGTTGGTTGTAGGCCTAGCCTCCATGTAGGTATTCATCAATAGAGCCAACCCTTTTTCATGCTAGATGTAAATCTACAGAGCCAAACCTTTTTCATGCTGGTTGTATCTCTACAGAGACAATCCTTTTTCATGCTGGTTGTAGGCCTTGCCCTTTGCAAGGTATTCCTCCACATATCCAACCCTTTTTCATGTTGGTTTTAGTTCTACAGAGACAACCCTTTTTCATGTTGGTTGTAGGCCTTACCCTCTGCAAGGACTTCCTCTACAGAGCCAACCCTTTTTCATGTTGGTTGTAGTTCTACAGAGCCAACCCTTTTTCATGCTAGTTGTAGGCCTTTCCCTCTGTAAGGACTTCCTCTACAAAGCCATCCCTTTTTCATGCTGGTTGTAGTTCTACAGAGCCATCCCTTTTTCATGCTGGTTGTAGGCCTTGCCCTCTACAAGGACTTCCTCTACAGAGCCATCCCTTTTTCATGCTGGTTGTAGTTCTCCGCACTTACATCTGACCATGGGAGGAACCAATCCTGCCACCATGTCAAAAAGGCACAACACTTACATCTTACCATGGGAGGAACCAATCCTACCACCATGTCAGAAAGGCACACGGACTCATCAATTCCCCTTGGAAGTAACCTCGATCTGGAGAACACCAAGCTTATCCCTGAAGTACCCAAACTTCACTCTATACATTTCTAGAATAGAATCATATCAGGGATGATTATGTCCAAGGATAACCTATGAGCTTCGCCAGGACTGATTACATTCGAGGACAACCTACAGGACTGTTTATGTCTGAGCAACCTACGAGCTTCACCAGGATTTTATGCTCAGACAACCTGTCTCATTGGCTATGCTATAACTCCCTCTTTCGAGAGATCTCGATCTGGATCACAAACTGGAGCTTCACTGCTCCTCTCTCACAAATAGACGAGCAAGTGGCAACATATCTGCCTCGACTATTCTTAGCGCCATGCATGAGTCCTTCCTGCTAAACCAATAGATCACACCTGATCTCATACTAGAGCAACACCCCGAAGTGCTCTTCCTATCAATGGCAATGTCTGCCCAATCTAAATCTACATAACCGTCCAGGTCAATCTTCTAATTCGATTCAATATACTTGAGCCCATAATCAACTGTAACCTTCAGGTACCTCAGAAAATGCTTTGCAGCAATCAAGTGAACATGTCTCGGATCCGTCAGGAACTGGCTTAATGTGTTCACATCAAAGAAAATATCTAGTCTCGTGTTCGTCAGGTACATCAATGAACCAATCATTTGCTGATACATCGTAGCATCAACTGACTCTGATGAATCATTTGTCAATAGCTTCAGGTTCAATGCCATAGGTGTGTCCATGGCCTTGCAATCCATCATCCCAAACCTCTTCAAGATCTCCACTACATACTTCCCTTTTCCAATGGAGATTCCATCCGCATTCTTCCACACCTCCATGCCTAGAAAGTAGTGCATCATACCCAAGTCCTTTATCTCGAACTCAAAAACAAGTCTCCTTCTTGCAACTTTAATGAGTTCCACTTTTTCTATCAGGAACAAGTCATCAACATATAACAGGAACATTACTGGTCTTCCGCCTTCAACCTTGAAGCAAATGTTGGAATCTTCTTTACTCTTAGTAAAGCATAGAGCCATCAGTAATCTGTCCATCTTGTCATACCATGTTGAACCTCGGGATCTTCTATAGTCACTCCATCTGAAGCAGATCCCTCTGCCTTTCATACTTTATTTATTGAAACATTATGTACGAGAGTGACACGTAGCTTTCTTTGTATCCATCTAGGGTCACTGGATACCAAGATCCTCTATCTTGAACCTTTTCAAAAGTTCTTCTCGCACCCATCTGTGAGCTTGTCATCCTCTATAGACTTCAATCTTCAACCTTGTAGCAAAGGTTAAGATCTTCATCACTATAGGTGATCTTCAAGCTCCTCATGTATGTGTTATCCCATGGGTGCCTTCTGAGCTCGTACAAGGCCTTCTTTAATTTGCACACATGAGTCTGTCTGTCATGTGTCTTAACTAGTGGCTACAAATGTCTCTTTGTAGTCTATGCCTTATTTCTGTGAGAAGGCTCGTGCTACGAATCTTGCCTTGTATCCTACGATGTTGTTGTCTACTGCATGATGGATATTGTAGATCCATATGGAAGATACTACGGACTTCCCTTTAGGTCTTCGACATCGCATTCTAGTCATCATTCTTCATTTTGGATTTTTTAGAGTGAATCTTGAATTGTCGTCGCTTGTTCTTTGGAACAAGTCTCATCCTTCTTTTCTTGTAGGCGATTGTACGTGATCTTTCCTACAAGTCAAATGCACCAGTTGTATGGTTAGAAACATTTCATAATGCATATTTATAATGGCAAATTCTTATGCATAAAAATATAATCATGCAACTATTTTAGCCAATACAACATTCATTCATATCTCACGGAAACTTTCTAAATGCCTTCCATCTCTACCATGACATCATTGAGATTGTGCACTAATCCAATATGTCAACTAAGAGGTTTCATTCTAGATAAGTAGCAATGGAGAGTTGCCAATGTCACCATGAGCTACTTACCCATCACATGCATATTAGTAGTATACTGTCATTAATGCAAACATTATATCATGCATAACACATCAACTGAATATAAACAAATGCATAACCAAACAATATCATGAAATGATAATTGAATACTTATCTTTATTTGTTTCGTGGGTAGACTCCTTCTTGAGCCTTCAGCTTCATTATCTTTTTCATTCATGACAGCATCATTTCTCATCCAAGTGATAAGATGGATAAGAGGTTCTTCAAGAATTGAGTCATTCATATTCCTCATCGTTTGAGGGATCTTCTTTGAATCGTGAGAGCTTGATCTTTTGTTGCTCCCATCTTCTCTTCTCTTATTATGAGTCGAACTTCTTCTTGTGTGCACTCTTCCCAGGGTCTACTGAAGGTAATCACTTCCTTCTGGCACACATTCCTCGAATGAATGAATCCCATGATCCTGGGAGGCCATTCAAGGTGGTTATAACAATATCTTATTCTTCTTCGATTGCTTTGTCATAGCATTGAACACTTCCTTTTGATGTCTTCAAGGATGACATATGAGGGATGAGATGATCTTTAATAGAATCTGCAATGATTCTCTTGGCTCTAGCCTTAGCCTCATCTCCCTCTAGCTCTTAGTAATTCCTTACTAGAATACCGTTATAAGCCAATTTATGCAAGGATCATGTAGGTCCTATACTTCCATACTCAGAAGTTGTCAGCTTCACCAAGCTTGTCATCAAGCTGATGTGATAGGTCATTTTGAAATGAGAACCTCAAATGTAAATAACAAAAGATTAGATCTTACCGATTTGAGGTGTCTGTCCTGGTTCCGGATCTGGATGATCTAGGGTTTGTTAGAGAAACCCTAATTTCAAAACTTGGAATCTTCCAGATCCAATTGGACAGAAATATGTGCCTCCTCAAGATGACTTGAGCAACATACTCATTTTCCCAAAACTATGATCATAACTGCAAAATATATGATGCCCTAGTTTTCTTCAATTTCTTCTACAGAATTGCCTAATATTGTTTCTGAAATATATCTGCAAGTACTGCTCCTCCGTGTTTGAAACTTCACACTTAGGTCGCCTCGTCTGTCCTCTTTCCAACACCACAGGTTTGAGCAGAATTGGTTTCACCAATTTGGACTTATGAGAGTTTTCCCAAGGTGACTTATTTCAGGACTGTTCAACATAGAGAATGTGTACAGACTACCACGTGTCACTGTTTTCACCTTCGGGGTCTGAAACATTTACCAAAGAAAGTACAGTACATGTCCTATCTGGAACATCTTGCGAAATTTTGTTTGGACCTTTGTAGCCTGAGATATAGCAATTTTCCCTAGGTGTCATGTTTAGGGATGAATCCAGGGAGAGGCTGGAACCCTGATTTGGAGGAATAATATCTCCCAGAATATAGAGAATATGAGGCTGAAACGTTTACAAAGGGTAAATCTAGAATTTATATTCGGCTTGTAAAAGTTTTGGTTCCTGAGCCTTCTCTAATCTCAAGATATTGCGAATGCACCAAAATGACTAGTTTTAGTCTTTTAGGGTTTTCTGGTCTGGGGTCAAATTAGGGTTTGACTTTCCCGGAGTTTTACCCAACCAAAAATTTCGATCTTGGTCTCTAAATTTCGATTTTGAGGAGGAGAGAAATTCTATGCTGGGCTCCCTCAAATTTTTCTCTTTTGTGAAAAGCCCTAATTTCCCACAACAGTGATAGGTGAAAAACTGAAAATTCTCGGAATCAAATTCTGCTTCGACAGAAAGATGCAACCTTCAATGGAGAGTTAGCCTAGCCTCCTTATGCCGGTGATCTGTGGAGAGAGACCTAAAAAGTAAGAATCCCTAGCTTCTGCAGCTGCATAATGTCTTCTTCTTAGCTTAGCTCTGATACCATGTTAGATTTTTATCATTTAATCAATATGATCTAGGATCTTATATGAGAGAATAACATGCACAACAATAATCACAAGAGACAAGAGACACAAAGAGTTTTCCTCGGGGAAACCATAAAGGAGAAAACCCCGCAACTTCCTCAGAGATAGAATGAGCACCAATGGAAAAAGTAAAACCCAAAGACACAAATATGATCTCCGATAGTTGTTCTCTCTCTCACTTGTGAGAGCTCCTCTTCTCTCACTCATGCACTACAGTTGAGTGAGTGTGTGTTACAAATAGAGAGTCTCACTCTCTATTTATACTTGTTTTCCACTTGAATTTTACTCTTATAGGGCCAACCTCACTAGGAGAGTCTAATAACCCTAATACCCCTCAACCGTGAGGACTATTTCCCCGACTTACAACATAGGGTTAACCTTAACTCAATTGTGGGGACTATTGCCCCGACTTACAATGAAGGGTTAACCTCAACGACTTTACATGACTTTGTTATATTAATGACTCTCCCGATTGGAGGAATATCGGGGTACAATGAAATACAATATAAAATATACAAGTGAATACATTTCAAAGTTACAAATATATCAACACTCTGTACACTTTTTTCTTGAAAAAAAACCTTTTTCAACTGAATTAATGAATTTGAGTTCGGAAGCTGTAATATCTTTATAAGGAACATGAGTTTCAACAAGAGCCTTACCATCAAAGCAACTGAATTCGGCTCCTTTGTCTTCAAGAAACTTGTCTCAGGCTCCTTTGTTTGAAAACGAACCAGACATATTATGTTGAGCCAACTGATACTACTTATGCCAACCCTTTGACCATGAACAATCATCCTTTAGATGACATGTCTCCCTATAGATCAAACATCTGAACATAATACCTTTGTAGTCGAGCCTTTGTTTGAAAGACTTGTCTCCCCAAATGATGTTAACTTCATCCGGTAATCCATCAGCCATTTCAAATTCCACTAAAACCTTTGCTAGGGTCCTTTCACCTGTCTGAAGCAAAGAGGGGTTTATAAAAATGAATTTCCCCACATGGTTTGCTAGATTAACCAAACTATCCCTAGTCCAGAACTGAAGTGGTAACCCTGGTAGAAGTAACCACAGCTGTCGCTTATCCAACTTCTTTGTGTAAGGGTTGAAATCGACCGACCAACGCCAAAGGACCAGAGAACCTTCCTTTATGAACCATAAACTATTCAAAACCTGGTCTGCATGTTCCTCGGACATAAAAACAAAGGAAAACCACCCTCTTGGAAGGGTAAACACCTGCAGGAAATAATCGACAAGAGGTTTCCAATTTTCTTGAGCCCACTTCAAAAGCTCCAACCTTGTCATTTTCTCATACTCAAGACGGCCCACCAAAACCCTTCGTGACAGACCTTCCACCCTTTCTAATGTCTGCTCCTTACTAACCGTGAAATCCACCACCATTTTCTTGACTTTGAATGCCTTATCCCTCCTCTTTCTTTCGAAACTTAGCCCATGCCTTCCTTGAAACAGAAGGCTCACAATCCACACTAACAATCTTAGTGACCTCGTCTCCAAGCTATGAGCCATGAACCTTGTTTAGAAAACCTTTAGGAGCATTAGGGTTATACCGGTTTGCAGCATCCCTTCATTGGTCAGAAACCAATATAGACTCCCCTTCGCTGAAACAATTACCACTGGAAACATTCCCAACCGATTTGGCAACTGCAGCTTCCACCTGTCTATTCCCATCACTGTTGGAACCAACCTCTTTTGCAGTGCCACCTGTCCGGAACCCTAGGTCCCACCGACAAGAAGTGAAGGATAATTTCTTTTTCCTTCGTGCCATAAGTATTGCTAAAAAGGAGGAACCACTAAATATGTCGACTCAAACCATGGTTAGCGCTGCTTCCTCCATTCTGACGCCCCTGTAGAAACTTCTGATCACTCGAGAAACAGATTCCCTCTCTCATATGTTATATTTTCTATCTATTTGTTATGTATGTAATGTATTATAATATAGTATTATTACATTATTATATTGTATGTATATCGATAATAGTTTGGATACGTGATTTTATAAAAATATTTTCTAATTAATCTTTATTATAAGTTTAATTGGAATTATGGTATTAAGAAAATAATAAATGGAAGGTGGAAAGCTTATTTTGATTTTAAAAACAATTGTAAATTAGTATATTTTTAGTTTAGAGATAATAAAAAAAACCCTTTTTGAGATTATGGTCATTTCTATAATCTTATATGATTGTGAAGTTTGGAGATGCAACATCTGTATAGAATCATCGAGAAAGATTGAGCAAATCCAAAAAATTGTTATAGTCTTAAAATGAAATGTAATACACCCGATCCTATCCTCTTCATAAAAGCAAGTTTTGTCTCCATGAAGAGCATGGCTATGACGAGGTACCTAATTTACAAGAATAAGATAAACATCATGGAAGACATAAGAATTCCTAAGAGTGCTTCAAACACCATTGAAAACCACATGTGGCTCAAGTGGGCTTAGCATAAAGATGCCAAGTCTTGATTAAATGATTGGGGATTCAAGTAAGAGGTCACTCTACATAATATCGATATATTAAACAAAATTATTACATCTAAATTTGATGAAAAATTGTGGAGTGAAAAAGAATTAGAGAATAATAAGAAATTAAGACACTACAAGGAGGTGAATAACCCTAATCTAGAAGAACAAAATGTATCTATTTGTTTTAACTTGTGTAAGGAAAAAAATCAACATTGTTAAATTAAGAGTTCAAACTGAGATGACCTCCATAGTGAAAAAGGGTGTTGGAAAATTGCTAAAATGTCATCGGTCAAAAGAATTTGTCATGTTTGTCACACTAAGAGAGTTAAGTGGAAAAAATACTTTTGACTCGAATGTCCTAGATACAGCCACATTAGATCTCGATTTCAAAATATTTGCCTCGATACCGACCTTCCTAACATTTTTACTCATCAAAACTGTGATGATTTAGGAATACTTTTCTTAAAACTTTTCAAACATAAAAGTAATTTAAAAAAAAAAAGTAATTTCTTACTTTTTTTATTAAAATTCAATAGACCAAAGTTGGTTTCAATAAATGTTAACAACCACCATCACATTTTCATATTTTATTTCATATTAAATATAATTAAAAAAATGTAAGTGATTTATTTAATTATTTTATATAGTTTTTTAAAATGTATTTCGTTTATTATATTAGTTTTAGAATATGAAGAAATGAAATGATAGACTTCCATTCTCCCTTTTGTTAAATGTTTTTCCATTCATTTAAAAGGTGTGCATTATCTTTGTTTGGGAAAAATATGAAAAAAGTACATAACATTTTAGAAAAGAACTCGATATAAAATAATGAAAATAAAGTTATACACTGAAAAGCAACTTCTACTAAAAAATTAAAGGTAAAAGCAGTATAAAGTGTAATGGTCACAATATTGATATCTTATCAGGTTCTACTAAAAATTAAAGGTGAAAGCAGTATATTGTGTAATGATTACAATATTGATATTTTATTCATAAGAGATGCGAGAGAAGAAAAAAAAGACTTAATTGATTGGAGAATTTTTTATATAGATAATAATTCCTAGTGTATACTTTGAAGTAGAAACACTAAACTTTGAAGGTGACATAGTGAAAGAAAGGTGAACCCAAGTTGGAATGTCACCTTCTCGATCCCATAACTTTTGTATAGAACTATAAGTATTAGAAAAATATTATGATCTTCATGCTTGGAAATCCATTTAAGGATTCGTTTCTATTGTTTTTAAGCTTTAGCTTTAAAGATAAAGGGCCCAAAATTGAATTAAAAATTTATTGTAAAAAAATCAAAATCAAGATTGTTTCTAAGATGATGTAGAAAGTTTGTGGGAAAAGATTGAGTAAATTTAAACCAGCATAGATCCAAATCCTAGGCTCTATCAAGCGCCGAGAGGGATCAAATCTTTGGAGGTGCAAACCTCTTCTTAAGTATTGCACTCAACTATCAGCTTAGTATTAATATTTAATACTATTTATGGTCGACATGTAATATTTTTTATTATTTTTTATTTTGTTAGGAAAGAACATTACAATATCTCCCCCATACATGATTTTAAAACTATGTGCAAAGCCCTCCTAAGACCATGGGTTTTTTAGGAGGCCTTGCACATGGTCTTAAAACCATTTGTAACAACCTCCTAAACCATGTACCATAAAACCATGGGTTGTTTAGGTGGCCTTGCACATGGTTTTAAAACCATTTGCAAGGCCCTCCTAAACCATGTACAATAAAACCATGGGTTGTTTAGGAGGCCTTGCACATGGTTTTAAAACCATGTGCACAACCAACATTTTTTTTTGGATAATTCATTTTTTATTTTTTATTATTTTGTTAAGCATGAACATTACAACATCTCCCTCATATTGTGTTGTTTTTTTTAAGTACATTTTTTTTGCCCATAATTCATTTATTTTTTATTTTTTAATGTTTTGTTAGGTAGGAACATTACAACATCTCCCCATATTAGGTTGTTTTTGTAGCCGACATTTATTTTGAAGGATAATTAATTTTTATTTTATTTTTATGGCCGACATTTACAAGAGTAAGAGTAATGTTACATAACGTTACAAACGTTACATGTAATGTTACAGGATCTCCCCCATACTGGGCTGTAGAGCACCTCTCGATGCAAAAATGGCTCGGCGCTTTACAACCCAGTATGGGGGAGATCTTGTAATGTGATGTAACGTTAGTAACGTTTGTAACATGTCGGCAAAAAATAATAGTGATAGTGAATATTATGGGAGAGATCTTGTAACATGATGTAACGTTAGTCACGTTTGTAACATGTCGGCAAAAAAAATAGTGATAGTGAATATTATGGGAGAGATCTTGTAACGTGATGTATTTTTTGTAACATGTTGGCAAAAAATAATAGTGATAGTGAATATTATGGGAGAGATTTTGTAACACAAAATAAAAAATAATATCACTTTCGTAACGTTATTTTTATTAATAAAAAATAATTTTTCTAATATGCCAAAATAAACACTCTAATATGGGGGAGATGTTGTAATCTTCCTACCTAACAAAACAATAAAAAAAAAAAATTTAATTATCGGTAAAAAAAATATCTGGGTCAAGAAAAAAACATAAAATTGAATTATCCGCAAAAAAATGTTGGCCTTACACATGGTTTTGAAACCATGTGCAAGGCATTCTAAACAACCCATGGTTTAGGAGGCTTTGCACATGGTTTTTAAACCATGTGCAAGGCCTCCTAAACAACCCATGGTTTTATTGTACATGGTTTAGGAGGGCCTTGAAAATGGTTTTAAGACCATGTGCAAGGCCTCCTAAACAACCCATGGTTGTAGGAGGGCCTTGCATATGGTTTTAAAACCATGCGTGGGGAAATGATGCAATGTTCATTCCTAACAAAATAAAAAATGATAAAAAATATTATATGTAGGCCATCAATAATATTAAATCTTAATAATAAAAATATTATATGTGGACCTTAAATAAAAAGATGTGTCTTTTGTTTTAAATCAAATCAATGGATACCTAAGACGAGGTTTGCACCTCTAGAGATTTGATCCATCTCGGCGCTTGATAGAGCCTAGGATTTGGATCTACACTGCTAATTTTAAAATGAAAATTTATGGAGAAAAATTGAGCAAATCTAAAAAATTGTTATAATCTTAAAATGAAATGTAATACACCTGATTCTATCATCTTCATAAAAGCAAGTTTTGTCTCCATGAAGAGCATGACTATGACTAGGTACCTAATTTACAAGAACAAGATAAACATCGTGGAAGACAAAAGAATTCCTAAGAGTGCTTCAAACACCATTGAAAACCACATGTGGCTCAAGTGGGCTAGCATAAAGATGCCAAGTCTTGATTAAATGATTGGGGATTCAAGTAAGAGGTCACTCTACATAATATCGATATATTAAAAAAAAGTATTACATCTAAATTTGAGCAAAAATTGCGGGGTGATAAAGAATTAGAGGATAATAAGAAATTAAGATACTACAAGGAGGTGAATAACCCTAATCTAGAAGATCAAAATGTATCTATTTGTTTTAACTTACAAATAACTTGTGTAAGGAAAAAAATCAACATTGTTAAATTAAGAGTTCAAACTCACACGAGCTCCATAGTGAAAAAGGGTGTTGGAAAATTCCTAAAATGTTATCGGTCGAAAGAATTTGTCATGTTTGTCACACTAAGAAAGTTAAGTGGAAAAAAATATTTTTAATTAGAATGTCCTAGATACAGCCACATTAGATCTCGATTTCAAAATATTTGTTTGGATACCGATCTTTCTCACATTTTTACTTCGATTTAGGAATGCTTTTTTAAAATCTTTTCGAACATAAAAATATTTTTTAAAGAAAACCAAGTAATTTCTTATTTTTTATTAAAATTCAATAAACCAAAATTGATTTCAATAAATGTTAACAACCACCATCATTATTTTTATATTTTATTTCATATTAAATATAATTAAAAAAAAGTAAATGATTTATTTAATTATTTTATATAGTTTTTAAAATATATTATGTTTAGTATATTAGTTTTAGAATATGAAGAAATGAAATGATAGAGTTTCATTCTCCTTTTTGTTGAATGTTTTTCAATTCATTCAAGGTATGCATTATCTTCGTTCGGAGAAAAAAAGGAGTACATAACATTTTAGAAAATAACCCAATATAAAATAATGAAAATAAATCAAGTTCTACTAAGAATTAAAGGTGAAAGCAGTATAATGTGTAATGATTACAATATTGATATCTTATCTACGATAAGAGATGTGATGACCATGCTTAATGAAAAAAAAAGACTTAATTGAAAGGAGGATTTTAAAGTAGAAACACTAAACCTTGAAGGTGACATAGTGAAAGAAAGGTGAACCCAAGTTGGAATGTCACCTTTCGATCCCATAACTTTTGTATAGAACTTTAAGTATTTAATTTATACCACATTGGAAAAATCTTATGATCTTCAGCCTTGGAAATCTATTTAACGAATCGTTTCTATTGCTTTTTTTTTTAGCTCCAGAGATAAAGGGAGCCCAAAATTGAATTAAAAATTCATTGCATAAAAAAATCAAAATCAAGATTGTTTCAAAGACGATGCAAAAAGTTCGTTTAGTGAGATCAAGATTGTTTCAAAGACGATGCAAAAAGTTCGTTTAGATCACTATCTCTGGTAAAGTGTGGTTGACTTCAAACATTGTGCTTCACCTACACATGATGGAATTTGACTTCAAACATTGTGCTTCACCTACACATGATGGAATTTATATGAATTTATTTTTCATATTTGAAGTTTTATTTATTCATGATACATATTTATTCTTAAGTTACTTAAGGGGTTGTTTCATAACTTTGATGGAATGCATTATATCTATGGGAATAAATCCTAGGGGCACTCGAAGAGGCCTCGTCTTTTTGGCTTTATTTTTGGGAGCCTAACTTCAAAAGACCTAGAGAATTAAACCTCCGACCTTGATTACTTCGATCTTGGACTCAGGAACACCAACCAACTAAGCTACCCCTCGGGGCTACACACACACACAATTAATTTTGAAAAATATATTCCCCCACGACGGGTGTCCAAACTTGCCAGCCACATGGAGCGTTTGTTAGATTTCTAACTAGCCTTGATGATAGCAAGAAATCATAAGCTAATGATCTAAAGCACAATGTAATCCTACTTAGATGTGCAACATAGATTAGCAACAAAACTAGTGAAGAAAATATTGAGCATAATAAATAAAAGATAAAACTCAATGGAATAAATCCGTCTTGTGTATTAATTCACTTATAAGTGTATAATATAAATACATCTCCAAATGATAAATTTATTATCCTAAGAAGGCATTTGGAATCCTCTCATTGGGTAGGATTGAATTAGCATAGAAACCATTAGTAGACATGATAACTAGTCCTAACTCCTTAATGTGCTCAATTAATTGAATGTAATTGAAGGTAACTAGACCTGGATGGCACATGAGGGATTTAATTGATGATAACTAATGATGTAGGGGCTAATTTAGGAGGTTTAGTTAACTAACAATGGTAATTCAGAGCTCATTATTAGTCCATATTGATGAAATCAAGGAATGGTGGACCATTTAACTGATTGTATCCCAATGAACTGAATGTAATTGATGATGGATGGCTAAAATCATGGAAGAGGGTGCATGAGGTACTAAAACCATGGATGAGGGTGCAATAGTGGGTAATTGGGTAAAAAATGACAAGACTATGCATTAGAATGTCAACTTAACATGGTCTAAACACCAGGTAGGTCAATAATGTCGCATGGATTCATGCATGCATGCATGACTCAGGTTTAGACGAAAAAATGCTCCAACACCCCCCCTTAAGCCTAACTTATGAGAAATAAGAAACAATATAGGGCTTAGGGGGCTTAGGAAACTAGGCCTTTGGTCACCCTTTCATTATTCATCCATACAAACTGAGGAAAAAAGAAAACCCACATGGGCAAAATCCTTCCTAAAAAATGGACATGAAAAAAGGAAACCAAAAAATGTTCTCCAAACTAATTTCTTATGTTTAGGGGAATATTTCTCTTTGGAAGAAGATGAATATTCTCAACTTGATTAGGGACATAGATAGTTGCATGATGGAGATTGGAACCATGTAGACCAAACGAGGTATAGTGATGAGAGAGAAAAGTGCTTGAAAATTAGAACCATGTGAGGCAAATTCATGCAAATGAGATGTTGCAGCCTTGAACATTGAACCATGTGAGGTAAAATCAGCTCCATATGTCATGATCAAGTGTCCAAGCGAATGCAAGATGTCTCCAAATTTAGTAGTATCGTGAGGAACTATGCATGTGACTATGTAGGAAAGAAGAGGATGCATGGAACCATGGAGAGCGAATGCTTGAGCTCCATAATCTGATATAGCATCCAAAATGTCCAATAAAGCACTATCTAACACATCAATAAACTCATGAGATAGAGCAGTAACTAATAAAAAATACCTAGCATCGGAATATTTGAACGAGACTTGAGGTGATTGCTTTATCACACCAAAAATGATGAGATCGGTCCCAATCATGACTGAATGGTATTGAAACTTTAACTTCGACCCAATCAAGGTGAGATCAACTCCAAGGATGAGGAACACGAGTCCTAGGTGCGCCATTGAGATGTCAAATGCACAATTTTCTCCTTCTTTAGTAAAACTGAGAATTGGTGCAACTAATCCTGTAGGAAAACATAGGAAGCATTGTACCAATCAGGGCGAATTGATCACTCCAAAATTCTTTCATTTCTTCCAAAACATCCAATATATCAGTATTATGCACACCAGAAGCAACATTGGAGAGAGAGGAATCAAATTCCACTTAAGCTTCTAGAGCAATCACTGAAAAACTTTGCTCAAAATTCAGAATAAAAGAATCATAGGAGAATGGCTAAGAAGGATAGAAAGAGAGTTCTTCTTCAACAATGGAGGTTTGAATTTTCTCTTATGGAGTAGCTTAATGAAAACATGAGGCATCAAATTTCTCAACTTAGTTCATATGTTCATGTCGAGAGGAAAAGCATGATTCTAACTTAGTTCATATGTTTTACTGTTTTGCAGTGATATTTTACCGGTTCAACTCCATATGGATTAAATATTACTAGTTCCTCTTCTTACTCCATCCACAAGATATTTAGAATGGAAGTTGAAGATGATTGCATCTCTGAAGAGGTAAGGTCTCCATGAGGTATCTATTGGACTTGGTAAAGAGTCTTATGAATATGAGAATGAATGGCTAAATGATGGTGATAGAGCTTATGGAATAATATGTATGGCTTTTTGGAGGTCTCCAAACTTGCACTACCTTATTGAGTTTGCAGAATACCCAAAGGATATCTAGATAGAATTGGATAGAATCTTTGGGAAGCACAATGAGGATTGTTATAGAAATTTGGAGATAACATTCAGAACCACAAGAGTTCCTCATTCAAAAGTCTCGACCTTTACTATCTCTAATGAAGTTGTTCAAGATGAAGAAGAAGCAAAATCTTCCTCACAGTCAATTCGAATTGAAGCCTAAGTCTCCTTGGAGTGAATCCTTCTCTTGCTACTCCAGAAGTGTATGAGATCTCTGATATCTCATCTCCTCACATGGCTGATCCAGAAGAAGACATTCGAATCTCTGTTATTGAAGAAAATCTCTCCTTCCATTCTATGCAAAAATTCTTCAGTGATTCTTCTATTATAAATTCTGTGCATAGTTTACCGGTGATTACTCTAGGAAAGGGAG
Organism: Pseudotsuga menziesii; assembly: GCA_001517045.1. Lineage (NCBI taxonomy): Eukaryota > Viridiplantae > Streptophyta > Pinopsida > Pinales > Pinaceae > Pseudotsuga > Pseudotsuga menziesii. The sequence goes on along the minus strand of LPNX011014085.1, from coordinate 192,142 downwards.
AGGAATTTGATTTCTATATCTATAATGGTGTTGTAGGTGTGTAGATAAGTAATTCTTTGGATATTTTGGAAATAATATCAAATTGTAGGAGTGATCCGTTCAGTCTCATTGATCTAGAGCTTCCAAAACATTCCTACATGATTGCATGCATCGATACTCAGGGTTTTGAGTGATCCATTCACTCTCATTGATCTAGAGCTTCCAAAAAATTCCTACATGATTGCATGCACTGATACTCAAGGTTTTGAAGAAGGAGAAAACTATGAATATACCATCTCGGTGGAGCACACTCTTGGATATGATATGACCTTTATTGGATCTGATATAATCTTATTTGGATCTGATCTGATGTTACTTGCTTCTAGGGTTCAAGAGCTTTCAGTACTCCTTGTAGCTGTTCTCATCAATTTTGGTGTGAAGAATCAAGTACCAAAAATCTCTCTCAAAATTTCAGCTGGGAATTTGATGTAAGTTTTCTCTCATAAGTTTGCTGATATTATATTTTGTAAATCTTTGGATATTTTGGAAATAATTTTAGATTGCAGGAGTGATCCAAAAACTCTCATTGATCTTGAGCTTCCAACAAATTCCTACTTGATTGCATGCACCAATATTCAAGAATTTTTAAGAAGGAGAAAATTGTGCACCTACCATCTTGGTGGAGCACACTCTTGGATCTGATATGAACTTTATTGGATATGATATGATCTTATTTGGATCTGATATGATATTACTTGGTTCAATATTTCAGGTTCATGAGATTTCAGTATTGCTTGTAGTTGTTCTCATCAATTTTGGTGTGAAGAAACAAGTACCGCAAGTCCTTCAAAATTGCTGTTGGGGATTTGATTTCATTCACGGGTTTGGATCTGATATGAAACATTTTGGATCTAATTTATTTTCTGATATGATAATATTTGGTTAAGGTTTCAAGATTCAAGAGTTTTCAGTATTGCTTATAACTAGTTTCATCAATTTTGGTGTGACAAATCAAGCACCGCAAGTCTCTTTCAATTTTGTTGTTGAGGATTCGATGTTAGTTCTTTCTTATGAATTTGTTGATATCATATTTTGTGAATTATTGGATATTTCTGAAGCTATGTTAGATTATGGAGCTCAAGAATTTGCTCTCCACTGTCCCAGGGCTTCTCCACCTTTGGTCACATGCTCATCTCCTCACAGAACTAGTAAAGAGAGAGACATTCTACATCTGCCTAGACACTTGCTCCTAACACTTGGGGATGATTTTACCACTCATGGTTTTTTGTTCAAGGCTGCAATATATCAGTATCTTGGGTGTTCCTCACATGGTTTGAATTCTCAAGCACCCTTTCTCTCTCATTAGTTTATTTCAGCTGCTCTACATGGGTCCAATTTTCATCCTGCAGTTGTCTATATTCCTGATTCAGTTGAGCACATTATTATTCTTCCAAAGAGGAACATTCCTCCATACATAAGCACTTTGTTTGGATTCATGGGTTCACCTGCACAGAAGAACCAAGATACTGCTGCTGCATAGTGCTGCAAATAGCAGCAAAAATGTTCACAAGTTTTTATTCAAAATTTGTATTTCTGCTTATTTTGAGGTTGGGGGGGGGGGGGGGTGGGTTTCCCATGAGTTTTTCCCTTGTTTCCTCGGTTGTATTAAGCACCATTTTTTACTATCTTTTAGATTGTATTTGGGTGACCTATGGTCTTATTACCAGGGCCCACAGTTGTCCAAGTTAGGATTCAGGGGGGGTGTTAGGATTATTAATCCTCCCTTGGTCAAATGCCTATTAGATTAATTTAGCATGACTTAAGGAGTTTTAATTAATTAATTGAGTCCACTAGTACCATTGGGTCCACATGGCCTAATGGGGACACAGGTACTAGTCACTGGAGTGTGGGGAACACTGCAAGAGGTTAACTACCACTTACTGCATGTGCATGCATAAGTTTGGGTGCCTCATAGACCAATCCCTACATTTTAGGAGCCACTGGGAGTCCCGGCACCAACCTCCTTCAGTTCGTTGGAGTTGGAACTAGTTAGTCTTATTTATCCCCTAGTTACTTTCAGTTAGTTCATAATCAGTTAGAAACCGCTAGTTATGCATGGCTAATGCATGGCTGCATGTGGAGTAGGTGCCTTTTCCCACCTACCGCAGCCAGTTGCACTGAGTTAACTAGCTATCACTAATTGATTGAGTTGTTGGACATTTGGGAGTTGATCTATTGGAATCCGATATAAATTGAGACACCATGAGTTAGATGGTCAGTTAGATACACTCAGATCTAGTGGATAGATTTGAATTGCTACCTAATGCATTCAAATTATTTTCCTATGTAAACTATTGTAACACTGGATTTTATTATTGTGAATCATACTATAAATTCCAAAGCAATACTTGTCTGTTTCCTGTGTGGTTTGTTGTGTTCAGTTTGTATCGTCATTCTCCATTTACTGCAAACATTATTAGAACTATCTGCTTGAAGACCTAAATGGAATTCAAATTCTAATACTAAAAACTCCTATATTAATTTTAGGCACCAAAGGCAATACATTATCTATTCTCAATGATTTGAATATATAAAAGAGAAGCAACAAGCATTAATATGAGGTTTGATTGCCTCCACTACCTCAATTATTTATTTATGGTCACCTATCAGACCTCAAATAATAAACAAAAACAACTTCTATTCACATAACCCAAAATGTTGTCTCTAAATTTGTTCGCTCAAATTGTACCATAGATTTGGGATATTTGGCAGTGTGTTTCCTAATCCTTTGGGTTGATGAACTAAGAATATGTATGCATGCCTTAAAATGATCAATCTTTGTATGAGAGGAAAAATGAAGTGTTGGTTTTTTCACACCTCATATTAAATGAAATGAAGAAGGTCAAAGGTTACATAAGTGATATGGTTATTCGTCTAGAGGATGAATACCTACACAACTCTAATCTCAGGAAATTCTATCATCGATTCTTTGTAGCCAAATATAAAGAAAAAAAAATGGGGAATACCTAATCCTAGTTCAAGGTTTTTATTTGGTGGGTCTATTTAAAAACCCATATAATAATGATTGCTTCAATGTTCCTATGGAAATAGTCTCGAAAGACAGTGTGTGGCATCCAATGATATGGAAATTTCCAAGTGTAACCCTCTTTTCAGTGTAAATTGGTCAAGTTCTGAGGTAATAAACATCAGCATGCAACAACAATTCTGGGCAGGTTTAGCCTAGTTTGGCCTTCCAAACAACAATGAAGAATCCCCAACTCCAAAGGTGGGAAATTTTTGAGGAATAGAAGCAGACAACCACCTGTTGACAGTGAGCAACAATTCTGGGCAGGTTTATCATGGTTTGGTTGGGCAATTTTTTAGGACAATTTAGGGTAACAACAACCAAAAGCAGCCTTAAAACCTCATCTTTGTACCATTAGGTTCCCTATTCGGAGAGATACAACATGCTCCCATTGCAAAGTGCATCATAGATGTGATCATCTAGTGGACTCTTGATCCAATTTCTGGATGCATTATGTAAGACCAGGCACCCCATTGAACACTAGATTTTCAAATGTGTGCAACCCCATCATTGTGCATCAACTATTCACTTCTAATGCTTTTATAGTGCCCTCACATAGAACTAAAGCCGGTTTGACCAAAGAGTAAGGATGAGTTCAAACTCAGTCAATAGCAAAGCAAACTGTAGAAAACACTAGAGACCAAGTTTCCTTCACTTCACTAATAATATATAGGTTCAATCCCTAGAGTTCAAACTCAACCAATAGCAAAGAAAACTAGAGAAAGAACTAGACATCAAGTTTCCTTCACTTCATCAATCATATATAGTTTCGATACCTAGTTCTGTGGACCAGGTACCAAGTCTCATTCAGTCTCAGTAAGTTTCATTGAGTTCAATCTCAGTCAATAACAGACCAAGCTAGAGAAAGGACTAGAAACCAAGTTTTCTTCTCTTCGCTAATCATATGTGGGTTGATTCCCTACTCCCATGGATGGAGAAATGTACCACTTATTTTTGTCATTTATTGCTACTCATTTTACCCACGAATTTACCACAACTCAGTGAAAAAATCAGAGCTCACTTTACACTAGCTTGAAATTTTTTTACTCTCTCAAACCTCAGGACTATGGATTCCTAAAAAATCAAATAAGACACTTATAAAAAATTTCCTTTTATTCAATTCCCACTGATAGGCTAATGCAATTAATTTTTATGAGTGAAACATCATGACAATACCTTTAATGTTGATTCCCTTATATAAAAATATACTTGATCAGCATGTTGCAAATGGATGGGACAAACAGGATCTTCAAGACGTATTGTTGCTATTACATACGACTTTTAGGAAATATTCAAAGACATTTAGGGACCTTAAAACCACCACATAACATGCGAACATTCACACAATCGTTCGGGTCTCCTTTCAAGATTAATGAAGTGGAACTAGTAATGTAGTGAATGTCGATTAGGGTCTTTTATTCCTATAATATGTTTTGAAATAATTTCAAAAGGAAAGATCTAGAAGAGTGTTATGATCTTAAAGTCAACAACTACTGCTAATAAGAAAAGTATTACGCAACCATCCCTTTAGAAAAAATTTATTAGCTTGCAAAATGGAGGTGAAAGAGACACCAAGAAGGATGGTCGAATAGGTTTATGTGATACCAACAATCTAATTGGAAGAGGACTAGAATTGAGAGCATTAGGGCCTAATTTCCTTCCACAAGATTTAATGATTTATTACCAAACAATAAGACGTCCAAGTGATTTTTTTATCAATCTACAGACTTCAAATAAAGACCAAGAAGGAAAGGCCGAATTAGCACATATTTTCCAACAACCTTCTCTGAAATTATTACAATAGGGAAAGAAGTGAAACATCTGTGGATTCTAGAGCCTCCTCAAGCATAAACAAGCATTTACCAAGTTGTCAAATCGTTAAAGAAAAAAATATGATCTACAAAAAAACTGAAATTTGGGGAGGGATGAATTAGTGAGGTCCTTTATGGTTTGAGGCACAAATGCACTTGAAAATTTTAGATATTAAAGACCAGTGGATAATGAACACCAAAATATTTTTGTTAGATATTGTGGTTTGTTGTTGGAAAGTGAATCGCTCTCGTACTCATAGCTGTAATTTCTCAAATGGAGTGGAAATAGGGGATATAAATTTGTACTCATCGAAGACATTTTTGCAGTCAATTTAGCACCAGTCGCAAGGAAGTCTTGAAACCAGTCACGAAGTCCTAAAACTAGTCATGGTGGGTCAATCAACCCATGAAGGAAGTGAAAGAGAAAAGAAGGAACATGTGGATTCGTCGAAGTTTCAAGAATCAACCCGTGAAGGAGTCAAATCACAAGTCGTAGAGTATCAACTTGAAGGAACCAGATCTACGAGGAAACTAAAAAACATTGGAGTGTTTTTTTAACGCGCGGGAGGGGACTTAGCTGCAGGTAAGTGAATAATGAACGCAAATGTTTAGTGTTATATGTTTTGTTTTTTTGTTTTTTGTTTTTATATGTTAATTTTTATTTTTTATTTTTTTATGTATTGTTTTATTTGTTTATAATGTGTGTAACTATGCTTATGTATTTTTTATTTGTTTATGTATTTTTATATGGCTAATTGGCACTTTAGTGACCCTAATGGAACCCTAATGATCCTAATGCCATCTGGGTGAAGCTAATGATCCATATTTCCATAATTGAACTCCAATTGTCCCTAATTCCATATGAATAGCCCTTAATGCCATATGAAGAGTCCTTAATAGATACTATAGGCCTTAAATCATATATACAAGTCCTTCATTATTGATGGTCCCTCCCCAATACAAGTTACCAACTCAATCTA
>LPNX011014085.1:172252-185852 GCA_001517045.1 Pseudotsuga menziesii | reverse complement strand
AAAAAAAAAAAAAAATATATATATATATATATATATATATATATATAAGAAACACAAAAATTATCTAAATGGAATGGTTGGAAATTTTTTTCTTTGGGTATAACACCTTGAAACCACCCTCCGACTATCTCAACCATGACTAATATTGCACATGAAATAAGATATTCATGGAAGATATGCGGGACATAAGCACTCATAATTTGGTTATGTTGGAACAATTGGTCCTAATTCGCCAATTTTTTATGTTCATTCCTCCTAAGAAGCCCTTATTTATGAGATTTCCTAATCCCTCACTATTGGATTTATATGCCTGATTTGATCAGTTTTTCATCAAATTGACGTTGGTTGTAAAGTTGGTGAAAATTCCATGGATATATGTCTTCGACAAAGTCGAAGACACATTTGTTATGCATTTATTCATGTCCAAAAGCACCATTAGGTACTTTTAGTGGAATGTCTAAAAAGTGAAGTCCCTTAATGTGGAATGAATGTCCAAAAACACAAGCTTGCAACTTGGACATCACATGGAAAGAATGTCTAGAAAGCGACGTGCCTAACATGGAACTAGAATTGGATGAACATACAATAAGCCATGTCTAACTTGGACCTAACATGGAATGGACATCCTTAAGTGACGTTGCCATTGTGGAATTAACGTTAGTTAAACTTCCCCGATAATCCATGTCTAACTTGGACCTAACATAGAATGAGCATCCTAAAAGGGTCGTTTATAATGTGGAACTAATGTTGTCTAAATGTACAATAAGACACATAAAATTTCCTTAAACAAAAAAAGCATGCATGTTCCATTAAATTGTTGTTTCTCATTAAAAAGGTGAATTAACAATATTTTATAGGAACCTCACATATATACAAAAATTCAACGTTGGCCCCACGTAGCACATCAATTAATCTATATGTATGGTTTTTGTTGCTCGAGTTGTTAGTGTCAATCATGTTTGACGATGAAGATGACGATGATTATGATGATGATGATAACGACGATGATGACAATGATTATGATGATGTTAGTTATGACGATGTTGATGATGATGACGACGATGATGATGAGGATGATGATGAGGATGAGGATGAGGATGATGATGATGAAAATGGTGATCACGATGTTGATGTCATGATATGAAATGATGAATATGATGATGATGATTATGATGACGAAAATGATGATGATGATGCCGATGATGCCAATGATGATGATGATGATAATGATGATGGCAATGATTATGATTATGTTAGTCATGATCACGACCATGCCAAATTTTAGACCAAGCCGACACATATATAAAAAAGTTTCAACGTTGGCCCCACGTAGCACATTAATTAATCTATAGGTATGGGTTTTGTTGCTCGAATTGTTAGTGTCATTCATGTTTGATGATGATGATGATTATGATGATGAAGATGGTGATCACGATGTTGATGTCATATGAAATGATGAAGATGATGATGACAATGCTGCTGCTGCTGCTACTGATGATGATGATGATGATGTTTGAGTCTGGAAACCATGCCACACCGTCAATGCATGCGTCTAGTCTAACCATGAAAATTTTTAGACCATGTTGGCACATATATAAATTCTTTCAACGTTGTCCCCACGTAGCACATTAATTAATCTATAGGTATGGTTTTTGTTGCTCAAATTGTTAGTGTCAGTTATGTTTGACGATGAAGAAGACGATGACGATGACGATGAAGTTGATGATGATTATGATGATGATGATGATGATGACGCTGATGATGACGATGATTATGATGATGTTATTTATGATGACGATGAAGACGACGATGATGATAGCCTTATGCTCACATAAGAGGGGGAGGGATAAAGCTAAACATATTTTCTTTAGGGTTGACTTTGAAAAAAAACAATCCATTTGAATACTTATCAACAAAAAAAAGTTAAGGTTTTCTATTTCAATACTTAACTAAAAAAAACTTAGTATTTTGTATTTTACAATGTTAATAACTATGGAAAGGGTAAAGTATGAGATAAAATTAAATGGAACTAAACCAATTGAGGTTACTAATTGTTAAATGTTTGCATCCTTTGTTTGATTGAAGTCAAGTATTAGTAAGGATGATATGGAAAATATAGTGAGGGACTCAACATGGAGACCTACCATCTTTATGTAGAGTTTATTATCTAATTACTTCCACCCATAACCTTGCATATTTTTTATGTGGTCAAATAAATAATTGTGACCTCAAAACTCAATGTAATTGTTTAACACGATAGTTTGAAGATAATTTCTTACTTTTTCTTGTCAATATATAGAATGTCACTTTTCTCTACCTTATCAACAATAATCTGTAAAATTTCAATGGAAAATCAATAAGAAAACTCATTCTATAAAAGGAAATCTAGAAAAATAGTAAAATCATTTTTATCATATTTTTTTCAATGAGAAGTTATAACAATCAAAATGAATTTTTATTTGTATCTTCTATTTGATGAAAATTTCTTTTGCAAATAAAATTATATAATAATAGTCAATTATTTAAAAATTCAACATATCAAAAAGTAACTTATTTACATAACAAGACTTGAATCTTACAGGTGTGCAATTTGGATACTTGTCACAGATTCTTTTAGCCTCATCTTTTCTCCTCTCTATAAATGATCTCATTAATGTTAGTTACTCTTTTCAAAACAAATAACAGAAAATAATATTTCTAAAATTATTGAATTTTGAGTACCAATAAAATTCAATATTTCTATCGTAAGATTCAATCAAAATATATAGAGTAGATATATTATTGCATATCTCATACACTTCAATACACTTCATCAGCTTCTTCATCCAAGTTATCATCTGTATCATCCGAACTAGAGTCAACATTGTAAGGATTGGCCATATCATCATCATCATTTATGTCAGTTACCATCATCATGTCATCATCGATATCATCTTCATGGAGATTGTCTGCCACATCATCTAATTCAACTAATTCTTCGACATCTTCTTCTGGAGCATGATCATCTAACTAATGTTGATCATCATATTCATCATCATCTTCTTCTTCAATACCCTCTTCATTACCTTCCTCTAGGTTATACTTTACCGGCCTTCCCCTTGGATTGTGTCCCACAACAAATGACCAACCCACTTTACCTGGAACCTCATAGTAAAATACCTATTCATATTGGCTTGGAAAAACATAGGGCTCTGTTCGTGGCTCAAACAACCTTGTATTTACCATGGAAAATCCATTATCGTGTTCAATAATAGTTCTATTGGGATCACGTTGATTCAATTGTAACCTGTACCATTTGACAACGAACAAAACTACCTTGAAGGAGTTAAAGTCACAATGAAGAATATCTTCCAGATACCCATAGTATCGATTTTATGAGAGTTATGGATGTCTGTTACTTCTAGAGGAAACATTGGTAACCTCAAAGACTGCAGATATCTCACAATATGATGTTTTCTTTTTTATGCGATATCTACAACCATTGCACACCATAACCTTATGGTGTTTTACCTACAACAAGCCATACACGAAAAGATTACATAATGATTCAATATTTATGATTAAGTGCATGTTTATTCCATACATGGAAAAACTCAACGTATACATCAATATGTAATTTGCCAAAAAAAATAGAGTGGTTGATTAATATGCTTTCTTGCTTATCTTTTAAACCATATGCTAAATTGATTTCCCTTTGTGTAAGATTGGTATCACCATTGCGATGTGCTATTTTAACCAATGAAGCCACATCTTCCCATGATATTCCATGACTAGATTGTTCACATTGTTCAATCCATATCTTCATCCAAAAAATATTGTTTGCGATGTATAAATGAATTGCATCACACTCTCAACCAACTGCTTGATGACAATAAAAATTAAAATTCAATACAAATGTAAATTATGTTAACAAAGTATACGCTCTTAATTGATATATATACATAAAATTCAATAGTCAAATGCATTATATTAATTAATATCCACTAGCATGATAATTACCTTTCACCTTCCTCGATCTACCTTTCCCCTTCAGGTACTCCCCTTCAAAATTGTTATTGGAGTCCGGATCACAAATGCGATGTAAATTGAGCTTTGATGCTAAATTAGAAAGATATTCACTAATATACATGTTTTGGTATACCATATATCCCTCCTTCATAGAAACCTCAGCACGTGCTCGTTGTCTAACCAAACCCTTCATAAATTTCAAGTGCCTCTCAACCATCCACATGGACCTTGAGTGCATAGGTCCACACAATTCAATCTCCATGACTTTGTGTATGAGGTAGTGTTCCCATGCATTGAAAAATGCTGAAGGTAGATGCTTCTGCATTTCACACATGAAACGAGGAATTTCTCTCCTCCAATAATTTATATCTTCTTTATGTATTTATTTAGATGAAAAACATCTACAAGTGACACAAACCAATAACGATATTTAACAAAGAAACATTAAATTACATAACATGAATTAGTGCACAAAAAAAAAGCTCTACAAGGAATTAAATAAACACTTAGCACATGCAAAAAATCACAAGTTACCTCTTGTATTTCCTAAGATTATATATAACTTGTTTGACATTGTTGTCGAAGTTGTCTGGAAGAGAGACATGTAGAACATACTGTAAAAATATACAAACCACATCAAATTTTAAACAAAGAGTAGACAAAAAAAATAACAGCAATATGCACTGGAATTAAAAAAACAATAATACCATAAGAATTACCTTCATGAAGACATGCCAATCATGTGTTTTCACCCCCGCAAAATCACCTTTCTTTGTTATGATATTATTCATGTTCGCACAAAATATAATGGGAAATTTAATTTTCTGCATGACTTCTTTTACAACATTACTTTGTTGCTCTGTTAACATCCATGGAAGTGAGTTTATATTAAATTGGTCTTCGTTGCTATGAAATTGAATGATGTCTTTCATTGCATGGTTTCCTTCTTGAATGTCTTTGCAAATTTTGACAAGTTTTTCATTGTCGCTCCTTAGATCCAATATTCGCCATAATGTTTTAGTCACATCCTTCCCAATATGCATTGAATCAAATAGATGAGCAATTTGTAGGTTCTCATAGTAGGGAAACCTGCTGAATTGTTTAGGATAACTTTTCATTCATTGTGGAAGCCCATTAATTCCTTCATGATCACAACGAACATCATGAATCGTAGTTTATAAAGAAATTATAGAAATCAATGGCCACTACAGTAAACAACACACAATAAAAAAATACATAACAATTCATATAAGATGATCCATACGTACCAGCTTGACAGTTTCTATTATATTGTAACTTCCATAGGTGAGGTGTCATTCTCTACGGTTTTAATGCAGTCTCTTGCTTTCCATTAAATAGATTTTTTTTCGGTTTTTCGATACCTGTGATTCTTAGAGAGGAAGTGCCTATACTCATCAAACACCTCCTTTCTTAAGCTTTTTGAGTGACGATATTTGATCTTAGGACCACAAACTGGACATGCAAATTTTCCCTTTGTCTGAAGACCTACATAAATATATGGAATATCTATGTCAATTATAATTATATATAAAATGAATAGAATCTTTATAAAAACATGTGTGCATAGTACTATATTAACTAGTTTATAAAATTAAATGCAATTAAAGTGGAACTTAAAAATAAAAACCACAAAAATGGGTTAACCCTAGGGCATCGTGTATTGTCCATACAAGAATTGCATGGAATTGAATTTGCCGTTGTTGTATTGGTCTAGATACCTCATACATATTGATGCCATTCCATAACTTTAGTAGCTCATCTATAAGAGGGTCGATATATACATTCATATCTTTAACTTAGTACTTAACTGAATTGATTTGAACATATAAAATATATAATTATGAGTACCATTTAGATATATAAACCATGCACAAGAGAAAAATAAAAAATACATATATGACAATAGGAAACAAAACACGTCAAATGAGATGCCACAACTACATTAAAAATTAAACAAATGTAGACACAATATACTTGGAATAATCATCGACAACATTATGTGCTCCCTCTTTATTGAAAAACATGAAGGAATGTTATTGTTGATAATAAAAATAGGCCACACCGTGTAAACGGATTTCATATCTGCAAATGGAATGACACCATATGCTTCCAAATAAATCCTAAGATTACGAGGTTCTTCTTTAAAGTGAGGCCACTTTTCCTCCATATCTCTATATGTAGAACCATCTGCAGGAATTTGAATAACGTCATCTTGACTTCTGTTCCTTGCATGGTAATCCATAAATTGGGCTATGTTTTTGCACCTGAACAGTCATTGCAAACGTGGAATGATGGGAATATAACGAGGAACCTTGCAAGGAACATTTTTTGTTACTTGATCTGTTCGATATCTACTTATATGGCATTCTAGAAACTCTATTGCAAATTCATGTTGATTTTAATAAATGACATGGTCATCGGGGCATGCATGAATTGCTTCATAATGCATTCCAATTTCTTTCATGATGGAAGATAAATCTTGATATGTTCAAGGTAAAATATTTGATGGTGGTAACAAAAATTCAGCTATCAAGCTACATGAAATAAAAATAAAAATTGAGTTAATATAAGGTAAAAATAATATTAATGAAACACATTTCATGTGTATTAATTTGCATTATGAATTAACAATAAAATCATTAGAGGGACAAAGATAACCTTAATCATGACCATAGATATGCGATGGATTATTTTACATACCTTAACATTTGTGTGATTGATATGTTTGAAAGACCATTCATAGCCTTCAAGTTCATTATCAACAATATAGCAGAGAGAAGATTTGTGTGGGATTCTTCATAAAGGGGTTCGTATGCCTTCTCAAGAAGAGGTATATCATGAACATCATCAAAGTCATTAATATTTTCATGATCATCGTCATCATCATCATCCATTCTAACATTAAATGAATCATGGATAAATGTATTTGTACCATCATCTTCAACTCTGTTATCAGTATGATCATCTTCTTCAATATGATCATTAACTTGCCCTCCATTAATCATAGCTCCATGTTCCTCCAGTACTTGTTCTGAAAGCACTTCCTCTAGACGATATGTCGTAGTATGTCCTTCCTTTAATATTACATGAATACATCAATAGATATAAGTGAATATATGAAATATTAAAATAATGCATACATTTACAAAAGCAAAAAATATAAAAACTTTATAATGCCAAACTTACAAATGAATGATATTCACTCCCCCCCTCAGCATGTCCATGTTCCCTACAATGTTTTGTGGCTATTGTGATATTCTTCTCCTCTTAAATCCCCTGCATTGACTACATGGACAATAAAATTTTCCATCACCCCTTATTTTCGTTGCATCCCAAAGTCTAGCAAGAAATTGTCGATTTTGTTCGTTTGGATCAAGAATATTGCTACTTGAAATTTTATCACAAAAATCTTGAATTAAGGCTATTGACAATCTTAAAAAATCAATGTCCACACATCACTATTTCCGCAAATGGTCGTTTGTCAATGAATACAATAATTTTCACAAACCATTTGTCGAAGAATACAATGATATCCGAAAATTGTGTATCGAAAAATAAAATAATTCCGCAAACCGTCCGTCCAAGAATAAAACAATTCCTTAAACAGTCTGCCAATGAATAAAATAGTTTCCGCAAACTGTCCATCGCTTCTACAGAAAACATGTCAGATGTTTTTGTAATTTATATATTTTAAAATGGAATAGTCGTCGGATAATTGACGATAGTGAAACTAGTTACCGTTGCAAAAATATTTCCACATAGGTCACAACTCTGATGAAGTTTGAAGTTTAGGGTCGAATATTCGACGAAGTAAGTGGTAAAAAATCTGACGAAATTGAAGGTCGAAAATCCGATGAAGTTTAAAGGTATGTGTCGAAAATCCAACGAAGTTGAAGGTTGAAAATCCGACGAAGTGTGAGGTCAAAAAGCCAACGAATTTTTGTGTCGAAATTTGAAGAAATTCATAATTTGAATGTAAAATTAGACAAAACATTATATTTCGTCGGATGTCATTGGATTTTGTCGTCGAATTTTGGGTTCAAATCTTGTTGTGCCATGAGGTTTTCCCCATTTCCTTGTTTTGTTAAGCTGTCATTTTTATTCATTTAGATTATGGGTGACCTTTTGTATTACAAGATTCCAAGGCCCAGGTTGTCCAAGTTAGGATTTAGGGGGGGCGTTAAGATTATTAATTTATCATCCCTTTAACACCATAGTTTATTTGTCTTTTCCTAGCTTAGGAGATCATTACCACTTCACTTGTGCATGGGGGACTCACTTAGGGGACACATACCACTCAATGCACCTGTTTGCATGAGTTTAGGAGATCTAGGGACCAATCCCTATAATTTGGGAACCCAACCACTCTGAGTGCCACCAATAGTCTCCAACAGTTGACACTAGTTGGTATTCAATTATGTTTAGTTATGCTATGATTCCCATTATTTAGTTCACTCTTAGTCATCCTAGTTCCATTTTGCACGATTTAAGGGAGGTAGGGCACATTTCCTCACCTACCTACATCAGTTAATTGATTGTGAACTGATTCAGTGATATGGAGTTGCATTAGTGAGCTCTAGTGGTGATTTTCCCACACTAAGTTAACACCGAAGTTAGTGACCACATCCTTGAAATACAAGGACAATGAACAAACGCATGTATAATGGACTCACCATTGTCTTTACATATGGGGCATATGCCTGGCCCATAATTTTTTGATCATGTGATCCCAAACAAACACTCTATTAGAAAGGGATAACAAAAAAAAATGTATTCTTTAAAGGACACTTTAAAGACCAGATAACTGAATTCCACCATGGATGCTCAAGAAGATACTCTTCCTCTCGAACGTCTTTGTATCCCAGACTTGGAGAATATAATAATAATAATAATAATAATAATAATATACTTTCAAGGTCACCACCAAGAAAGACACCAATTGGTGTATGAGACCCCCTTGTTTGTGGGACAAGGGACCCCCCTCTGCGCAGTGATTTAACTGCTAAAGTCTACAGAGGTGTACATACCCTACATACCCTACCCTCCTTTGGTGTGTTGAGGTGGAGTTGGGTATAGTGGGTCGGACGTGATCAACAATTGGGTGAACGCCAGAGAAGAAGCAAAATACGGTGGGTCTCAGTCTCACAAAAGGCTAACAGAGTAAGCTATCACTCGATGGTGTCGGGTAGGTCTCGGTGCAAATTGTAGGGTAGATAGCTTATTCCATTTAGGGAGTAAGCTATCTACCTTCTTGATGAAAAGCGTTGCGTACTCACATATATACAGAATGAGCAACCCTAAGATTGAGAGATCGAGGAAGAGCTAACCACATGCCACTTCAATTCATACAGAATCTACGTTTCTTCACCAAAGGGGGGTAGGGTATGTACACCTCTGTAGACTTTAATAGTTAAATCATTGCGCAGAGAGGGGTCCCTTGTCCCACAAACAAGGGGGTCTCATACACCAATTGATGTCTTGCTTGGCGGTGACCTTAAAAGTATATTATTATTATTATTATTATATTCTCCAAGTTTGGGATATAAAGATGTTCGAGAGGAAGAGTATTCTTATAGCCTCATTAGTATTCTTACTCCAAAGCAGTTCATCACCTCTGTCCACCAGTTGAATGTGGCAGTCATGAAAAGGCTTTGTATAATTGTCCCATAGAGTTTTCTCCTCCTCCGAAAAAACCCCGAATCTTGGCTTATAACCATGCTTACCTCATAGGAGTAATATGCAATTCATCCTTCACCTGATACAAAAAATGGTAACCTTGTTCTAGTAGAGCCAACCATATGATTAGGCAATCTATGAAAATCTTAATTGCCCACCTAAGGATCATGCCCTAACCTAAGACTTCTAGTGTTACTAACCCTTCAAATTATTATTACTAGGTTTTTTTCTCTTCCAAAATAATAATCTTTAGAATTTGCATTATAGACATTTCCAACCCTTCAAATTTTCATATTATTATTGTTAAGGTCTTTTTCTCTTCCAAAATAATGATCTTTAGAATTTACATAGTAAAAGTGAATAAATCTCCCATCCCTTTTAAACAGAGATAAGGTTAACTGAGTGACATTTGCAAGATAGAAAATTGTTGCAAATTCTTTGAGGAACAAAAACTTTTGCAAATTCTTTGAGGAACAAGAACTTGGTTGACTCATTTTCAATTACCTTGGATTTTTCAACGTAGTTGTTACATGTACGAAATTTTATTTGTCGACTGTCATTCGAATTTGATTAAGCCTATGCAACTAGTGGGGGTGATTGGGCCATTATACGCTTTGATAAGGCAAAATAAATATGCTCAATTAAAAAAAATGAAATACATATTTAATTATTTAGGAAATAATGTAATTAAATACATCATCGTGCCCAATTTTATGATTTTTTTTGAAAAACCGAATTTAATTATTTATGAAGGAATATAATTAAATACACCATTGTATTGTTGGTGTAATGTATGCATTAATTAATTGTTTTTTAGAAAATTGTATTTTATACATAATTTGGTAAAAATTATATATTTATATCATTTAAAGATTTTTTAAAATTATGATTTAATTTTAAAAACTTCAAAACTCTAAAAACATTCCAATACAAATATTTAAATTTAATAAAATTGATTTCCTAAAACTTTTTAATTATAGATTATCTTCATCCTACTCATGTCATATGACGTATAACCTATATATATTTACTCTCACCAACTTTACCCACTCTCAAGTTTCCTTTAACAACTTCGGAGCATATCCATGCAAAATATCCACTCCCAAGTTTCCTTTAACACATGCAAAATCTATTGTTAATCTCAAGTTTCCTTTTACAATAATGCAAAATATATTGCTAATATCTTGTTAGATTTTCATTATTCTTAAATCTAGCTTAATAAGACTTTTTTTTTTTAATATTAAATATTAATTTTAAAAGATCAATCAAAACAGCCATTATCAACTTTTTATATTTTAATATAAATTTATAAATATTTAAAATTAACAACATTAAAACATAAATCAATTTTAATAATATAGATTTATTAGCCCCCATTATGTTGCCGGGAATGATAAGAACAGATTAAAACACCATGACACGATCAATGATGATGGGAAGGAGTAACAAATTTGTACAAACACAAAATATTATATAAAGCTTTTAATAAAAAAATAATTGATAAAAATTAAAATTTTAGTAAATAAATAAAATTTATATAAAAAATTTAATTAAAAAAATAAAATATTTCTTAATTAAACAATTATAAATATTTATAAAATTAAACATAGTCCTTTTTCATATCATATTAAATTTAATATTATAATTTTATTATATTTAATAATCTAAATTATTATTAAAAACTTTAGTTATATCATGTATTTCACTTATTACAAACCAATATAATATACAAATATAATATAGCTTCACGTGGTAATGTTCCTTGAAATAATACACATAACATCCATGAGATAATGTAAAGTCTCTTTGTATGATATGTCACTTGGACCCTCGAATGCATCCCTCTTCTACATTTTAAATGTCACTTTATGCTAATGAAGAATAAATATCACACAATTTTATGTTATTATGTCCCGAACAAGGAGATATATATGAATCGTTCAGGTATATTAATTCAGAGCAATTTAAAAAATTATGATAGTTTAGAGTAAGGTTTTACATTATTCAATTCAATTTTTATTTAATTGTATTTTTTTAGGTTGCCATTGGTTTGGTGGAGGTGACGTTGTCGTGAGTTCCTGTGCGGCGGCAAGGCTGATATCAACACTGGTATAAATAAATTAATTTTTGGCTTCTCATAAAAGGTACCTCATTTATCATTTACCTAAACACTTTACATCGATCTTCTTTAACACTTGGACTCAAGCGAATGTGCTAAAATTTGGTTGGCTTGCATGAATCCTATCTGCATGAAGGTCATGCGATAGGGAGCACTAAGACAAAGGAAGGGTTACACAAAATGTCCTTTCTCATCGCAATCATTTTTAAGCCATTTTTTCTCTGCGGTCTGGTCCTGGTCCAGGGGTCCAGGTTTCAACCACAGTTTTCATGACCTTACGATTTAGGTTTCTCCTTTATATGTAACCCAATGGATCTTATATTTGTAACCCAATGGATCTTATTTTACGTTATTTTAGGTGAATGCTCATGGGATCCCATGCTCCTGACTATAACTTTGGAGGTATATAAGACCAGGCATTCATGGTCTTGGTGTTTTAATGAATTATGTACCCGGACAATGTTCATTGATGAGTCGTGGATTGAGTGTTGGACGCTCTCTGCTAATATCCTCCAAATCTGTGCTGTGATCTTTGGTCCAGGTTTGCAAAGAATGGAGTCAGTATGTAGCCCTCTTAATTTGCGGGCATTAATCATTGACATGTCTTCACCTTTTACCCTTCGCATAGGAAGCCTGAGAATAGAGTTGTTAGGGAAATATCTGTGTAATGGCAGATGTATTCTCACCCCGTAGTCATTATTTATAGCCTTATTCAAACAATAATGAGGCTGAGCGCCCCTCCCCACCATTATAATACCCATCTGCCTTTCTCGTCCTCAAACTCGCCCTTCGCTCTACTCTGTGCTTCCAACATCTCTAGCATTTGCTTGCTTCCTTCTTACTTCTCCTAGCTTTACAACATATAAAAACATCTCTAGCATTTGCTTGCTTCCTTCTTATTTCTCCCAGCTTTACAACATATAAAATGGGGGAAGCAGTGTTAACAGGAACGAAACTATTAATGGGCATGCAGTTCATCATGTTAATGGGAACGAAAATGGGATTACCACGGCACAACTCCATGTTCTTGGCAGCGAGGGTCAAAGGCATGTGGCTTGCTTAACACATAGTGTTAATGCACAAGCTCAAGCTAAGTTCCATCACAAGGGATGAACTCCTAGCGTTCAACAACTAATAATCTACGTGGTCAATGCTTATTTCATAGCAAAAGCCACTCTTAAACCTTAGTTGCAAATGCTTTCCAGCTCACTGATAGAGGGAGGATGCGTACTGTTCATGTAGTACTCCTCCACTTGGAACATGGATTTAATAAACTCGTACAGGATTCATGGAAAGTGAAATCAAGGGTTTATCATAGTAAGTGATCCTCGAAGTTTTAATTTGATTGTCTCATAGTTGCAACGGAGCTTTGGATCTTTGCACCAGGTTAAACGTTGCTTGGGTTGGCTTCAAGGATCAAATTTGAAGGGTAGGGTCCCATTTCACTTTGAAGGGTTATGAGAAATTGAACCCTTCAATGTTGACATGTAAAAATAAATCATTCTTTTCATTTGAAACTGTAAGTGTATCACATAATTTTATTATTTATTAAAAATAGTGTATAGGAAAAAAATGGCAAGAAGAAGAAATCCCGAGTGATTCAACATTTACATGGAATTAGTGAGGTAAAGCATATAATCTCATGGTCCCTGGAGCATATAGTTTATTGAACTTAGATAAGGGACAATTCTGTCGGGCCGGTGAAATACTCGGTTGTTAGGTAGTTGATAAAATAAGGCATTGGAATTTGGAAGGATTTATCATATACAAATAATT
>LPNX011014085.1:87257-172229 GCA_001517045.1 Pseudotsuga menziesii | reverse complement strand
ATGAGAGTGAATGGATCACTCCTACAATATGAAATTATTTCCAAAATATCCAAATATTTACAAAATATAATATCAGCAAACTCATGAGAGAAAACTGACATCACGTCCCCAGCATAAATTTTGAAAGAGATTTTTGGTACTTGATTCTTCACACCAAAATTAATGAGAACAACTACAAGCAGTACTAAAATCTCATGAAACTGAAAGCATGAACCAAGTAATATCAGATCATATCCAAATAAGATCATATCATATCCAAATAGGTTCATATCAGATCCAAGGGTGTTCTCCACCGATATGGTAGATGCACAATTTTCTCCTTCTTCAAAATTGTGAGTATTGGCGCATGCAATCATGTAGGAATTTGTTGGAAGCTCTAGATCAATGAGAGTGAATGGACCACTCCTAAAATTTGATATTATTTCCAAAATATCCAAAGAATTACTTATCTGCAGACCACCAACATCATTAGAGACAAAGAAATCAAATTCATCTCCTTTTCCCGGAGCAATCACTGGTAAACTGTACACAAAATTTATAATAGAAGAATCATTGGAGAATTTTTTCATAGAATGGAAGGAGATTTTTTCTTCAAAAACTGAGATTCAGATGTCTTCTTCTAGATCATCCATATGATAAGATGAAACATCAGATATCTCATGAACTTCCGGAGCAACAGGGGATGGAGTCACTCCAAGTCAATTCGAATTGACTGTGGAAGATTCTGCTTCTTCTTCATCTTGAAAAACTTCATCAGAGAGAGTAGAGGCCAAGAATTCTGAATAAATAAATCTTGTGGTTCTGAATGTGCTCTCCAAATTGCTATAATAATCCTCATTGTCCTTCCCAAAGGTTCTATCCAGTTCTGTCCCGAGATCCTCTGGGTATTCTGCAAAATCAATAAGGTAGCACAAGCTTGGAGAAAAGGCCTCACATATTGTTCCATAAGCTCTATAACCACCATTTATCCAGTAATTCTCATATTCATAAGACTCTTTACCAAGTCCAATAGACACCTCATAGAGACCTTGTCTCTTTAGAGATGCAATAATCTTCAACTTCCATTATGAATATCTTGTGGATGGAGTGAGAAGAGGAACTGATAATATCGAATCCATATGAAGTTGAACCTGCAAAATATCACTACAAAACCAAAAATATTTGAAGTATGTTAGAATCAAGCCTTTCCTCTTGACATGAACACTTTCTTAGGGTCCGTCACGCTCGCACTGCCACTCTGAATAAATTCAGAGGAAGCAAGGCACTCTTTGGGAGACTTCTGTGGAAACCTAGCCGCTTCCAGTGTTCAATGGAGAGTAGATAGACATGAAGCTTGTTTGAATGGATCTGATACCATGTTAGAATTGTTGTACCATTTAGATCATCAAGCATTGTGTCCAATATCATTGATGCAGTAAAAGAGGAATGAAGATACACACTAAAAAAATCAAACCACATAGGAAAGATATGAGTAGAGCTCAGATAATTACAGTATCATGTTCATTACAATATACGGTGTTACAATAATGTTACATAGGAAAAGAATTTGAATCATTACGGATGAATTTGAATCTCCCAACTGGATGTGAGTGTATATGACTGACTAGCTAACTAAGGATGTCTCAATCAATATTGGAGTCCAAGTGGTTAACTCTAGATGTCTAATCAAGTCACAAAATCAGTTATAATCAGTTAACTCAGTCTAACTAAAGTGGTAGGTGAGGAAAAGCTCCTTATCCCCATGCAGTCATGTCTAACTGGTGCTAACTGAGCTGATTGTGATCTAACTGAAAGTAACTGGAAAATAAATAAGCTTAACTAGTTCCAACTCCAATTGACTGAAGGAGGTTGGTGTCAGGACTCCCAATGGCTCCTAAAATGTAGGGATTGGTCTAGGAGGTGCCTAAACTGATGCATGCAAGTGCAGTAAGTGGCAGTTAGCCTTTATCAGTGTTCCCCACACTCTAGTGACTGGTACATGTGGCCCCATTAGTCCAAGTGGACCCAATAATTAAATAAACCCCCTAAGTTAGGATAAAATAATCTAATAGACAATTTGGTTAAGGGAGGGTTATAAATCTTAACACTAACATGCGCCTCCCTTCAGACAAGCATTGTCCTCAATGCTTGGGTAGTTGTGGATGCATTTGTATGAAGGAATTGTCTTGCCATGTTGAATCTACTAGTGGTAAGTTCTTCCACTTGATGAGTTTCTCAGTAATAGCCTAGTTTTGTAGTTGTTTGGTCCTTGTTTCAATGATTTGTTTAGGTTATTGTATGATTTTTCCTTCTTCAAAACTTCTTTGATGACGATGTTGATCTGCTTGTCATTTAATCATGCTTTTTGACATCTTCAGGATTTGGAGAACTGCTTGTTAGTGTTCTATGTGATCTACCATTGCTTGAACTATAGATATTCCTACCACTACTTCAACCATGTGTTCCATTTCATTCTTCTTGCCATAGGGGTATCTATAAAGTATGAGGATAAAAGGAACGCTTCCTAGAATTAAGTGAATGTCATGGTCCATATCTTGAACAAATGGAAAAATTATTGGAATATCTTGAAATACCTTGGAAGACTTATTAAGGACTCTTTGGAAATATGGGGAAATAGGAGCCTTAGATGTTTGAACATGTAGTGAGCATAACTATGTAATTACACCTTGTTGTCATTTCTTTAACAATTTTGCATACCATTAGAGATGATCGCCTTGCTTGGTTTCCTTGTGATACCATTTAACTTAATTTTTTTTTCCCAGGATGGCTCGCTTCTCTTAGAAGGTCATGTTGAGAGTCAAATAACGAGCCATATCCACCTCACATTTCCCAAATCAAATTGACATTACATCTAAAATATGCATACCAATGGAAGAACTTCATATTGTTGGAATATCCAACAATACTGAGGGAGGGGGGTGAATCAATATTACCTTCTTTTTCTTAATTTAACTTTAAGTACAAGACACACAATGAATCAACTAAGTTAGGCCACATATTTTATCACGAAAAACTCAAAGAGAAAACCACCAATTCAAACTCGTTAATAATAATATGATTTTTACAAAATTGTTTATCTGCTGCTATAGAAAGGATGCATCAACACCACAGAATTTTTGTCTACTTCTACATATAAGTATGCTACAACACCCCAGTTTTTCTGCCTGCTACCACAGACAAGGATGCCCCAACACCCTATTCTCCAACTACTACTAGAAGGAGGCTGCAACACCCTACAGGCTCGCTTCCTGCCCTTGCACCACCCTTCATCCCTAAATTAATTTCTTTAGACTTCTAGATATTTTTATCTCTTCAACTCTATGTCTGGTTTCTCTTTCTTGGTCTTTGTCTTACTTGCTGCTACTTAATCTCGACTATAGAGACAACTTCCTTCATGGTTTGAATTATGCATACATATCATCAATCTTTACTTGAATTATCGTGTCTTTTCATTGAAGCATTGCAGGAATTCTTTGTGTCCTTTCTCGAATGTTGATCTTCAGCATTAAGTTCAATTTTAATAGGACTTAGATTTGCAGAGTTAACTAAAATTAACTTATCTCCAATTTTAGTTGTTATGCCAAATTAACCTCCAAATATCCTCATCGCCAAATTTTTGTTTAATGGAACAGATGTAAAATGACCACTTAACTGGATCTTGAGGAATTTTGCATCCAAGGCTTTAGCTAACTATCGAGCTTCTTTCACTAGCAAAATGATTCAGAACCGTTGGATCTTCATCAATCCACATCAACGGTGGATTTGAACCGGTATTAAACTGATCTTCAAAACAATTCTGCATTCAAAGAGTGGTCTTAAAGCTGTGCCACTTCACCTAGAGGATTAGCTTACAACCATTGATCTCCTTAGCAATCGTCCTTGTCCGTTGATGTGAGATCATGGAACGACAATTACTTTCCAATTCTATGGCCTGGCCTTGCTATTATCTTCTATGCATTTTCACGTAGCGGAATATCTGGCATCCATTGGATCTAGGTTCACTTTAGATCAATTATTATTATTTAATAGTAAAATCGTACTTAATAACGATTCCAGAGTCCAAGATATTTGCTAACCTTTGCGCACTTTCTCACAACGGAGTCCTCCTCGACCATTGATTTGACAATGATCTCTATCTACCCGTCGATCTAACTTGCACATATTACCCTTCCGCATGTTTAACATTCTTGCAACTTTGACCTCTGGAATCCTTCTTCAGCCGTTGATGATCAATATTTGATCGTAGATCGTCGATTGTCTTAATCTAACTTGCACTATTCTAATTCCTTCGAAATGTTAACAAGCTCCAATATTCTCGTGCCGGATTCAATCTTGACGATCGATATCTACCTTGCCTCGTCCTCAGTCGTTCATTGCTGTAAGAATTTAAAACTCTGTTTAGTGTTGGATCACCATCGATCCTTTTAGTGATCGATGATCAACCAATGACCCTGTATCATGGTCATTTCAAAACTCGATTGATTGATCAGAGAATCGATCAATCCTCCTTATTAATTTGTATATAAGATATGCCCTCTTAACCTTTTGTATCTGATCCTTATAACTAAGGTGGATCCTTATTTTCATCAACTTGGAAGGTAAAACATCCAGAGCATGAGGGACAACATGTTGATTTCATCTATGCCAACTTCGACCTATATTCCATGTCATCATGTCCTAGGTTATTCCTTTGTCATTATTGAACTTCTTTGACATCAATGAAAACCATACTCACCCTTCTTCCCCTTTGGTATTGATGGAAACAATTTCTTAGTTTTCAATTCCCCCCCCCCCTTTGACATTAATGACAAAGGCTTCCGTTTGACAGCTCCCCCTATCAACATACCTTCCCTTGACATGCTTCCTTTTCTCCTTTTTACTCATTGTAAGGGGATTAATCCCAACTTATTTCTAAGATGCTCAAATGCTACTTTGGGTAGTGGTTTAGTGAATATATCAACAATTTGTTCTTTAGTATCAATATATTTTAATTTGACAACCTTTTGTGACACTTGCTCTCTTAGAAAATGATATTGTATTGGAATGTGCTTTGTCTTAGAGTGCACGATAGGATTTTTTGATATATTTATAGCACTAGTATTGTCACATTTAATTACTATTGGATTCTCATACTCCACAAGCAACTCTTACAATGTCTGTTTTATCCAACTGAATCGAGTACACCATGATGCAACAACAATATATTTAGCTTCTATGGTAAATAGTGCAATGGAAGGTTGTTTCTTGCTTAACCAAGAAACCAAACAATCTCCTAAAAATAATGTTGCTCCACTGGTACTTATTCGATCATCAACACTTTCTAACCAATCTGCATCAGTGAATGCTTTTAAGGTGAAGTCTTGACTCTTAGGATAACATAAGCCATATTCCAGAGTTCCTTTCAAATATTTGAAAAATATTATTACTACTGTTACATGTGTTTCCTTGGGAGCTTATTGGAATCTAGAGACCAACCCTACAAGCTGCATTACATCCGGTCTAGTGGCTATCACATATAGAAGGCTTCCTATCATAGATATATACATGGTATGATCTATTTTTAAGGACTCATCATGCTTACTTAACTTACAACCAATGACCATAGGAGTACTAACTGGTTTAGACTCTTCAATTTTAAACTTTTTCAGCATGTCTTTAATGTACTTGGTTTGAGAAATGAATATCCCTTTGTTTGTTTGAGAAACTTGTAAGCCCAAGAAGAATGTTAATTCTCACAACATAGACATTTCAAATTCTTTCTTCATGTTTGAAGCAAAGTTTACACTCATGATTTGTAGATCACTTCCAAATACGATATCATCTATATAAACAACAACAATGATCATATTCTTATCTTTGATTTTTAAGTATAGATTACTTTCAGTGGCTCCTCCTATAATCGTTGTTGTTTTAAGTAGATGTCCAGCCTTGAAAACTGTGCCCTTGGAGCTTGTTTGAGACCATATAGTGTATTTTTTAGTTTGCAAACATATTCTTTGTTTTCTGATAAGATAAAACCTTTAGGTTGTTCAATATAAAATTCCTCCTCTATCTTCCCATTCAAAAATGCAGACTTGACATCCATTTGATATACTCTGAATTTTTTATAAAAAGAGAGTGCTAGAAACATTCTGGTTGCTTCAAGTCTTGTTACAAGGGCATAAGTTTCATCAAAGTCAATACCTTCCACTTGAGCATGTACTCTACACACTAGTCTTGCTTTGTTACTTATCACTTGGCCATCTTCATTGAACTTGTTTTTGAAGACCCATTTAGTTCCTACAATATTATTGTCTTTGGGTCTTGGGACAAGTTCCCAGGTTTTGTTCTTCTCAATATGATCCAATTCTTCATTCATGGCTTTGATCCAAACATCATCTTTGCTAGCTTCTGCAAAGTTCTTAGGTTCTACCACTGAAAGTAGGGCTTGTTCATTAAACAATCTCCTTCTTGTTCTGACTCCAACATTTTTGTCACCTATGATTTGTGTTTCAGGATTATTTGTTTGTATTCTTCTAGGTGGGGATTTTGTATCATATCTTGGAGTATATTCATCTTCATTTTCTTGTAATTATTTATTTTCTTCTTCCTCTTCTTCTTCTTCTTCATAAACACCTTCATTCTTTTGCGAGGTTTCCTCTTCATTGTTTGTTCTTATATCTTCATCTTAGATTTTTATTTTTATTGGTTTTATGTCATCCACTCTTACATATTCACTTTCTATGATTTTGTTACAAGATTTAGATTGTAACATCTATATGCCTTCTTGGTGGATGAATATCCTAAAAATATTCCTTCATCAGTTCTAGAGTCAAAATTTCCAAGATCATCTTCATTTCTTTTTATGTAACAATTGCTCCTAAACACTCTGAAATATTTGGCTAAGGAAAGTCTTCCGTACCATATTTGGTAATGGGTTTTGTCATTATTAACTCTGAGTTGTCCTCTGTTCAATAGATAAATAGTGGTATATACTGCTTCCCTCCAATACACATCAGGATTTTTAGCTTCATTTAGCATAGTTCTAACAACTTCTTGGAATGTCCTGTTTTTTCTTTCCACAATGTCATTTTTCTTAGGAGTCTTTGGGGATGAAAACTATCTTTTAATTCCATGGGTTTGACAAAATTCATTGAATTCATTTGAAGTGAATTCACCTCCATTATCTGACCTTAGACATTTGATTTTAAATTTTGTTTCATTCTCAAATTTTGATTTAAAAAATTTAAACTTCTCAAAGGATTATGATTTCTCTTTGAGAAAGTTAACCCAAGTCATCATTATATAATCAAATACAAGCAACATGAAGTAGTACTATCCTTGCAATATTTTAGTTCTTATTGGTCCACAAAGATCAGTGTGAACTATTTCCAATGGATGTGTGGTTGTATGTTCTTTTGTTTTGAAACTGCCTTTAGTCTGCTTTCCATGTTGACAATGTTTGCAGATTGAATTTATAGGCTTCACAATCTTTGGAAAATCCCTTATAGCTTCCTTCTTACTTACTTTCATAATATTGTCAAAGTTTAAGTGCCCCAACCTTCTATGCCATAACCAACTTTCATCAATCATACTCATGTGGCATTGTTCTTCATTTTTTAGGATGTATACATTACTTGAGTTTCTTACAGCAGTCACAACAAGTCTTCCTAAGTCCTTTTTCCTAATTTCACATTTCTCACAGTCAAACGTGCATATATTCCCTTGATCACATGTTTGACTTACACTGAGGAGATTATGATTTAGGTCTTTCACTAGCAACACATTTTCAGCCTTGATCTTGTCATTGATAGTAGTTGTACCTTTGCCAATTATTTTGGAAGACATATTATCTCCAAGAGTAATTTTTCCCTTATTATATTTTCTTAGATTTATTAATTTGTTTGGATATCTTATCATATGTTTTGAACACCCACTGTCAATATGCCAAATGTTCCACTTTTCTGTCATGCATAGAGCAATCATGGATTCCTCGTCTTCCTTTTTCTTCCAGTTCTTTTTTTGTTTTGTTTTTTTGTTTTGAAATTCATTTGCGGCAACTCTCTCTGTAGGAGTATTTACTTCACAATCTCTTGCTATATGTCCATGGTTTTTGCATTTGTAACACTCCATGTCATATCTTTGAAAATGTGCAAAAAGATTATGGTTTCCTATTCTTGGTTTGCTACTAGATGTATTCTTCTTGTGATCACAAAACTTTCCATATGCTTTGCAATTTAGGGCTTTATGGCCAAAATTCTTACAAGAGTAGCAATGGCAAAAAACGATATGCTGATATTGGTCTTCTAGGTATCACCTTAGTTATATATTTGTCATGAGAGGATATAGTATATTTATTATTGTATTCCTTTTTAATTGGACTCTTCACTGCAGTAGCATAGCCTCTTTTATTTCTACCTTGGTTTGTGAAGAAGGAGGGGAATTATGGCTTCTTTTCTTGGTCATATCCTCATCTAGATTTATCTCTTGATGGTATTTGTCTACTTAAGATGTTATCTAGAGTCTTTGAACTGTTTTCAAATTTTGACTTAATAGTTTCTTCATCAATATTTTTTCTAAGCTGCATGATTTCTTCTTCAAGCTTTTTAGATTCTTGTATTCTCCTTTTGAGCTATAAATCAAGGTTCTCTTCAATCTCCTTGGCCTCTTGAAGCTGGGTTTTCAGATTTCTAATGATTTAGTTTAACTATTTGTTCTTTTTCTTTCATTTTTCAAGTTCTTCAAGAGCACTAATGAGTTCAACTTTTAGGTATACTTCTCCTTCCACCTCTTATTCATCATTTTGATCTTGAGTTTCTATTCCCATGAATAGGATTTATGTTTCATCATCTCCACTGGAGTCTTCATATTCACTATCTTCAATGGTGTAAAGGATCTTCTTCTTATCATTAAAATTCTTATTGTTTCCTATATTTCCCTTTTTGAACTTCTTTGAGGCTTCTCTCTCATGACTATAATCTTGTTTAGGATAGGGACATTTGGAAGAAAAGTGCATGATTCTTCTACAATTAAAACACTTTATAGGTATCTTTCATTTGTACTTGCCAGTACCTCTCTCAAGTTTCTTGATGAACATAGCTTCTTCATCATCTAAATTCTCTAAGTGATTCTTGGATGGGGCTTCAGATTTCTTTTATTCTTTTGAGACTTTATATGTTGCTTCTTCTATTGAAGGTTCAATTTGTCCTATTCTCATCTCATATGCAGTGAATATCCCATGTAGTTGATCTACTGTAATGAGGTCAAGATCATCACGTTCTTCTAGAGTGGATACTTTTGAGTCATACTTGATAGGCAGGGTTCTTAGTACTTTGTCAATGACTTATCTTTCCTTTATTACTCCTCCAAGGCCTCTAATAGCATTGAAAACTTCATCCACTCATAAAATATATTCTGCAATAATTTCTCCCTCTTTCATTTTTAGACTTTCAAACTGTCGTTTGTATGTCTAAAGTTTGGATTTTTTGACTTTGGATACTCCTTCATAGACACATTTTAATTTTTCCCAGGCATGTTTGGCTGTCTTGCATTGCATGAATTTTGCAAACACTGAATTTGTTAACCCACTCAAAATTGCATTCAAGGATTTTGCATTGGCCTCATATTGGTATAGTTCATCTATGTCTATAGGTAGGTCGTCTGGTTTTTTATATTATTTTTCAACATAAATCCAGACTTTGTATCCAAGAGACATTAGATGGAACTTCATTCTTACACTCCAGTATGCATAATTATCTCATGTAAATAATGGAGATCTGTTGGTGGCTAACCCTTCTTGTTGATCCGTAGTGGTTTTTAGTAGGATCTTCCTTCCAGTGATTTAAACTATAGTGAAGGATCCTGCTCTGATACCAATTGTTGGATTATCTAGTAATACTGAGAGGGGGGGTGAATCAATATTGCATTCTTTTTCTTAATTTAACTTTAAGTACAAGACACATAATGAATCAACCAAGTCAGGACGCAAATTTTATCATGGAAACCTCAAAGAGAAAACCACCAATTCAAACTCATTAATGATAATAAGAATTTTACAAATTTTTTTATATGCTGCTACAGAAAGGATGCATCAACACCCCATAATTTTTGTCTGCTTCAACAGAAAAGGATGCTACAACACCTCAATTTTTCTGCCTGCTACCACAGACAAGGATGCACCAACACCATGTTCTCTAGCTAATTCTGGAAGGAGGCTGCAACCCCCTGCAGGCTTGTTTCCTGCCCTTGCACCACCCTGCCTCCCTAAATGACTTTCTTTAGAATTCCATATCTTCTTATGTCTTCAACCTATGACTGGTTTTTCTTTCTTCGTCTATCTCTTACTTATTGCTACTTCATATGGACTGTAGAGACAAATTCCTTCCTAGTTTAAATTATGCATAAATATCATCATATCTTTACTTGATTTATCGTGTATTTTTATTAAAGTGTTGCAGGAATTCTCCGCATCCTTTCTCGAATGCCGATATTCATCATTAAGTTCAGTTTTAATAGAACTTAGATTTGTAGAGTTAACTAAAATTAACTTATCTCCAATTTTAGTTGTTTGCCAAATTAACCTCCAAATATCCTCATCGCCAAATTTTCATTTAATGGAACAGATGTAAAATGACCACTTAACTGGATCTTAAGGAATTTGACATTCGAGGCTTTAGCTAACTATCGAGCTTCTTTCACTAGTGAAATGACTCAGAATTGTTGGATCTTCATCAACCCGCATCAACGGTGGATTTGAACTGGTATTAAACTGATCTTCATAACAATTATGCGTCTGAAGAGTGGTTTTAAAAGTCGTGTAAATTCACTTGGCGGATTAGCTTATGACTGTTGATCTCCTTCGCGATCATCCTCGTTTGTTGATGTGAGATCAGGGAATGATGATTACTTTCCAATTCCGCTGCCTAACCTTGCTATTATCTTTCATGCATTTTCACGTAGCGTAATATCTGACAGTCGTTGGATCTAGGTTCACTTTATATCAACGACTATTATTTAATAGTAAAACTGACTTAATAACGATTCTAGAGTCCAAGCTATTTTCTAACCTTTGCACACTTTCTCACAGCGAAGTCCTCATTGACAGTTGATTTGACAATGACCTCGATCTGATCGTCGATCTAACCTACACATATTATCCTTCCGCATGTTTAAAATTCGACCTCCAGAATCCTTCCTCAGTCGTTGATGATCAATCTATGATCATAGACCTTTGATTGTCTTAATCTAACTTGCATTGTTCTAATTCCTCCAGAACATTAACAAGCTCGTATCTTCTCGTGTCAGATTCAATCCCGACCATCAATCTCTAACTTGACTCGTTCTCAGTCGTTCATCCCTATAAGACTTTAAAAATTTGTTTAGTATTGGATCACCATCGATCCTTTCAGTGATCGATGATCGATCAAAGACCCTGTATCATGGGCATTTCAAAACTCAATTGATTGATCAGAGAATCGATCAATCCTCGTTATTGATTTGTATCTAAGAAATGTCCACTTAACCTTCTGTATCTGATCCTTAGACCTAAGGTGGATCCTTATTTTCATCAACTTGGAAGGTAAAACATCCAGAGCATGAGGGACAACATGTTGATTTTATCTATGCTAACTTCAACCTATATTCCATGTCATCATGTCCTAGGTTATTCCTTTGTCATTATTGAACTGATTTGACATCAATGACAACCATAATCAACACATATTACCATCTCGTTCCTACAACCATAATGCACGTATCTTAATGCACCAAGAAATATCATGATGTTTGGGGATTTCTTCTTTTTAACATTCAAGAACCAGTAACTTCTCCTTGCATTTAGTAGCAAACATGAAATCATTCACTCTCAATGCCAATAGATCTAGTTCATTCTCAATTGACACAAGTTCAACATTAATAACCTTATTCTTCTCATGATCCCATGTCTCAACCTCCCTCTTGAGGAGATGCAAATTATTGACAAGTCTAACCATCAAAGATTTAGAGAGGTTCATCTAGTGAGACTCCCACCATCCCTTAACTGAAGTGCATAAATCAACATCTATGAACCAAACTCTATTAAATTTAAATGGATAACGCATCTTAGTCATCTCTGAATCAAATCCCAAGAAAATGGATTCATGGTCGGATACACCAGCAGGAACAACCCAAGATCTATAATGACCAACCGACAAGCACATACCCTCATAAATAAAAAAGCGATCCAAAATATTTTCCACATTTGCACACCCAACTCGCCCATTTGACCAAGTGGGCACTAGAGCCACATGAACCATGTCCAACAATTTAACTTCATAAAAAAAGTCCTTAAAAGAAAGCTGCAACAAATCAATGTTAGCCCTGGAACCCTAGACCTCATAAATTGATAATTTTAAGTTAAGATCCCCAACAAGAATGAGGGGTGAAAAATGGAACAATCCATTGTCCCTATCCTTCTCCCAGAATACCTTCCTATAATTATAAGGCCCATATATGTTGAGGATATGGAATTTTTTATCAAACCCTTTGATGCTCCCATTAATCATTATGCCTTCAAAAAGTAAGGAAAGGGGAAAAATCAGCTATATCATGGTTCAAAGCTGTCAATATACCCCCAGATATCGCGTTAGAGTCCACACTACAAATTTATAGGAGGGAAAGAGCTTAAGGAAAATCTTAACCGCCTTGATCCCAGAACCATGGTTTCTTGTTAAAAAACAACCCCGGTCCAACCCTTGCAATAAGCCTCTTGAGTGCAGTTCTATTAGGAGCACTACACATCCCCCATATATTAAAGGATAGAGTTATCATTAGGAAACCCCCAATCGGTGCGCATACTAACTAAGATTCCCAACAGAAGCAAACATTGGACTGGCTAAGGACAAAGCATAAGAAATAGAGGTAATGGAAGACAACTTTGGGTTATGCCATAGGACCTCCTTAGTTCCATTAGTGCATGCCCTATTTTTCACTTTTTTCCTAACAGTCACATTATGGAACAAAATAGAGTTAATGGGAACGACTTAATCATCCTTCCCTCCACTATTGGGGACCCCTATATAAGTAGCAAGGGGGATCCTATCTGATTTAAGGCCACTGTTCCCTAGAGTCTAAGCATAATCATTGTCTAACGAAGAAGGAGACAAGATGATACCCAAATTAGGCACCTCACAATGCACAACACCAATAACCAACTCGCCTCCACCTAAAATCAAAGAATTAGGGTCAACTAGATCAAATATTGAAGTACCCGGTAATAACCCAGAACCCGAAGGGCTAGTCTCACCCAGGGGTTGAATTTGACAGGCACCCCTACCCATCGATAATTTTTTTTTGATGGTTTTGTTTCTAAAACTACCCTGCATATGACTTTCAATAAGAAATTGTACCCTTCTCCCATCAACACAATTTTAATATTGGAGAGAGACCATTTGGATTCATTACATTGGTGGATTTGCATTCTCCATGAATATCGAAATTGAACTCAATGATTCGACCTATCTAGGTGTTAAAATATCGTTCAACCAATCCACGAAAGGTATATTCGATCAATGATATATCTAACAACGGAAAATTTCATTCAGAAACAGAGGAATTTCATTTGATTTTTAAGGTTAAGTCTAGATCATTGATCATGTAGACTTTGTCAACGATCTACTAGCTGGAGTATTTATTTAAAACTTGCGCCAAAGACCCCTTAATGTTGAAAATACACTTGATTCATATCTCAGCTGCAAAACCTACAAATAATACCCCAAAGAATTTCTATTTATATAAAAAAATCCTTCTTACCCAAAGGAATTAAATCTCAATGTTTCATCAATGAATTGCAGAGTTTCAATTAGAGACACAGAATAGGGAATTTTTTTCACACAAATCCTCATTTTTTGCATTAAAATCAATACCATAAGGGCAGAGGAATATGATCATGATTCCAATATACACACAAAATATTATAGGTATCAAACCCCCTCTACTCAGGAATCCCTCTTTACTCACAAATCCCTCTTTTCTCACAAATTCCTCTACATCAATTTTCATAAAATTACAATAAAATCCTATCAAGTTCTTGGATAACACAATTACAATAAAATACTATCAAGTTCTTGGATAACACTCAATAATTTCTGTCAAGCTATCCCAACAACTCTTAACTTTCCAAACTGTGTAATCTATTCCTAACACTTAGCAACAAAAAAACACCTATTACAACAAATCACTAGAATAAACTCCGTGGTAACTTGAAATATCCTGCAAGGATATAATATAAATGTAATGTTGCAAGCAACATCGTATTTCATTTGTCCTGAGGTAACACCTTGGAATATTGAATTATTCATTCTAATACACTTGGATATTAGAGTCAATGTTTTGGCAAAATAATTGAGAACTCACAACGTGCACTGTTTTGCCTTTCTCCATGAATAAATAAGACCATATATCATCAAAACCCGCAGATAGAGCCAAAATAATAAATAGAAGTACATCACTCTACAATGTACTACCAAGTAAATTTAGTGTGCATACTAGAAATGTCCATTGGACTATCCAGTTTTTCATTACATTGTTCGACATACTAGAAGCATATGACTCACTAGTTGCAACCAAAAAGCAAAAATCTCCTATGGATGGCACTGCAATTGTCCAATTTCCAAGGTCATCAAAATTGCAAATATCACCTAATTGACTATGGAGTTGATAGTAGATCTTAAAATCATACAAAATATTTTATGGTGACCCAATATGTTTGCAAGAACCTTTGGAAAAGAGGGTTGTACAATTTGAAGTTGAGCAGGACTATTGTACATGCCTTGATATATTAGTAAGATCATGATTATCATTTGCAACACACCATCTTGAAGAGAAGTATTAAACATTTTTCTGCATTCACTAGACCCTTTGAGCCTTTCCCTATGTCCATCTCATATTTAACATTACCATCAAATGTAAATATTCCCCAGTGTCTTTCAAAATTTCCATGCAGAATGCTCTTTTTGTCCTCATCTAGAAGACTACAAACATATTTTTCTAATTGTTGATGTATTTGTAACTTCAGAATGCATTCACTTGTATATCTTATATTGTATTTCATTGTACCCTGATGTTCTTATTGGGAGAATCATTAATATAATAAAGTCATGTAAAGCCATTGAGGTTAACCCTCCATTGTAAGTCGGGGCAATAGTCCACACAGTTGAGGGGTACTAGGGTTATTAGACTCTCCTAGAGAAGTTGGCCCTGGTGAGTAATTGTTAAGTGGAAAACTAGTATAAATAGAGAGTGAGACTCTCTATTTGAAGCACACACTCACTCAACTGTAGCGCATGAGTGAGAGAGGAGGAGCTCACACAAGTGAGAGAGAGAACAACAGTCGGAGATCATCTTTGTGTTTTTTGTGTTTTACTTTTGCTATTAGTGCTCATTCTATCTCTGAGGAAGTTGTGGTGTTTTCTCCTTTATGGTTTCCCCGAGGAAAACTATTTGTGCCTCTTGTCTCTTATGATTATTGTTGTGCATGTTATTCTCTCAGATAAGATCCTAGATCATATTGATTAAATGATAAAAATATAACATGGTATCAGAGCTATCTTGAGAAGAAGACATTGTGCAGCTGTAGAAGCTAGGGCTTCTTACCTTTTGGTTCTCTCTCCATAGATCATCAGAAAAAGGAGGCTAGGCTAACTCTCCATTGAAGGGTGCATCTTTCTGTCGAAGCAGAATTTGATTCTGGGAATTTTTAGTTTTTGACCTGTCACTGTTGTGGGAAATTAGGGATTTTCACAGAAGATGAATTTTTGAGTGAGCCCAACATAGGATTTCTCTCCTCCTCAAAATCTAAATTTAGAGACCAAAATCGAAATTTTTAGTTGGGTAAAACTCCAGGAAAGTCAAACCCTAATTTGACCCCAGACCATAAAACCCTAAAAGACTAAAACTAGTCATTTTTGGTGCATTCACTATATATCGATATTGAAGAAGGATCAAGAGCAGAAAATTTTATAGGACAAAGATAAATTCCTGATGTACCTTGTGTAAAAGTGTTATCCCCAGATTCGCTATATTCTGGGAGATATGATTCCTCCAAATAAGGGTTCCAACCTCTCCCTGGATTCATCCCTAAACAAGACACCTAGGGAAAATTGCTATATCTCGAGCTACGAAGGTCCAAATGAAATTTTACAAGATGTTCCAGATAGGGTACGGCCTGGAATTTCTGTGGTAAAAGTTTTAGAACTCGAAGGTGAAACAATGACACGTGGTAGTATGTACAAGTTCGCTATGTTGAACAATCCTCAAATAAGTCACCTTGGGAAAACTCTCATAAGTCCCAATTGGTGAAACCAATTCTTCTCAAACCTATGGTGTTGGAAATAGGATAGACGAGGCTACCTCAGTATGAAGTTACAGACATAGAGGAGTATTAATTTCAGATATATTTCAGAAACAATATCAGGAAATTATGTAGAATAAATTGAAGAAAACTAGGGCATCAAATATTTTGCAGTTCTGATCACAATTTTGGGAAATTGAGTATGCTGCTCAACTCGCTTTCAGGAGGAACATATTTCTATCCAATAAGATCTAAAATATTCCAAGTTTTGAAAATTAAGGTTTCTCTAACAAACCCTAGATCATCCAGATCCGGAACCACGACAGACACCTCAAATCGGTAAGATCTAATCTTTTGCTATTTACATTTGAGGTTCTCATTTCAAAATGACCGATCACACCAGCTTGATGACAAGCTTGGTGAAGCTGAAAACTTTCGAGCATGGAAGTATATGGTTTCACTAGTTCTTGAAGAAAATTAATTGGACACCTACATAAGTGGAGAGGTTCCAGTTCCAGAGGGAGATGAGGCTAAGGCCTTACACAAGAAGAACTTGGTCAAGGACAAGAGGATTATTGTTGATTATATCAAGGATAACCTTATACCACAGGTGTCTTCCCTAAAGAAACCTAAAGAGATGTTTGATTCCTTGACCAAGCTATTTGAAGGGAAGAACATAAATCCAAAGATGACTTTGAGAAACCAGTTGAAGAATGTGAATATCCAGAATGCAGAGACCATACAATCATACTTTACAAGGGTCTCTCAAATCAAAGAACAACTTGAAACAATGTATAAAGAAGTAAAGAATGCAGAAATTGTGATAAACACCTTGAATGGACTCCCAGGATCACGGGCTTCATTCATTCAAGGAATTTGTGCCAGAAGGAAGTGATTACCTTCAACAGACTCTGGGAAGAGTACACACAAGAATAAGCTCGACTCATAATAAGAGAAGAGAAGATGGGAGAAATTGAAGATCAAGTTCTCACGATTCAAAGAAGATGCCTCAAGCGATGAGGAATATGAAGGACTCAATTCTTGAAGAACCTATTATCCATCTTAGCATTTGGATAAGAAATGATGATGTTATGAATGAAGAATATGATGAAGCTGAAGGCTCAAGAAGGAGTCTACCCACGAAACAAATAAAGATAAGTATTTGAATTGTCTTTTCCTATATATCTAGTTTCTTATATGACATTGTTTAGTTGTAGAATGTTTGCATTAATGATAGTATACTACTAATATGCATGTGATGGGTAAGTAGCTCATGGTGCTATACAACTCTCCATAGCTACTTATCTAGAATGAAACCTCTTTGCTGACATATTGGATTAGTGCACAATATTAATGATGTCATGGTAGAGATGGAAGGCATCTAGAAATTTTTTGTGAGATATGGATGGATGTTGTACTGGCTAAAATAGTTGCATGATTATATCTTTATGCATAAGAATTTACCATTATGAATATGCCTTATGAAAATTTTCTAACCATACAACTGGTGCATTTGACTTGTAGGAAAGATCGTGTACAATCGCCTACAATAAAAGAAGGACGAGACTTGTTCTGAAGAACAAGTGAAGACAGTTCGAGATTCACTCTAATAATTCAAAAATGAAGAATGATGACTAGAATGCGATGTCGAATACCTGAAGGGAATTCCATGGTATCTTCCATATGGATCTACAAGATCCAACATGCAGTAGACAGAAACATCGTGGGATACAAGGAAAGATTCGTAGCACAAGGCTTCCCACAGAAAGAAGGCATAGACTACGGAGATACATTTACAGCCACTGGAAGTCGAGACACATGACAATAAGACTCATGTGTGCAAATTAAAGAAGGCCTTGTACATGCTCAGAAGGCACCCATGTACACATAAATGAGTAGCTTGGAGATCACCTAGAGTAATGAAGATCTTAACCTTTGCTACAAGGTTGAAAATGAAATCCTATAGAGGATGACAAGCTCATAGATGGGTGCGAGAAGAACTTTTGGAAAGGTCCAAGATAGAGGATCTTGGTATCTAGTGACCGTAGATGGATACATAGAATATTAGTAGCAGAGGAAGCTACTTGTCACTCCATTACAGAATGTTACAATACATAGAGTGCGAAAGGAAAAGGGAGAATGATGCTCCACTTCAGAGGGAGTGATTGCAAAAGATCCTAAGGTTCGACATGATACGATGGGATGGGAAGCTTATTGATGGCTCTAGGATTTACTGAGAGTAAAGAGGATTCCAACTTTTACTTCAAGGTTGAAGGCGGAAGACAAGTGATGCTCCTGTTATATGTCGATGACTTGTACCTAATAGAAAAGAGGAACTCATTAAAGTTGCAAGAAGGAGACTTGCTGCCGAGTTTGAGATAAAGGACTTGGATATGATGCACTACTTTCTAGGCATGGAGATGTGGCAGAATACAGATGGAATCTCTCTGGGACAAGGGAAGTATGTAGTAGAGATCCTGAAGAGGTTCGGGATGATGGACTGCAAGGCCACGACCACACTTATGGCATCAAACTTGAAGCTATTGAGTGATGCATTATTAGAGTCGGTTGATGCTACGATGTATCATCATATTATTGGGTCCTTGATGTACCTGACGAATACGAGACCATAGATTTGCTTTGATGTGATCACATTGAGCCAGTTCCTGATAGATGCGAGACATGTTCACCTGATTGTTGCAAAGCATATTCTAAGGTACCCGAAGGGTACAGTTGATTATGGGCTCAAGTATGAGGCGAATCAGAAGATTAACCTGGAGGGTTATGTGGATCTGGATTGGGAAGGAAGTGCCATTGATAGGAAGAGCACTTTGGGGTGCTGCTTCAGTATGGGATCAGGTGTGATCTCTTGGTTTAGTAGGAAACATTCCTGTGTGGCACTAAGTACATCCGAAGCAAAGTATGCCGCAACTTGTTCGACTAGTTGTGAGGTAGTGTGGATGAGGAAGATACTATATGATTTGTTTGATCTCCAGTTGGATGTTACTTGTATATATTGTGACAACCAGAGTTGTGTGAAGTTTTCAGAGAACCTGGTGTTCCATGAAAATTCGAAGCATATCCAGATCAAATATCACTATATCAAGGATATGGTGCAGAGAGGAGTAGTGAAGCTCCAGTTTGTGATACAAATCGAGATCTCTCGAAAGAGGGAGTTCTAGCATAGCCGGTGAGACAGGTTGTCTGAGCATAAAATCCTAGCGAAGCTCGTAGGTTGCTCAGACGTGAGCAGTCCTGTAGGTTTTCCTCGGATGTAATCAGTCCCGGTAAAGCTCGCAGGTTATCCTTGGACGTAATCAACCCTGATGTAATTCTATGCTAGAAATGGCCAGAGTGAAATTTGAGTACTTCAGGGAGAAGCTTGGTGTTATCCAGATCGAGGTTCCTTCCAAGGGGAAGTGATGAGTCCACGAGCCTTTCTGACATGGTGGTAGGATTGGTTCCTCCCATGGTTAGATGTAAGTGATGTGCCCTTCTGACATGGCGAGAGGATTGGTTCCTCCCATGGTCAGATGTAAGTGTAGAGCCTTTCTTACATGGTGGTAGGTGGGGCCCCCCATGGTTAGATGTAAGTGCAGAGACTTTCTAACATGGTAGTAGGTTGGGCCTCCCATGGTCAGATATAAGTGCTAAGCCTTTTCGATATGGTCACAGGATGGGCCTCCCATGGTCAGATGTAAGTGTTGGGCCTTTCCGACATGGTGGCAGGCTGGGCCTCCCATGGTCGGATGTAAGTGCTGGTCCTTTTCGACATGGTGGTAGGTTGGGCTTCCCATGGTCGGATGTAAGTGCTGGGCCTTTCTGACATGGTGGTAGGCTGGGCCTCCCATGGTCAGATGTAAGCGCTAGGCATTTATGACATGGTGGAAGGCTGGGCCTCCCATGCTCAGATGTAAGTGCTGGGCCTCCCATGGTAGGATATAAGTGCTGAGACCTACATCCAACATGAAAAAGGGACGGCTCTGTAGAACTTCCTATGATGAGTAGAATTGAGAGATAGCACCATTTGCTTGAGATAGCGGGAACAATGATTATGATGATGATCCAACTTTGATGATGATCCCGCTTTGATGATGATCCTGCGATGAATACTTGTGCTGATGAACTATGTCAAGAGAATACCTTCCTAGTTAAGAGGGAGTGTTGATGTATTTGTAACTTCGGAATGTATTCACTTATATATCTTATATTGTATTTCATTGTACTCCGATGTTCCTATCGGGAGAATCATTAATATAATAAAGTCATGTAAAGTCATTGAGGTTAACCCTTTGTTGTAAGTCGGGGAAATAGTCCCCACAGTTGAGGGGTACTAGTGTTATTAGACTCTCTTAGAGAAGTTGGCCCTGGTGTCTAATTGTCAAGTGGAAAACTAGTATAAATAGAGAGTGAGACTCTCTATTTGAAACACACACTCACTCAACTGTAGCGCATGAGTGAGAGAGGAGGAGCTCGCACAAGTGAGAGAGAGAGAACATCTGTCGGAGATCATCTTTATGTTTTTTTGGTTTTACTTTTGCTATTGGTGCTCATTCTTTTTTTTTAAACTAGAACGTTTATGAATTTTATAAAAAGAATGAGGGCTGGGATTAATATGAATCAACCATTATTACAATCAATCTTCAGTCTCTTAGAAGACCTCTTAACAGCCCCAAAAAATTTCCATCGGTCTACGGAATGGATGCCCAATGGGATTTTTCTTCATTTACCCTTAGGGATCCTTGAGTCAGTAAGCAACCCTCATTTTCCTTTACATCAGCTTCCTTGTTCAGCCCACGAAAAATATGATAAAAAAGATGTGAAGAGAAGTTGTGCATCACTGATCTCAATATTTGTAAGACTTTGTTGAGCAATAGATCATTGAACATGGCATTTGAGGATAGAGTCTTTATCAAGATTTATGAGTCTCCGAAGACTTGAATGTCTTTGATCCCTTTCTCCCATGCAATATGGAAAGCTTTTAATAAGGCTAGTATTTCTGTGTGATTGTTGGTTTTATGACCAAGACCCCAACTGAAGCAGTCAACAATTTTTTCATCCGCGGAGTAAATCACCCTGCCAACTCTTTCCCTCCCTGGGTTTCCTTTGGAGGCACCATCAAAGAAGATCAAAGCTTTCCCTTGTGTCCTCCACCAAATATGAAAGTCTGATTCTGTACCTCTTAATCACCATTTTGGGGTTATGCTTCGTCGGCCCAGTTCCTTATTCCGAACTCTGAAGGTGTAAGTGCCCAACCTTTTTTTTTCTTCTGGGAGAAACAAATGCCCCTTCTTAAAAGATTGAACTCCAACCGTTTCAATGAGAAAGGCTTTGGCTTTTGCAGCCATCTTCAGCGGTTTTTGTTGAACATTGTTAAAAATGTTATCATTTCTGGCCACCCAAATGCTCCAGCACACATATTTGGGGATAGCCTCCCAAATTTCGCTCCACACAGACTTACCATGAATTGGGTGAGGATATCTTGTTTTCCAAGTGGAATATAGCGCTAACATCGATATATTCCCTAGAGCTGGGAAATTTAGGCCAAGAAGAGTGAGAAACCATAGTTCCCGCACGAATTTACAGTCCACGAGCAAGTGATCATTGGTTTCCGATTCTCTGCAGCACAATATGCATCTGTGGGGTCCAATGATGCCACTTTTTACCAGATTTTCTCCAGTTAATTCCTTTCTGTTCATCAGTATCCAAAAGAAGAAATTTACCTTTGGAAGGCTGCCTTGATCCCAGACACGTTTCCACAGTTCTACTGGGAGACCCGTTGCTTTCTTTTTTTGTTGAGAATAAAAACCTTGGGCTACTGTGTATGTGCCTATTTTTCCCCATCCCCAACGATCTTTCTCTTGCAGGTGGACTGGGGCCAAATCAGAGAGTGCATATAGGAGCTATGATTTCTGTTTTTCAGCATCTTCAGGCATGCGTGGAAGTAATCAGTCATGCCATCCACCATTTTTGTCCTAGCTTGAAATGTTAGCCAGTGTGGATACCCCACACAGCTTCAACCAATATCTAATGCAGTTGATCCCCTCTATGGTGTCTAGAGGAGGCTTCCCCATGATCCTATCCTTACACAACAACATCTTATTGCCTCTGTTAGGAATTCTGAAAAGACTATTTTTGAAGAATTCGTGGCTCCTCTTGCATAAATTCCAAGTAACAGTTCCGTTTTGATAATTGATTTCTTGGAGATTGCGCAGGGGCTCTCCTTTCATCTACTTTAGTCTCAGTATTCTACTAACCGGATGTTTGATGTATGTGTGCAATTTCCACAATATTTTTCCTCCAAGTGCTAGGTTTGCTAGTCTCGGATCCCGAATCTGAAGGCCTCCATCTGCCAGAGGAAGCTTGGCATTGTCCCACTTAACAAGGTGGAATTTCTTTTGGTTTCCTTTACCTCCTTGCCATAAGAAGTCTTAGATTAAATTTGAGAACTGATCCATAATCACTTTTGGTGCTAGAAGAAAAGAAGCTTGGTAAACTGGCAGAGAGGAGAGAACTGCATTTACTAGCATTAGCTTGCCAGCTTTGTTGAGCCATTGACCTCCCCATGCCATGATTTTTGATCTTAGCTTGTTCAGCACATAATTCCATAACGAAGCTCTGTTAGGACCCAAGGTAAGGGGAAGCCCCATATAATTAATTTTATCCCAACTGGCATAGCCTGAGAAGCCCAGGCAGTTTGCAATTTGATGTATGTCATTCTGATCTGTGTTCCAACCATACACCGTGCTCTTTATTATATTGATGAGTGCTCTAGTTATACTGCAAAAGTCTTGGAGAATTCCACTTAAGGATTTGGTTGTCATTATGGAAGCTCCCCCCAGGAGCAGAGAGTCATCAACAAAGAGTGAGTGATTTATAGGCTCTATGCCTTTTACTATCCTAATGCTTGGGATAGTCCCAACCTACTTCTCTGCTTCTAACTTTCTTCTCAGTGCATCTGCCATTAAAATGTACAAAAAAGGGGAGAGAGGGCAGCCTTGACTGATTCCCATCGTGGCCTGGAAATAATTGGTTGGTCTTCCATTTACCAGAGGAGCTATCCACGGTTTTGTTATGCAAGATTTGATCAAATTGACAAAATTAGAGCTCAAACCGAAAGAGTGGAGAACTTTGGAAAGGAATGAATGTTTTACCTAGTCAAATGCATTCGCCATGTCTAGCTTAATTATCATTCCTTGCTCCTTCCAGTGGAAGCTCGAGTGCATGGCTTCTTAAACCTGGATCACATTGTCTATGATGTGTCTCCCTTTGAAGAAGCCTCCCTAGCTGGGAGAGATGAGTTTCCCAAGGAGAGGTTTGATTCTATTTCCCAGTAATTTTGCCAGTATCTTATAGGACAAGTTACAAAGGGAGATTGGCCTGAATCTTTCTAAGATGCTCATATTCACTTCTTTGGGGATTAACGCAAGAAAGGTGAAGTTAGTGCTTCCACCCACCTTGGCTTTCTGCTGAAGGGATTTTTCCATTCTCAGGAAATCCACTTTAATGATATCCCAACACTGACGGTAAAAGTGAATTGAGAAGCCATCTAGCCCAGGGGCCTTGTCCGGTTCCATAGCCCAAATTATGTTGCATATTTCTTCTTCTGTAAAATGCTTTGAGAGAGCTGAATTATCATCCTTCCTAACAAGGAGAGGAATGTGGGAAAGAAAATCTGTGGAGGCACCCTCGTTTCCTTCATTGTTATCTTTGAACAAAATTTGATAATGAGATTCGGCTGCAAGCTTGATTTGGTCATGGCCTTTGTGGAGGGTCCCATATGATGTGGTGATTTTAGAGATATGATTCTTGGACAACCTGATTCTACACTGTCTATGAAAGTAGGATGTGTTACAATCTCCTGCTTTTAGCCACAAGCATTGCGATTTCAGCCTCAAGAACTCTTCTTCTTAGCAGAGAGAGAGAAAATATTTTGCTTGGGCTGCCTTCTATTCTTCTAAATCTTCTCTGGTGATGTCTTTCTTTTCAAAATCTATTTGAAGATTTTCAAGAATCTGGGTAGTCTCCTTTCTATGACTAGTTGGAGTCTTGACGGGCTTCTTGATCCATTTCTTCAAAGCTGCCGCCGTGTCTTTTAATTTCTATTCCCACACAAAGGAGGGGGACCCTCTCACTGGAATAGACCAAACTATGATTACTCTTTCCTTGAACCCTTCCTTTTCGATCCATACAAGGCTGAATCTGAAGGGTATGGGCCCCAAGTTCTCTTCTTCTTCCAGCTGAAGCAGGATGGGTTTGTGATCTGAAGTCAGCTTTGGGAGAGTTTTAGAGGAGATCACCCTCTGGTCGAGTAATGAACTTTGAACTAGGAAGCGGTCCAGACGGGCAACTATGTGATCTGTCCCAACTTTGTTGTTTGTCCATGTAAACAGACCTTGATTTGGCTTGATATGTAGTAGGTCCCACTGATGCATGAGGTCCTCAACCAAGGGTAGAATTTGATCCTTGCTGTTGTTCCCTCCCCTCTTTTCTTTAGGATCGAAAATCAAGTTTAGATCTCCCACGATTATTATGTTCCGAGGGGTGTAGATTTCTATGAAATCTGCCAGAGTTAGCCAACAATTTTTCTTTTCTGTCTGAAGGACAAGGACATACAAATTGAAGAGAGTAAGGATGAGCTTACTTGTTTTATGGCAGAGCTTAGTGAAGATCCAGTGCTGGGTTTCAAAGGAACTTTCAAGAGTAAACTCCTCATCTGCCCACAACGTTTC
The DNA here is from genome assembly GCA_001517045.1 of Pseudotsuga menziesii. Classification (NCBI taxonomy): domain Eukaryota; kingdom Viridiplantae; phylum Streptophyta; class Pinopsida; order Pinales; family Pinaceae; genus Pseudotsuga; species Pseudotsuga menziesii. The sequence goes on along the minus strand of LPNX011014085.1, from coordinate 147,191 downwards.
TAGACCCCTGGAGGTGCCTCTAGCACTGATGGCCTTCCTTGCATTTTTATTCCACTTTTTACCACTGATATGAAGGAGGGAATCCCCTTCAATCTTAGTCTCTTGGAGCATGAGGATTTCTGGGGTTTCTATTTTCAGTAGGTGTTTTACTACTTTGGCTTTTGTAGGTGTTGGTACCAAGATCTACCTCATGAAATTTTTTATATTTCGACTGTGTGCATGCAAAAATGTACCTTGATTTTCAATACTGGAAAATTACACTGGCATCTTCGTCAAAGCCATGAGTTTTTGTCAACTTGATCAGTCTCTCCTCACCTCAAATTTTCCACATAAAGTCTTAAGTCTCGAGTTGGTAAACATTTACCTGCGTCCTTATCCATTAATGAATGAGCTAGACCTACTGTTTTCTTTNTATATATATATATATATATATATATATATATATATAAGCATGGATTATTGATCCATTTACCCATCAAGCAGTGAGACAAGTTACAAGAGTCCACGGGTAACACTATTCAATACACGTTAGTGGAGCATGAAAATAGGTTTCATTATAAAGCTGAATATTAATTTAGCTTTCAGCATGTGGGATATCTCCATATGCATCAAGATTGCCCGTCTTTAACTTTTATCCAGGCGTTGGAGAAGGGATAGAAACAAATGTTGAAGGTGTTAAAGAAACTGGTTACATTGCCAATCAACAACACACAAACTCCAAGTGATAGTTGGGCATTTGATGAACATGTGGCAGCTATGAGAATTCACTAAAGAAGCAGATCCATCAAAACCTCAGCTTGTTTTCTTCAATTCAAAAGGTGGAAGAATAGTGAAATTCAAAATCAAACAGGCATTTTCATTCCATATTTAATGGCAGAATCTCAGTGTGCAAATTCTCTTTTCAACAGATTTGTTCAAAGATCTTTTTGACAAACATTTCTAGCAAATTGATTGTCCCAAATTTCAAGCAATTGGCAAATGGATCCACATTTCCAGGAAGAGTATTGTGAAACAGATCAACTTCTTCAGGCATTCAATCCCAGATTTCAAGCAGCATTTAAATATTCAAAGGGCATAATGGGTAGTTAGAGCACAAGCGACAGTCAAGCATTTCTTTTAGCAAACAGGAGAGTGAATTTTCCCAACTTAAAATATTTATTTTTAGTTTGATATATTCAAAGGCATGTGTGGAAGAAGATTAACAAACAGAGAATCCTTTCTAGATTCATATGAAGATTCAAATCATTGATTCCTGCAGAGTTTGAAGAAGAGGGCCGCCTTTGTAACAAACACAAGATTGTTAGCTTTATTTCCTGCAATGTGATTGGGATTATGATAATTTTGCTGAGTACTTATGGGAGAAGTATTCTGGGTCAAAGATTGCATCGAGTTGCCAGCTAATAGGCAGAGTTTAATTTCTGTCACATATTACTTTCTATATAATGAACAGAAAATCAATTGGACAGGGGGAAGGAGTTCCAGCCAAGGGCTGAGATGGTATTGGCAGGGCATGTATGCACTATGTTTCTCTTTATGTAGGATGGTTGCTTTGAAATGATTATAATCATGAGCTTGTTTTGCTTTTATACATGAATTGTATCTAGTTATGATTTTATCTTGTGTGTGGTCTTGATAATCCATGACAAGATTCTTATAATGATGTGCAATTATCGTTGCAGAACCAAATTCATTCTTTATAAATTCATGCTCATAGTCTTTCCTATTACTGTATTTTACAATGATACATTTCTTGTTGTTTGATCTTTAAACCCAGTCTGATATTTGTACTATTATACCTCCATCACTCTATCAAATCAGTTACCTATTAATCCAATTTTAAAGATTCACTGGCCATGCTCCTTATGAAGTGAAGGTGCATCTTTTAGTGATAACAACAGGATTCCCCAGCCCTCTACATTTCCAAGAGACCAACCGCATTATTTGTTGAGATTGGGGTGGGTTGCACCTTCCTTGGGAGGCCTTGTTTTGGTGTTTCTTCCCATTTTCATTTCGATTGTAGCTTGGTTGCCCTGTATTTTTTTCCTCTCTGCTTCTTCCTCTTGAGCTTCCCTGCAGGATTTCCTCCCTATTTTTTTTTATGGCTTCTCGAATGACTCATCCTCCGATGACCCTGAGGGTTCTAGAGGTATTTTCCCTGCTACCTCAGCTTAGGAAGGTGAGGAGAAGATCCCAGTTGGAGATCCCGGTTGAGGTGCATCTGTCACTTCCTTCTCAGCTGCTGGGGGAGGGGGCTGTTGCTCGATCTCCTCCGTAATTGTTTCAGTGTTGTCTTCTGGTTCCCTTATAATTTCAAAGGGGTTTTCCTTCGTTTCTGTCCTTGGATGATCTTTGTGTCCCTTCTCTTGTTCTTGCCTTACTTTTGGCACATCAGATCCCCCTAACGTTTCTTTCCCCTTTTTCCTACTATTCGTCCTTGCTGAGGCAGATTTCTGTTCCTGTGTCCATTGATATTTGTTTTTCTCTACCTCTTCTTCATCCTTCTTCTTGCAGTATCTTGCAAAGTGTCTGTGATCATGGAAATACCTACATTTGAATGGTATTTTCTCATAGTCCAACTCTTGGATGTGTGACCAATCTGAGACCGTTAAATTGATTGCTTCTAGTAGCCCTAATTCCAGATCCACCTCCACACAGATTCTCGCACAAGAGTACTAGTCCTTTCTCTCCGCGCGATATATATATTTCCCGAGGGTGCTTCCAATGGTTTCCAGAGTCTTCGGATTCTAGTAGTGTAGTGGTAAATGGGGAAGGCGCACCCACACCGAGACAACCGACGACACAACTTGCATTGGGTCGAAATCTAGGGTCCATCTATTCAAGTATAAACCCTGGGGACCCATGAAGTAGGGTCCATTCCTGAATATGAGGCTTCTGTCCTCTTCTTCTTCAAACACAAATACAAAGAATCTAGGGATAATTTTACGGGCGAATTTTAGCCCAGTGGGCTATTTTTCCATGTTTTTCCCCCAAAAAAGATTTGCCATTTTGCATTTTTTGAAGCCCTGTTTCGCCCAATTTTGATGGGGAAAACTTTTTTCACCCTAAAAATCGCCAAATTATTATATAAATGATATAAAATACTTGGAAATTAAAATATTTTTGGAAAAATATCACCAATCATTTTATAGTTAGCATTTTAAGAAATGGTAGTATTCGCCAACATTTATACACTTTTAAATAAGTATGGTTCCTTAAAATCATCCCTGAAAGAATCCCCTGCCTACGGAGTAGCTTCTGATGCCAACTTTTCCTAACGATCCCCAGTTCCTCTGTGTCCAAGCATCTACCGCCTTGGGAGAGGGCCACAAGCCTGTGAATTGTCCAATGAGACCCCGATATGACAGATTCAGAGTCGATCTGCACATTTCTTCAGCTGGAAGGGCGACTGTAGGGATGCTATCCATGTTTTTTCATGAATTTTTGTTGTGTCTCGTTCAACTTACATTTTCCACTGCTTGCTATGAGTTTTCGGAAGTCCACCAGCGCTGGTGGATTAGACGTGGAGCCTTCGGACCCCCATCTGGGCCCATGGAGCCAGAGAAGGCAGCAGCAGGAGGCTGCTGCCAGGCCGACATTGAGCAGGGAGCGATCAGCCCAAGGAGGTTGCGTGAGTCACGAGGGCTCAGCTAGGCCATGAGCAAAAATTAAGTTATTAACTTAATGTAGATGATGGTGCTCATTCTATCTCTGAGGAAGTTGCGGGGTTTTCTCCATTATGGTTTCCCCAAGGAAAACTCTTTGTGTCTCTTGTCTCTTGTGATTATTGATGTGCATGTTATTCTCTCAGATAAGATCCTAGATCATATTGATTAAATGATAAAAATCTAACACTATTGGGGGGTTTCTAGGCCTAGCGGGGTGCCCTTGTTGCTTATAGCACAGTTTACCAGTCCTTGAATGAATTATTTTTTCTTGATGATGGTTGCATTGACTCCCTCATCTATTGGCCATCTAACCTGTCCAACAACAATTGGCATCTTCTCAAAGCCAATTTTTTTCAAGGACGATAGAAGTACATCTAGGTTTTCATCAAAGTAATTTTGGTAAACATTCTTCCCATCAACCAGTGGATGGCTTGTATTATCAATGAAGGAATAATCATATGGGCCAAAGGATTACGAACAACACGGTTCAATAGTTTATAGTGTAATGAGAATACCAAAAAGTTGTAAAGGTAGTTTCACTCCTTTGAACTTATATCACTTTGTATCGGATGAATCGTGTTCATATTGGAAATAGATATTGATATTAACTTGCTCACTAATTTCCAGAATTCAAACCTACCATGAAATTTCATATATCAACAAAGAATTTCATGATTGGGTAAACATCTTCTTACTTTTAAGAATTTATGCTTATTGCATAAGCCCACACATAGAATTAGTACATGAAAAACTTACATAATTTTTCCCATATATTACATCATGAACATACACCATGTACTCCAATCTCAGAAAACACCCCAAACATCTTTCGTAGTAACCCAAATGTGTAACAGGGATATTTGGTATATGTATTGTCCCACTACTCATTCTCTTCTCTTCATCATTAAGAAGACATACATATTATTTTAAAAGGCACGAATTGCCCTTATTTCCCCTATTATTCTCTATATAATGCTAGAAGTCTTTGGGAGAGAACTAAATCAAGAAAATTCCTTGGGAAATGTTTAAAGACTAAAGATAACCTCCTCGAATCTATTATCTCATTTGGTTGATGGCAAATTAACAATGTTAGAAACAATATCATATAACCTAAACCAATAAACAAGTTGTTGCAATATTTTGAGTTTTCAAGATAGAAAATTAAACAAGTTATTGCTAAATTTTGAGAAAGCCTCCAAATAGAAAATCAATGTTAAAATAAACTTATCATCATAAATCTAGTTTTATAATCCAAAGGAAAATCATGATATTGGAACTTTAGAGAGCAAAAGAGGCTCCACCCACATATCAAGGATATCCCTTATAAATCCCATCCCATTGGGTTAATCATGAAAAACAACTATCATAAACAAGCTAAAGAAAAAATTGGAGGCTCCACCCAGATTTCAGGGATATCCCTTACAAACCCCATCCCATGGGGTTAATCATTAAAAAACTATAATAAAACAGCTAAAGAAAAAAATGGAGGGATGGTACAACACAAGTTTATTCTTTGTTCGGAGAATGGTATATATAAAATTAGTCTTATCAATTATTTCCCTATTCTAAAGTTATATGTTGATAGCATCATCTAAAGCAATAAGAGTTGTAGAACATATAATTATGATGTTTTTATGGAATGGTGCTAAAAAGAGAATAAATGACATATTTTGGCTTAGCAGAAAGAAAGAAAGCCAACATAGACATGAAGAATGGGCATAATCTGCTTAGGTTTTCTAAACAAATAATTAATCCAAGGAGTTATCTCAACCAGATGTTAACAATGTTGTTGGGAATTTGGATAGGATTAAGATTCAAAGGTCAAATGTTCCTCTAAATCTTATAATTGTGGAGTTCATCTTCTTCATTTATACCCAAATAGTCAAATGCCCAACCCTCTTTGGAGCAAACATAGGGATATTTTGCAATCGAATAATTTTGAATATACTTTTACCAAAGGATATTTTTGTAAAACGAGGAAACGTCCATGAAAATCATAAATACATAATAAGGCATGAGAATTTCCCCAAATTTAATCCAATGGTTTATATAGAAAGAAGTAAACCTTGGCAACTTTGACGTAATATGCTGACAATAGACCAAGTGCATAAAGAAATAGGCAAACAAAATGGAAACCAAAACCACCCTTGATCTTATTGAAGAATGGTAATGTATCCTCGAATAATTTAAAATTGGTTCTAAAAGAGGCCCTAATGAAGGATTTTAAGAAAAGACGAAAGAGCATGTGTGCCCCTCCCCAAGGAAGGATGGGCTAGGATGAATTTTGATGGTGCATCAAAATGGAACCCTAAATTGACAAGAGTAAGAGTCATTGGGAACCACTAAGGCTAGGTTATCATGGTTTTCTCTTAGATTAGGGGAAAGTGCCAATAACATGGAAAACTAGTGATCTCTAATATCATACAAGTCGTGAAAATGAAATCCACTTGAATGATCTTCAAAGGTGATTACAAACTCACGATTGAGCTCCTAAATGACGTATCCAAAAGTTCATCATAAGAGATTGAAAGAAATGTGGAGTGGGCCATACAAAATGCAACCACATTTGAAGAGGTTGGCTTTTTTATCCAACTGGATGGAAAATACTTGGCCATCACCCTATGGATAAAATAGATGGTAATGATTAGTCTTAACAAAATAGGAAAGAGTGAAATGGCATAAAGCAAGCACACAAAGTATTTAGAACATAGTCGTAGATGTCATATCCTCAATAAATGGAAAGGATACAAGAAATCCTAGAATCATGGAAGGAATTGTGTTAAGGTGTACACATAAATGGAAATTAACCCCGCATAGTCGTAGATGTCATATACTCAATAAATGGAAAGGATACAAGAAATCCTAGCATCATGGAAGGAATTGTGTTAAGGTGTATTCAAAAAGGGAAATTAACCCTGCATACTCCCTTGTCAATTGGAGATGATAAGAAGCTAGCTATCTTCCCATTTAGATGGACATCCATATATTGATAGTTGAGATACTAGAGAGATCAATAAAAAAGATTAAAGGTCCCTACACTAATTTTACTCATAAACATTAGATAAAGATCGTCAATCACATTTATGACATGACCCAAGGGAAGACATATATGGGGTTAAATGTATATGATAACCCCATATATGGGGATAAATGTATATGTAAAGAATTAAATGTATATGCAATAGTGGTCGTTCTAATGAAGGGGATAAGGGGTTAAATGTATATGATTACCCCATATATGGGGATAAATGTATATGTAAAGAACTAAATGCATTTGCAATAGTGGTTGGCTTCCATCATAGGGACAATAATGGATTCATGTTCGACATTTTAACTTGTTAAACATTTCATTGAACAAAGATTCATTGTTATATCCTTTGCAGGTGAATGCATTGGATATGGCTCAATTTTAAGATCATGCAAAAGGGAAAAGATGATTGACTTTTAGTGAATGTGAAGTGGAGATGTGAAGGAAAGTGGAATGTTCTACATTTTTTTCTTCCATCTTCCTTTCCATGAAGTGCATGTTGAAAGTCGAAGAGGGATATACTCACATCCTTCTCCTACCCTTTGCATTCCATCATGGAGCAGGAAGTGATATAGTGAGATGAAAAGACAGTTAACTTAGAGTATGGACCCAACCTCAATTCAATTGATGGAGATTCAAGATTATATGTTTATGGGTATGACATACATGAATGCCGCTTGGCCATCATGTCACTCCATGCAAATTTTCTTCTTTTCATAACCAACTATGAAGCCAAATTAGACCTCCAACATCAATATAAACCAAAATTCATATACAAATAAAATAGTATTGGAAATAGCATTGAATATTCTAAATCATTCATTACCCATTAAATTCAATGTACTCGAAAAACAAAAAAGCATTCTACAAAGAGTTAATATGAAAATTTTGATACTACCATAGTACCATGCAAAAGAAGTTCCTATAGGGATCTAATACTTAGCCTAACCATTTTCTCTAAGAAAAAAGTCATATGCTCATTATAGATCACTCTGGCCCATCATCCAATAATGAATCGGTGATGGCACTTTCTTCCACTTATCTACACAACACAAGGACAATATCTACTTTCTCTGCTCAATAGACCCTATGGGATCTTCTTCCCTGACAATTCTTTTCAATACGAGAAAAATAATCCAAACTGTTGGTTACCTTCTAGGAATAACTTGGATGAGAAACACTTGGCCAAAAATAGTTCATGAGCAGCAAAGCAAGGTTCCAGGTTTAAATGGTTTTTTCTTCAACTATTGTGAATGTTCCAATCATGGTTATTTCCTCAAATCATCCCTTTTCCTCTCATAATCTCAACAAAAATTCCCCAACTTTTAGAAGCTCTTACTAGCCACAAGTCCATGGGGGTTTCTTACCACTTGTAGGAATAACAACCATGGTTTCACACAAGGTTTTTCATAAACAAGCCCGAGTAAAATGCTAATGAAGAAAGGAAGAATGATTCATGAATAATGGTGAATAAATATTCCCCACAATAATTTGCACCAAAAATATTAACATAACAGTAAATACTTTATCCCAATTCCCATGAATTATCACCTTTCATTCAATTTGAAATCATTTAAATTTTCTCTGTAGTCATGGATTTACTAGAATCGAATGGGGTTTTGTTCATGGAATTTATTCTATGAACAATTTTAGCACTAAATATTTGATATAAAGAAATTTAGCCCTAAATCTGTGAGCATAGCTATGAATTTCCAAAGTTAGAATGTACCTTGCAAATTTTCAATTCATTGCAGAAAATGTTATTGAAGGATTCAACACTGGGTGGGTGAAAACACCTTGTTCTCTTCTGCTACAAGCCTCCAAGAAATTGTTGGGTCTCCTGAATGTGTTCTCAAGTGGCCCTTTCAAACTGACTTAGTTAGTTTAAGGCCAAAGTTGGACCCTGGACAACTTGCCACAAATTCTGAACTACTTTCCAGTCCACCCCAAGGCCACGGCTATTAAATATGATATAATCTAAATTTATTGAGAAATATGTAGCCATTGGGTTCCAATCGCATTCCAGAAATAAGTTATTGGTTGGACTTATGGCCAAATTTTCTCTTTTTTCATTTCTGGTTGCCATGATGATTGCAACAGGCCTGGAAGTTGACGATCCCCATTATACATTGCTCAACTAAGGGTGCAGCGAGATCCGGTTTATAAATTCCACTACAGATTCGCAAACCAAATAAGTTTCCTACCTTTGTTTCTGTGCAAACTGTGGGCACTGAGAGGTATTCCTGTCTCTAGGGAAGGACGTGCATGGAAAATTGGAGTCTAGAAGTTTTGAACCCTGGTGGTGGCACTAGAGGCCTAATACAAACAGACTTATTAGTATTCCAATGCTACAGTGTTTCAAGAAAATTTGGTTGTTGGTTTTGCATCCCTCCACTCAAATCTCTCATCCCGCATTTTTGCATTGCAAAGCAAATTGGGAAAAATGGATCTTGATCCCTCTGTATGGTCTTGTCCTACATTATGTCGATACTAGAACCAACTTAATCACCTGCAAGTGCTCAGAAGTCAGAAATTAGAATGTGTTACGGAAGCAGAGACTCAAGTGAACTATGAAACAAATTAACAATATTTTAGTCTGCGTCTGCCCCAGATTTAATTGTGGCCAGTCTGGCACCACAAACAATTAGCCTGGAACTTCAATGCTCCAGCCTCTAGCCTCTAGCCTCCAGCCTCCATTAACAAGAAATGACTTACCACCTACTCTGGTTAGCCCCAACACACAATGGTTTCCTGTAGCCTACAGGCTGGAGCGACTCAGGAGGACAAAAGAGGTAGTTATATATAAATTTATAATAGCATAAAAAATAGAAACAAACAATTTTTGGCTCTACCTATCAAATTGACTCTTGGAAAACCCAACTACACTTCACAGCTGACATGGAAATTTCATCTCTGGGTGTATTTGACAGTGAAAAATCCAAATACATCCATACGGGCGTCAATTTTAACCATCTCACACAAGGTGAAGGGTCCATAGGAACAACACTCTCAACCGACAATCCTCATAACCCATGAGAAGGTTCCACAAGAATAGGACAATCAACTGAATTCCCTATTAACGCACCACACCCATCAATAGTCATCTCACCCAAAATATCGTCAATCGACAAAGATTGAATAAGATAAGGAAAAATATGTCGAAACTACCCATAAAAAGTGGCACGGCCTTGCCATCCAGGGGAACCATAAAAGTGATGAATTCATGAATCTCTTCTCCCACATCCAGAGACTTAGAGTCCTCAGAATTTTATCTGATGGATGTTGAATAGTTATAGCTTAAATGGATCGTCATGTGATAATTGTAACAGTTGAAGGGAATGCGCGAATAGTCCAGCCGCACGGTAAAAACACCTCCATCCCATATAACCTTAATGGATTGAAGAAACCCCTCCGTCATGTCCACCTTAAGATGAATACACGATATTCGGTGATCATTAGACATTAGAGTTCCTTCCTCAACCTCAACCATGATGAATATTCCAATGGAATTACCCACCTCTAAAAAACATTTAAAATTCCAACATTGTAGAGGCCATCTCAAAAAGAGGACCCAGAGATGTGTAGGATGTAACTTTTCTTTCCCTGGGTTGAAGAATGCAAGCCAGTAACAAAGCACCAGATACCTAGAACCAAAAACCCAAAAGTTATATGCTATCAACTGTTTACTTTCCACTAGAAAGAAGTGAAAATAGATCTAGCCATTTACTAACATCATAACCCTAGGTATGTGATATATCAATGACTTCCTAAATTCAATAATGAATCTATTGATCAGTGTAAACTTAATTGTTCTCTTTTCTGCAGCCTCCACTTCACATTGCTTTCTTTCAAGCATGAGGACCCTATGCTTCATTAAATTAAACATGGTAGTAGATCATGTATGCAGGCCAACTTCAAACCTTGAAAACTTCCATTTATGCACTAGAAGCAATTTGGTTCCACATAATTCCTAGTATTCTTTCCTTGCTCCCTCTGGATTCTATCTAGATAATTATAGCAAGTTTGATGCACCCAGAGATAGTGCACATGTTGAAGTGGAGAGTGTTTGAATTGGTTTGATTGCAAATTGAAGTGTTTGCAATGTTTTTGCAGGTGCATTTAAATATTTTCTAAAGAATTAGTTGTTTTTGAAGCTGCAAGATTGATAATTCAATAGCTTTGACACCCAGAATCCTCACTCCCTTCAGTTATCTCGATTGGAGGGCTAGCACACAGATTGTCTTGTGCAACAAGGGTTTGTATAGGGTCACCATGAGCAAAGAGGTCGAACTCAGAAAACCTCTTGAAAATTCAAAGCATCTGAACAAGCTAGATGAAGCATTTGGCTTCATGTGCATCCACATCTCGAGGGAGCTTCTCTTCCATCTTGATGGACTAATAACTCGAAAATAAGCATGGGATAAGTTCAAATCCTTTCTTGGAAAGAAGGATGAGCTTAGGGGCCATATTCTGGAGAATGAGATGATATCACTACAACCCAACAACTTCGAAACCATACATCATTTCTTCTAAAAATTCAAATAATTTGTCATGCAATGAAAGTAGTGTGGAATTGATAAGAAGGATGAGAAATTGGTTCTCTCAATTATGAGAAAACGTGGCCCAAAATTCTTAGTGTTTGTATCTACCTTTCACTTAGGGACACTGACAACTCCTAATTGGCGAATGCCATCCCTTAAATCCTTCATAGAATCACTAATCCAGGAACAAGATAAGCTAATACAAATGGGAGATCTCAAAGCCTCCAAGAATCAGGATCTCTTAGCTGGGGAGACTAAGAATGCACAAGCATAGGGGAAGTAGAAAGGAAAAGAGAATAAGAACACTGATTTCAAGCCTAAGGATAAGAAAAATCCTTCAGAAGGAGCCTCAAGTTCCAAGAAGGATAAGCACAAGAAGTTTGACAAGGAAATTTCTCTTACTGCAAGAGAGGAAATCATCCAAAGAATATGTGTATGAAGAAAACCATAGACCATATGTCTAGGCTCCTTGAACAGAACAACATTTCTCTTCCTGAAGCATAAAAGAAGTATGATGTTGGAAACAAGAATGACGACCATGAGAGGTGCCATTCTCTGAAGGCATGATTTTTTCATTGATTCTAAATCCTCCAAGCACATGGTTGCCTCCAAAGAATCATACACTTCATTGGATCTCTCTGGAGGACCAAGCATCCACATGGGAGATGACTCACAAATCCCAGCTGTTGGGAAAGGTTCCATTAAAATTGAGCATGGAGTGCTCCATAATGTACTCTATGTCCCTTCTTTGGCAGCAAAATTATTTTCTATATGCTTGATGACACATATCGACTCACCCAAGGGACTCACATTTGATCCTAGCACAGTGGATATCTCAAAAGTCTCTACTGGAAATATAATAGCAAAAGGAGTTGCTAATCATGCCTTCAAGGCATATGAGTTTTCTCACTTTCTTCCTAATTCATATCTTAGTGCCTTATTGTCTCATGCCAATAATACAAGAAATCCACGGCATGAAATATTTGGCCACCTGAACTTCAAGTATCTCCAGCAACTACACAATGAATATATGGTTGAGGGATTTCCTCTCATCAAATATTCTGAAGGTGTGTGCATTGGTTGCTCGGTAGCGAAGCATCCAAAGAAAGGTATGAGGTTGGGAAGGAAATAAGAGTTTCCTCCACACTAGATTTAATTCATGATGATGTCTCCATACTAATGCCTAAAAAAGCTATGAATGGTTCTAGATACTTTATGACCTTCATTTATGATTGTTCAAGGTATTGTTGGGTCTACTTTCTGAAGCATAAATCTAAGGTATTTGAGACCTTCAAAACTTTCAAAGCATTGGCTAAGAACACTCTCAGAAATAATATCAAAGAACTTAGATATGATAATGGAGGTGAGTATGACAAAAGATAAATCCATCAGCTTTGTGCATCAATAGGAATTCAAATGCAACACTCAGTCCCATACACACCACAACAGAATGGTGTAGTTGAGAGGAAGAACAAATCATTGAAAGAGATGACTACATGGCTTCTAGAAGCAAGAAATATTCCTCCATATCTGTGGGATGAGGAAGTAAATTGTGCTTCATATATCCATAATAGAGTGCCTCACAAGTCAGTGATTGGGGCTAATCCATTCGAAGCATTAATGGTACATATGCCCAATGTCTCACATCTGAGAGTTTTTGGCTCCAAGGCATGGTCCAGAATTCCTTCTAATAAGAGGAAATCTGTCCAAGCCATATTAATGAATGCATATTACTAGGATATTTAGATGATGCAAAGGCATACAAACTGATGTAACTTGCAACCAAAAGGTGTTTCATAGGGCACAATGTGCAATTTGAAGAAGATTAGGTGCATGATCCACAACCAACCGAAGAAGAAGAAGGTATAATTTTTGATCCATTTCCATTTACGGATGATGATGTCTTAACTAATGTTTCTCATTAAGAAGATGAGGATCAATATGATCAAGATCTTGATGTTGAGAATGAACCTCATGAAGATACATATCTAGATCCATCACATGCTCCCAATTAGAGGCCTAAATGGGACCTGTTAAGACTGAAAATTGTTCCTAGTATTTGTGTCTTGTTTATCTAAGGTTTTATGTCTTATTTAATTTTCACTTTGAGTTTGTTTTAAATTTTAATAGTTTACATGCATGTTTTTGGGTTTTATAACTTAGAGATTGTTTTAAGTTATTTATTTTCTGTATTGGTTGTTTTTTAATTTCTTATTAAGTATTATAGTCTTTTGAAGTCAGAAAATACTTTTTAATTCATGGTATATATCTAAGGTCTAACCCTTGTTTCAAGCCTTTTGCCAAAAAATGTCATGAGGAGATTCCTATAGCACAGAGTTCAAGATCTATACCATAAAGCACTACAGGAATCCTGAATTATTGAAAAGAGTGGTGGATTATCGTGGTCATTGCAGTCGAGGATAATGTGATCATTATAGACACATGTTGAAGACATTATGACACATGTACATAACATGACTCATTAATCATGACAAATGTATGGAATTGTGAGAATATCATTCAAAAAATTGGGATTTTCAGTTGTCACGATTTTTAGGTTGGTTTTCCAACTATTGCGATTTTGACTTTGAGACTTATTGTTGCATAGAGTAGATTACAATATTTGAAGTTTCTTAAAGAAGTACATAAGCTAATATACAAAACAAAAATGGGAAAGAGTGGGAAAATCAACAGGTACGAGCCTATAGACACAAGTTGGGCTATTAAGTTTCTAGAATGTGCAGAGTTATTCAGAACAACAGGGTGGTTTAATTTATTTGAGAGGATCGACGATTTCAATCTTGAGGTTTCACACCTTTTTTCTGATAATTTTATCAACGAGACTGTGACATTTAGTACTCTCAGGTTCGAGCTAACAAAAGGTTTAATTACTGAAGCCATAGATGTCTCAACTGATGGAGAAGCCTGGTTTAAAAAAATCCCTTTCAGTTTCGACCCTGATGATTTCTTTCTGCCAAGGAATGAAGCCCTAGATAGGGGAAAAGGAGTTCCATTAGAAAAATTTAAGCCAAAGTGGAAGGAATCCTTTGGTATTGTTTAGAATTATATTACATGCGATGGTAGATTTGCATTAGTATTTAAATACCATGTTAGATTTTTGCAGCATTTAAATCAGTAGTCCAAGATAAATTTACCCTTTTTTCTCTTAAAAAGTCTTCAAAATATGTCAAATAGAGTCAAGATGCATTTTGATCATACGAACCAATCAGTGTTTCACCATGGCTTGATCAAGTTGATTATATGTACAGTCTTGCAAAAGAAGAATAGGAGTTGGGACCATTTCTTATTCTGGTCAGGTTTTACTAATGAACAAGATGACCAAGTAAAGAAAAGCTTGATTGACAAGTAGTTTGGTTTTGTTAAAAAGTTTTAAAAAGAGATGGTTGAAGACTTAATGTAGGATAACACTCAGGAAAATATCGCGGGTCAAGGATTTAAAGCGTTTGTTGATGAGGATGGAAGAAAGCATTAGATGAGAAGCAAGACCACGTTTTAGAAGAAGGAAAAATGGAGAAGACATCTAATTTAAATCTTGATGAAAATATTCCTTCAACAGAACACAAACAGAGTTCTACATGTGTGCAGGAAAGCTCATGAGATGTTCACATGTGTAATATGCCTCCTTGCAGATTGGCCGATTCACCCTACACCATTTGTAGCATGCATATAGGTAAAATCATCACCGTGGCAGCATGTTTTTGTGTGATTTGGCCTGCGAAAGTAAGGAAAGTAACTGGCGAATCCGCTATTCACATGGGGGAAAAGCCAACATGAAGGGCAAAACCATTCCATTTCCTACATCACATGAGCGAGGAAACATGGGAGCATCAACTTCATGAACTTCGCAGCATGGATCAACTGTACGAGGTGGCATCCAAAAAATATTTCCCATAGCAAATGGTAAGGCGCCATGGCCCATGAAATGACGTGGCTAAGATCCCCATTAGGTAAAGGATCACTCTGCTCGCACCCTCACACATGCTGATACCAAAAAACCTTGATGACGAAATGTGCAGGAATTTTGAATGGTCATTGAAGAGGTTAGTCTCGAAAACTTATATATCTTCCTTCAGAACACTGGGGATGAGCTAGCATATCTCCAGAACCCGTGTTTCTACCTCTTCATGAATCTGCAAAGGCTCGAAGAGTTTGACGATGAAGATCTAGTTTGAAAAGCTTATCCATCTGGGTGTGTTGATGGTTGGTGAGAAAACTTCCACACTCGCCTATCACCTTGGCATTGCATGCCAAGAATGACACCAGTCATTGGGGCCCAGACGTAATACCTACACCTCCAACGATGTGGGGTATGGACACTTACTTCCCGTAAGTGTTGTTCCAGGAACCCCTGGTACCATCGCTGCCACCAAAGCCTCCGCGGAAGAAGACAGTCCTTGAATGCTCCCTGAATAAGCACTCTTTTGAATGTGAGCATCAGGGGTCTAAAGCCCACACATCCCTGTTTGTGAAGTACACTTTCCAAGGGTGATGGGGCTGGTGGATATATGCTACACCTTATCGCCCATGGGAGAGCCCACTCTTCTGGAGATGAGAAGCACAAGAATGACAAGCCACTTAGTGGGCTTGCCTCAGCCGAAAGCAATGAGGCCCTTCTTCCGAACTCCATGGCTAACAGTGTTACCTGGAGAAGAGTGAGGTGGCGGATGAGGTTGAGTAGGGGAAAATTGCAAACTACCCTGCTAGTGTGTGCCCATGCAGAAAGCTGCATTTGAAACATAGTAGGAACACACACTTCAGACAGTGAAGGAGACATCATACTCATAATGGCCAAACACATCAAGCTGTCACTCGGGCTGAAAGTGTTGTAGCTCCATAACGTTTGTAAAACGTGGCGATAGTTCCACTCTTTATATTGTTAATGCATGATTGTGACTAGAAACAGTCTATAGGTTTATTTCAGATAATAGTCTCAGCACTAGAATAGTATAAATACACTCCCGAAAGAGGGAGAAAGGGTTGAGATTTGGATGGTTGGGGAAAACCTTCAAGGAATAAGGCTCTCCATTGTAAATAAGATTTGATGCCTGTGTTATGAATAAAATTGCACAAGAAGAGTTGTTTCTTAAACCAAAGATTCATGCGTCGTTGCTTCTTTCAATATGTATCTTCTTTACGTGAAATGTATATCTTATTTCCATTCTAGTTTGTTGATTGCTTTCATGTCTATAACTTAGTGTATAACAGTTTGGAATTCATACTTGCTATGCTCCGCCTGTTGTTTTAGACATTTATCAAATTTTCTTCTAAAGTTACGTGGAATTCATCTTGCTGGTGCTCCACGTGATGGGTTGTTCTCTCTTATCTTCTAAACGCCCGCTAAATATCTTTTGATTGTGAGATAGACAACTATCTTGCCTCTGTGTGCAACCTCACGCCATTCTTTCCCTCTTGCAAACGTTCCCTACTCAGGTTTTCGATTCCATTGCCAATGGTCCCTTGCCCTGATAATCCCACCTGCATCTCACATCAATCTACTTTGTCCCATTTCAGGAGTTCGGTCTCATGACCATCCCTAAGCAAATATCTTATGTGAAGTAAAGATCTGAAGACAAGCGAGAGATCCCTCTCTAACTGCGTAATGCTGGAGGTGCAGTCTAAAGTGGTTCTGTTGTTACCCCAGGAGCGGGCCCTCCTCTCAACCTTGGGGATACATATCTCGGTGATAACAAACTGGCACCATTGCCGGGGACAAAATTAAAGATCCTCCCTGGGAAAAACGACATGGTTTTAGATTTGATTGTTGTTGGTGAACAATGATCAGACATCAAGAAGGTTGAGCACTTTTCACCTGACGACTCCACTGTTGAAGGGTTCAGAATTCAGCGACTCCGCTGGTGGTACAACCCAGAGATAAAATGATCAAAAAAAGATGGGTAGGCTCCATAAAAAACGTGAACCTCTTGTAAGGCTTAAAGAATGCATAGTGGAAGGTTAAGATGCTCGAGTCTACGTTTCTTCCAAAAAGCTTTGTCTTATCTTGTAAGTTTGTTATTATCCTTCCCTAAATTTATCAGAACAGTCTTCTATGGTTATACTCATTCTGAACAGAGCTATGAATATATTCCTGTTTATCCTTCTTTACGAACCGAAAGCGTTGGGTCGTCTTGCACTTCTGGTTTTGACCTAGATTTCTCTTTGGAGGCCCAAGGCGTCAAAGATATCCCCTGTGAAATTCATGAAACCTCGGTCAATAGCGTAGCTATCGTGCCTAACTTGGTCTCTCCCATTTTTCCAAGCCGGTACAAACCACTACAACTGCCTCCCATCCTCCATGAGTTTCCCATGAAACATTACAAATACCTCCCCAAATTTGTTGGAGAATCCAAAGAATTCATTGCTGAGAAGCATTTACAAGACTTTGAACATTTCTCTGACCTTTTTGAAATAGAACATGATGATGTCTGCATGAGGGATTTTTCCCAGTCCTTGTAAGGGGATGCTAAAGAATGGTTTAGGCACTTGCAGCCTAAGTCCATCAACACTTGGGAAGAGTTTTCTTGCACCTTCTTGAAGTTTTGGGGTAAGAGAAGGCCACTAGATCAAATATTTTCAGAATTCTATTCCCCGGAAGAGTAATGACTGGTCACGTCTCTGCAGTAAAGATCAGTCTATATTCTACAGCTTTCTTCCATCATCTATTTCATTTCCATCCATAAAGCATGAAAAAAGAACAACACTATTAGGAAAGTTGCTTGATTGGCTTCATTGGAAGTTCAATTTCACTTAATCGAACTTATGAACCAAAATAGGTAGGGTAGGTAGGAACCAATAAGCTCGACAATCGTCAAGCATTTCCTTCAGTGTTGTTTTAGTTTTCTTTCATTTTTCAGTTGTAAGCATAGGTTTGCAGTCAAAAGCATGGTTTGCAAGAGTGGCATGAATTCGTTGCAGCAGTAGCTCAGAGCAGAATGGAGATTTCAAATAAATATTAAAGACAACCCAATGGATTTGGCACTTGGTCTATGGGGGTTCTTTAATAACTCACTGGGAGGATAGCATCCCTCGTGGAGTCGATTGTTAACACTCCATTTTTAACAGTCTATTTTGATCCTGACAGAAGTTCGAGGAAGGTCCCGTTCCTTTAAAACATTGTGTGAACACCATTCAAGTTAGTAGAGGCTCCTGGTCCACAATTTAGAATTGCCGGACAATGAAAAAAGAGAAACGATCGGTCGTGGTTTTGGCCCAAGATGCAGGAGGACGATCGAAATCTGGATTTCGTGGGGTCCGTTAAAGCAAGGAAACAAATGAAAAGCTGAGATCAAAGCAAAGCCCGATCAATGTCCCCGAACAATTTTGTTGAGCAAACATGCTCGATGGAAGGAGCTTTTCCAAATTGCGAAAAGGTTAAAGGTCAAAAACATTCGACGGTAGAGATGAGACCAGAGGAAGATCTACGGTCTCAGCCAATTTCACAAAACGGACTTGTGCGGATATAACTACGATTTCAAATCGTGAAAGGTGGTCTCGTCCCCGAATATCAATGGTCCTGATAAAGAAAAGAAGAGATCTATGTTTGTGGTTCATTTCACAATACAAACTAGCGAGGATGAAGACCATGATATCACATTGCGAAAAGTAGTGGGGCCCACTCGGATCAATGGTTACATGGGAGGTCGATTATGATCAGCGATTGAGGGCCAGCCTTGGTCTAAAATGGTTTTTTGAATCCATAGAAGAAAGTTGGCGGCAGAAACGATGGAACATGGATGGTGGGCATAAAATATTCCTCAAATATGAAGGATGAGAAGACTCCCCAAGTACAGGCTTCACATCCAGTGCAGAGATGACAGTGGAGGAGACATTCACATGTGTAATCTGCCTCCTTACATATTGGCCAATTCCCCTGAGGCCATTTGTAGCATGCATACAGGTAAAATCATCCCTGTGGCAGTAAATTTTTGTGTGAGTTGGCCTATGAAATTAAGGAAAGTAACCGGCAAATCCGCTATTCACACGGGGAAAAATCCAGCACGAAGGGGGAAACCATTCCGTTTCCTACATCATAAGAGCGGGGAAACGTGGGAGCATCCACTTTATGAACTTCACATCATGGATCAACTGTACGAGGTGGCGTCCAAAAAATACTTCCCATAGTAGACGGTAAGGCACCACGGCCCATGAAACAACGTGGCTAAGATCCCCATCAGGTAAAGGATCACTCTGCTCGCACCCTCACACGTGCTGATACCAAAAACACTCGATGACAAAATGTGTAGGAATGTTGACCGGTCATTGAAGAGGTCAGTATCGAAAAATTATATATCTTCCTTCAGAACACTGGGGATGAGCTAACATATCTCTAGAACCCGTGTTTCTGCCTCTTCACGAATCTGCAAAGGCCCGAAGAGTTTGACAATGAAGGTATGGTTTGAAAAGCTTATCCGTCTGGGTGTGTTGATGGTTGGTGAGAAAACTTCCACACTTTCCCGTCACCTTGGCATTGCATGCCAACAATGAAACCGGTCATCGGGGTCCAGACGTGATACCTACACCTCCAACGATGCGGGGTCTGGATATGAGAAGCACAAGAATGACAAGCCACTTAGAGGGCTTGCCTCAGTTGAAAGCAATGCGGCCCTTCTTCCAAACTCTACGACTAATAGTGTTACCCAGAGAAGAGTGAGGTGGTGAATGAGGTTGAGCAAGGGCAAAATGCAAACTACCCTGCTAGTTTGTGCCCATGCGGAAAGCTTCATTTGAAACATGGTGGGAACACACACTTCGGATAGAGAAGGAGGCATCATACTCATAACAGCCAAACACATCATGTTGTCACTCGGCCTGAATGCGCTGTAGCTCCATAATGTTTTTAAAACATGGCGACAGTCCCACCCTTTATATTGTTAATGCATGATTGTGACTAGAAACAGTCTGTAGGTTTATTTCGGAGAATAGTCTTAGCACTAGAATAGTGTAAATACACTCCTGAAAGAGGGAGAAAGGGTTGATATTTGGAAGGTTGGGGAAAACCTTCAAGGGTTGAGGCTCTCCATTGTAAATAATATTTGATGCCTATGTTATGAATAAAATTGCAGAGGAAAAGTTGTTTCTTAAATCAGAGATTCATGTGTCGTTGCTTCTTTCAATATGTATCTTCTTTACGTGAAATTTATATCCTGTTTCCATTCCAGTTTGTTGATTGCTTTCATGTCTGTAACTTAGTGTATAACAGTTTGGAATTCATACTTGCTATGCTTCACCTATTGTTTAAGAAATTTATCAAAGTTTCTTCTAAAGTTACATGGAATTCATCTCGCCGGTGCTCCACATGATGGGCTGTTCTCTCTTATCTTCTAAATGCCCACTAAATATCTCCTGATTGCGAGATCGATGACTATCTTGCTTCTTTCTGCAACCTCACACCATTATTTCCCTCTTGCAAATGTTTCCTACTTAGGTTTTCGACTCCATTGCCAATGGTCCCTTGCCATGATAATCCCACCTGCATCTCACGCCAATCTACTTTGTCCCATTTCAGGAGTCTGGTCTCCTGACCATCCCTAAGCGAATATCTTACGCGAAGTAAAGATATGAAGACAAGTGAGAGATCCCTCTTTGATTGTGCAAGGCTGGAGGCGCAGTCAAAATAGGTTCTGCTGTTACGCCAGGAGCGAACCTTCCCCTCAACCTTGGGGCTCCATATCCCAATGATAACACCATGCAGTCAGGGTTTAACTCTATTGGTGTGAGTTGTTCTGCCACGTCTGATGTGTCCAGTAGAGGTGGAAAGTAGGGCCAAAGGTGCTCCACATTGAACATTGGGTGTAGACCAAGGAATGGTGGAATACTAAGCTCGAAGGCATTGTCCCTGACAACTTTGGTGATGGTGTATGTCCCATATCGGAGCGGGTTAGGCTTGTGGTGGGGTCCAGCGAGGCACTCCTTCTGCAAATGTAGCCACACTTTGTCACCCACTTGGAAGTTGTGTTGCACCCGATGCTAATCATGTCATTGCTTGTACTTAGCATTGGATTTGTCCAATATGTCATGAACCTGTTGGCGAATGTGCTAAACGCGCTCAATGAAGCTATTCGCCTTGGAAACTTCAGATTGGATATGAGCTGCAAATGGCTTCGCTAAGTCAATGGGACATAGCGTCTGGAATCCCAAGCCCGCCTGAAAGGGGTTGTGGTTGGTTGAGCTGTGGAGGGCCCAGTTATAGCTATGTTGTACATAGGGGAGGCTCTCATCCCATGTGCGTGGATGCTTTGAGTTGTACATGCGCAAAATGTGTACGATCATCCTGTTGACGACTTCTGTCTGGCCATCATTCTGGGGATGGAAAGCTGTGGACTTTGTGAGCTTGGTGTCTAGCATTGACCATAGGCTAGACTAGAATGTACTAAGGAACCTGCTATCCCAGTCTGAGATTATAGACTGTGGGATCCCAAAGTGTACCCACACTTGTTCAAAGAAGAGTTTAGTAGTGGCTTCTGCTGTGGTATTCTTCTTGTAGGCCGCCATTATGGCCATCTTTGAGAATCTGTCAATGACCACAAATACACAGTCGTTGTTGTGCTTAGTAGAAGGAAGGCCTGACATGTAATCCATGGGGATGGATTCCCAAGGTCGACTAGGGGTAGGCAACGGAGTATAGAGGCCTTTATTCTTGATTTATGGTTTGGAAATGGCATAGGCAGTGTAGGATCAGATCTACTTCCCGATGTCCTGTTGAAGGTTTGACCAATAGAAATAATTCTGCAGTACTGCCACTGTTTTCTCAACCCCAAAATGCCGAACGACCCGACTGTAGTGTGCTTCCCAAATCATCTTGGCACACTCGTTTGAAGGAACACAAAGGTGTCCCATGTGACATAGTAGTACATCCTAAAGGTGAAATTTTGGAACTTGGTTTCCCTCCAAGAGTGTCTAGTATGTGTGGTTGAATTATGGATCACTCTTGTAGAGAGGCAACCAATCAGAAGTCTCATTCCCATAAGAGTTGAGCACGGTGGTTATCGCCACGATCGGTGGTTGGTTGAGGTAGTCTACAACATTATTGGTGCTTTCCTTCTTATACTTGATGTTCAAATGAAACTGTTGTAGATATGTGGACCACTTCTGATGGCGATCATTTTGTAACTTCCCTTGTGTCTGTATGAATTGCAGGGGTCGGTGGTCTATGTGGATGATCGTTTCCTTCCTCAAAATGTAATTCTTCCATTGTCGGCAAGCCTGTACAATCGAATACATCTCTTTGTCATAAGTGGGATATTTGCGGACTGTGTCGGACAGTGTCTCACTGTGATATGCCACTGGATACCCTAGTTGAGTAAGTACTACCCCAATAGCATAGTACGAGGCATCTGTCTCAATCTCAAATGGTTGTTTCAAGTCTGGTAATGTGAGCACTAGGGCGCAACAGAGGTGATGTTTGAATTCTGCAAACTCCTTCTGCTGAGTTTCCGACCAAAAGAATTTTGCTTTCGCTCCTCCCTTGGTGACTTGACTCAAGGGCCAAGTGATATGAGAGAATACCAACATGAACTTGTGGTTGAAATTAGCAAGGCCCAAAAAGCTGCGAAGCTCTGTTAGAGTAGTTGGGGTTGGCCAATCCCGAATGACTTGGATCTTGGTTGGATCCACATGTACCCCACACTCATCAAGAATGTATCCCAAACATTGAACCTGGGTCATGCCAAAAGTGCACCTGTCCAAATTGGCACACAACTTGTGCTGTCGCAATGTTTGGAGGACTTGTCGGATGTGGTGGAGGTGCTCTTCCCAAGTCTGGTTGAAGATCAGGATGTCATCCAAGTATACTGCTACAAATGAGTTCGTGAATGGCTGCAAGATGTTGTCCATCAGTCTCATGAAGGTTGCAAGATAATTTGTTAGCCCGAAAGGCATGACCAACCATTCAAAAAGTCCCTCCTTGGCTTTGAAGGAAGTCTTCCACACATCGGTCGGTTCGATCGGTACCTCGTGATACCCGGACTTTAAGTCAATCTTGCTAAAATATTTTTCCCCTTTAAGCTGGTCCAGGAGGTCATCAATCCGTGGGATTGGGTACCTATTTTGGACAGTGATCTTGTTCAGCACCTGATAGTCAATACAGAGTCTCCAAATCCCATCCTTCTTTTGTACCAACATGATCAGGCTCCCACAAGGTGATGAACTTGGTCGGATGTGACCCTTCTGCAGCAGCTCCTGAATTTGCCTCTTGATTTCATCATTCTCCAAAATAGAGCATCAATAGATCGGTCCATTGGGAACTGACACACCTGAGGTCAAATCGATGGGGTGCTTGACTTGACAGTGGAGAGGTACCCCGGTGGGTGAGGTGAATATGCTCCGGTACTCCTCCACGACCTTGTCCATTTGTTGCTGTTGTGTGGAGGGGCTCTGTCTGGAGGTCATGGCCATGATCTTCTTCTTTCCTTGAGGGTAGATCATCAATAAAACAAACTTTCTAGTTTTGGAAATGAGCTTACTGCATTGTTTTGTAGTAACTAAAGAGATAGCGGGAGGAGGTGGTACCTCTGGTATCCTGTCCAAATTATTTCCCAACGTAATAATAACTGCGTGAAGTCAGGACTCATACACAACATGTCTCTTCCATAAGTATGGTTGACCTAGTAATACATCATAAGCATCAAGAGGAGCAATATCACATAATACCTCATCGGTGAAGGGATTGATGCTGTAGGGAAGGCGACATTGCTGGTTGACGTGGATATACCATCCTTGGTGAAGCCACCCGATAGTGTACGACTGCAAGTGTGATGTGGTCGACAAACCCAACCGCTTCATGAACTTTGCTGAAATTAGGTTCTTTTGGCTCCCACTATCGACAATGATTTGTAGCGAGGAACCCTTTACCCACATCTAGGAGTGGAAAAGATGCTCCTCCTCCTCTGAATCTTCTGGTTCTTCCTTTTAGATCTTCATGGTAGCAACAGTGGCATTGGGATTTGCATCAATAATCTTCTTCCCTCTATCAATCCCCTTCTCAGGTTCTGATTCAGTGTCATAGTATGCATCTGATTTAGAAGCCTTTATCTCGGCCACCAGTGACTGCTTGGCCCGACACTCACTTGTGTTGTGAGTGGGGCTCTTACGGAACTTGCACCACTTTCCCACTTCCTTCTTCGGCTTTGTAGTGTTTCTCTTTGCTTGAGGCTTTGGAAAGTTTTCTTGAGTCTCTATGCCTTGGCTGTGTCCTTGGTTCTGTAGTTTGGGGGCACCTTTCCCTTGCTTCTGATTTACAAATCCAAATTCTCTCTTTTTCTGTTTGAATTTTTGCTCAATTTTGGCAGCATACTGATATGTCATACCAAGCGAGGAGATGTCGAGGAACTCCATTTCCTCTTGAATGTATATGTGCAGATAACTACAGTACTTCAACACCAAATGTTTCTCTAAATATTTGATACCCAACTTGGTGTGCAGGGCATGGAACGGGTTCATCAGCTCATGCGCATCTTGATCTCTTTGCTGCCGTAGCGTAGTCCATTGTATGTACTTGTCCTCATAGTTCCCCACTGAATAATATTTTCCTTTTATGGAATCTCAAAAATAATTACAAGTGGGTACGACCGAGAATAGAGAGGGTTCCTCCTCGTCCTTTCTCTCACAGTAGGTTTCCCACCAGTCCCTGACATGGGGAAAGATTTGAGTAGAGAAAACATAATCTTTTACCGGTCAAAAAAATCATAACCGAGAAATATCCTTCTAATAGATTCAACCATCTATCTACAACATCGACATCCATTCAGGCATCAAATATGGGAATGTCAAAGTTTACTTGTACCTTAAAATGGGTTGCGCCTCCAGAGTGTCTGCTAGATGCAGATGCGTCGCCAGTGGGAAGTCGTTGGAGGATCTGGGCAAAGTTATCCATCATCACGTTCCTTTGTTTTTCAAGGGCCTCCTTGAGCAAAATTTTGATAGGATCTTCCGTGCCCTCATATTTCTTTTCATCCCCCATGGGTGGCCATCAGGATTTGCGAGGCTGATCTTGCAAAGGTTCAACCAAATCGAGCTCTAACTCTTTATACCCCGCCCTCGTAGGGGACATGCAAAGAAGGATAGAGAAAGAGAAAATTGCTTTGATACCACTGATCCAGATTTATGCAGGAACGCAAAAGAATACACAAATAACCATAGAAACAAATATGCAACAGAAATAACACTTCATTTCATTAATCAATAACTGAAACTTGTTTACATATAGAATGGAAATAAACTAGGTAGAGTGCTGGTAGCTTATCTCTAAGAAGAGATGTGGCAGCTACATGCCTTTGAAATCTATGTTACAATGAGGCTTGAAGGCCTATATGTTATTGAGAAACAATGTAAAACCCTACACATCCAAAATCCTAACCCTAGGAGGTGAAACGCCAGAATGTGGGCCCCTTTGGGTAATTTGGTACATCAATTTCCTGGGGTCGTAACTTTAGCATACTATCTCCGTTTGATGCGCATGATACATCGTTAGAAATATCTGTTTAAGGACTACATCCATTAACAACAAATATTGAGTTTGAAATGGACTCACAGTTTCCTGTCCATTCGATGCCGAAAAACGTCATTTAGGGCCTCAAAACGGCTCTGAAAGTTTAGGACCCAAAAACTGCCAAAAATAGTAAATTGTGCTACAATTAAGGAAACTGGAAAACTGAAAGAAACAATTGTGGGGGTCCAAGTGGAATAGGTGGGTGGCCACCAATATCCTCTTGGATCAAGAACCTAATCATATTCAAAGAATAATTTTTTTCATTGATTGAATTGCAGTAGGAACGTGAAGCTCTAACTGAAAAAGCTCAAGTTTATAGGAAAAAGATTAAAGAAAGATTCGACAGGAAGGTAAAGGAAGATACTTTTTCTTGTGGAGACATGGTACTTAGATGGGATTCCAGGAAAGAATAAAAGGGTAAGCATGGCAAATTTGATAATCTATGGTTGGGTCCTTTTATAATTTTGAAGATTTTGGAAAATAACACCTTTATACTGCATACTATGGAAGGTGAAGAATTGTCCAATCCGGTGAATGGATGATTCCTCAAGCATTTTTACAGTTACTAAAGGTGAAAGAATTATCATTCATTGTATATATCGGTGTGATATTGGTTGAATAAAGACTCCAATTTCCCAATGGAAGTTGCTGAATAAAAGGGAAGTTTAGTTTGCAGAAGGCACTAGTCTACAGGTTCTTGAAACCTCACAAGAAGGCCTTCATCCCTCAGCATGAGCCAGATGTTAAGACTGGAAATTGTTCCTAGTCTTTGTATCTTGTTTTTCTAAGGTTTTATGTCTTATTTACTTTTCATTTTGAGTTTGTTTTAAATTTTAATAGTTTAAATGCATGTTTTTGGGTTTTATAACTTATAGCTTGTTTTAAGTTATTTATTTTCTGTATTGGTTTTCTTTTAATGGCTTATTAAGTATTATAGTCTTTCAAAGTTAGAAAATGTTTTTTAATTCATGGTATACATCTAAGGTCTAACCCTTGTTTGAATCCTTTTGCCAAAAAATGTCATGAGGATATTCCTATAGCGCAGAGTTCAAGATCTATACCATAAAGCGTTGTAAGAATCCTGAATTATTGAAAACAGTGGTGGATTATCGTGGTCGTTGCAGTCGAGGATAATGGGAGCATTATAGACACTTGTTGAAGACATTATGACACATGTACATAACATGACTCCTTAATCATGACAAATGTATGGAATTGTGAGAATATAATTCAAAAATTGGGATTTTCAGTTGTCACGATTTTTACATTGGGTTTTCAATTGTTACCATTTTGGTTTTGAGTCTCATTGTTGTAGAGACATAGATTACAATATTTGAAGTTTCTTAAAGAAGTACATAAGCTAAGATACAGAGCAAATATGGGAAAGAGTGGGAAAATTAATAGGTACAAGCCTACAAACACAAGTTGGTCTATTAAGTTTCCAGAATGTTCAGAGTTATTCAGAACAACAGGGTGGTTTGATTTCTTTGAGAGGATCTATGGTTTCAATCCTGACGTTTCACACCTTTTTGCCCAGAATTTTATCAACAAGACTATGAAATTTAGTACTCCCAGGTTCGAGCTAACAGAAGGTTTAATTGCTGAAGCCATAGATGTCTCAATTGATGGAGAAGCCTGGTTTAAAAAAATCATTTTCAGTTTCGACCCTAACGATTTATTGCTACCAGGGAATGAAGCCCTAGATTGGGGCAAAGGAGTTCCATTAGAAAATTTTAAGCCAAAGTGGAAGGAAGCCATTGGTATTGTTCAGAACTATATTACATGCGATGGTAGATTTGCATTAGTATTTAAATACCATCATAGATTATGCAACATTTAAATCAGCAGTCCAAGATGAATTTACCCTTCTTTATCTTAAAAAGCTTGATTGACAAGCAGTTTGGTTTTGTTAAAAGGTTTAAAAAAGATATGGTTGAAGACTTAATGTAGGATAACACTCAGGAAAATAGCTTAGGTCAAGGATTTTAAGAGTCTGTTGATGAGGATGGAAGAAAAGCATTAGATGAGAAGCAAGACCATGTTTTAGAGGAAGGAAAAATGGAGAAGACATCTAATTTAAATCCTGATGAAAATATTCTTTCAACAGAACACAAACAAAGTTCTACATGTGTGTAGGAAAGCTCAACCAAAGTTTCTTTTGTAGCTGATTTGAAGGGTAAAGTTTTGCAAGTCCTAGAGGTTAAGAGTCAGAAGAAGGTTCTTTAGCAGATGGGAGAATTGAAGTGGAGTCCCAAGAATAGAGCTACCAATAAACTTATATTGAATATGAAGCGAATTCTAAACCCTAAAATGAAAAAGGAGAAGGTTACAATCATTGAAGATTCTTCTAGTGAAGAAAATATGGGGAATGAAGAGGATTCGAGCTCAAAACAACACTATATTCAAGAGGATCATTTAGTTTCATTAGAACCAGTTCAAGGAGGACTTACGACTTCGAAAGGGAAGACTAATTTCATTACTAAACATGGTATGGATGCAGGAGTTTCTTCAATATAAAAAGAAATGAAATATAAATAGGAAGATGATTTTATTTTTAAGAAGCTTGACATCCCATGGCTATCAAATTGAGATTCTACATTACATAGAGAGGTGCACATGGACTTAGAAGTTGAAAACCTTGTAGCTACATAAGTCACAGATTGAGTTTCTTAATGAAACTAATGACAGGCTGGTAATGACCACTAGGACATTGAGAGAAGATGTCGAAGACATTGATGCACACTATCAAGGATTGATAGATGTCTCGAAGGAAGCATTAAAGAGAAAAAGACAAATCCAGAATCAAGCTGAAGATTTAACCCAATAGGTTGAGAAGTTAAGTAAACAAAATGAAATGTTATTGGATTGAGTTGGAAGTCTGGAAATGGAGCAGGAGCGTAGCAAGAAGCAGTATCATGCATTGGAGGGGATTGCTATGTTGGTAGAGGCAGCAAAGAAGTTATGAATGCCATTTAGTGGCCAGCTGTCAAGTATTTCTGTTTGTTATATTATATTTTTTTAATCTTTAACATATAACTATTTTTTGTAACTATTCAAGTGACCGAAAAGATAGTTATGACATTTATGGAACTACTTTAGTTAGAAAACTATAAAAGTAGGAAAGTTTATGAAGGGATGGTTCAAATTTTGTTCAAGAAGGGGATTTAGAGATGGATGTATGTTCAAGCTAATGCGCATAACTCTCATGTAAGCATTGAAGACTGAGATTAATTTATATATACATATAAGCCATTTTTATCCTTTATATTGTTTTTGTTTATGATTTGTTTGATCATGCAATTCATGACTTCATTTCTTGTTTAATGGTTTTATTCATGCAAATGCTCATGTGTTGTGGATAGAACCAGTCTTGTGCTTATGATGTTCATGGTTTATATTGATCCTTATTGCCTTTATATCTCAGTCTTTCAGGTTGTTTCATGATTTAGTGTTTGTATTAGTTTGTTGGTTATTTACCTTCTTGTTAATGGATTTTCCAACCAAAAAAATCACAAAAACCAATTATATTTATGTTTTTTATTCTGAGATTGTACTAGCTTGTTCCTTTTTAGTTTAGGAACAATTTATAGCACAAACAGGACCAAAATATCATTGAAGCGGTTGGGCATAGTGCCAGGGATCCAAACGATAGAAGAATAACAATATGTCATTGTCATGATGAAAACCTTGCACTCTACCATTCATATCCACTTCTCCCATAGAGGAATTTCATGATTATGGGGTAAAATCCTCAGTCATACAAGGAGGATTTCCATGATCCAAAGTGGCAGGAAACTATGGATGATGAGTTTGGTTCGCTACAAGACAATAGAACCCTGGATCTTGTCACTTTGCCTTTTTTGGGGAAGTTAGATTAGTGTAAATGGATCTTCAAGACCAAGCTAGCAGCTGATGGAACCACTACCAAGAAAAAGGCGGAGTTAGAAGAAAAGGGGTACTGACAAGTCCATGGGCTAGACTACAATGATATTTTTGCTCCTATTGCAATAATGGACTACATAAGACTAGTATTTTCCATTGCAGCTTCGAAGAGGGGGGAGTTACATCACATGTATGTGAAGAGTGCCTTCCTCCATGGTGACTTGGAAGAGGAGATCTATATGAGATAGCCGAAATGATACATTAAAGATTCGTTAGTTTGCAAATAGAGGAAATATCTCTATGGGATCAAGCAAGCCTCAAGGGCATGGTATGCTAAAATGGATGCCTTCCTAATGTCGCAAAAAATTGTGAGATGCAAGTTTGACTGCAATGTCTACATGCAACAGAAAGGGGTCTTCTTACTGGTTGATTGTTCTATATGTGTATGACTTTCTCATTACTAGTGGCTCAACTATTGGATTGAGAGGCATCAAGCCAGCTTTGAGCGAAGCATTATCCATGACTGATCTAGGACTATTAAGACAATTTATTGTTCTAGAAGTAAATAAAAATGCTTAAGGAATCATGATTACATAGTCAAGATACATAAGGTACTTGCTCAAAATATTTTACATTACTGATTGTAAAGCAGCACCCTTCCCCTTCCAATTCGTCATTAGGTTGGAAGAAGGTGGTTCCACACCACTGGTTAACAGTACACTCTACAGACAATTGATTGGTAGCCTATTGTACCTCACCCATTCTAGGCTATATTTATCTTATGTTGTGAGTGTTTCTTTCATATACATGTAGGAGCCATATGAGTTGCGTTGGAAGGAAACCAAGCACACCTTGCATTATGTGCAAGGTACGATGGAGTTTGGGATCCATTATTTTGCTTGTGTATAGCTAGATATAATTGGTTTTACTGATTCATAATGGGTTGGCAATATTACTGATAGGAAATCTACATTAGGATTTGTGTTCATGTTGGGATCTGGACCAATCTGCTGGCCAAGCAAGAAGCAAACAACTTTTTCTCTCTCTTCAGTTGAAGCAAAGTATAGGGGGGCTGTGAATGTAGCTATTCGAGCAGCTTGGTTGCATGGGATTATGAAAGAGTTTGGAATTCAAAATTATCCTTTAGTAGACCTCTATTGTGACAATTAGAGTGCAATCAAGATCATATCTAGTGATCCATTTCAGAAGCAACGGACCAAGCACATTGAATTCCACATGAAATACATTCGAGAACTAGTGCATAGTAAGGATATCACTCTACATTGCTTCCCTACAGAGGAGAATATTGTAGACATATCCACCAAGTCCTTCACTGAAAAGAGATTTGTCTATCTTAGATCTCTTCTTGGTGTAAAGGCTTGATTCAATTATTGTTTCTGATTTTCTTGCTTATTTTGAGGGGGCTTTCCCATGAGGTTTTCCCCATGAGGTGACATTTTGTATTAGTTTCTAGGGCCTAGGTTGTCCAAGTTAGGATTTAGGGGGGGGTGTTATGATTATTAATTAATCATCCCTTGACCACCATAGTCTATTTGTCTTTTCCTAGCTTATGAGGTCATTACCACTTCACTAGTGCATGGGGGAATCACCTGGGGGACACATACCACTCAATGTGCCTGTTTACATGAGTTTAGGAGATATAGGGACCAATTCCTATAATTTAGGAAGCCACCCACTCTGAGTACCACCACTAGTCTCTAGTAGTTGACCCTAGCTGGTATTCAGTTATGCTCTAATTCCCATCAGTTAGTTCACTCTTAGTCATCCTAGTTCTAGTTTGCATTATTTAAGGGAGGTATGGCACATTTACTCACCTACCTACATCAGTTAATTGATTGTGAAATGATTCGATGATACAGACTTGCATTAGTGAGCTCTAGTGGTGATTTTCCCACACTGAGTTAGCACTAGAGTTAGTTTGAGTTGGTGAATTTGAATCCTCCCCAATGCATTCAAATTATTCCTATTGTATGATAATTATATTACAGAGAGATCAATGAAAATGGATGTAATGTTATGTCGACCATTTTCATCTCATGTGTGTGTAATTTTCCATGAATATATTGATCAGTGTAAACTGAATTGTTCTCTTTTCTGCAGCCTTCTCTTCACATTGCTTTCATCCAGTCCTTAGGATCCTATGCTTCATTAAATTAAACATAATAAACTACAAGAATAAATTATAATGAATGGAAAAACGGGTGTTAGATTGGTAGGTAGGGTTAGGCATATGATGTAGACATTGGAAATCTTGATAATTAAGTTACAAAATTACAGAATTTAATAAGAAAAAAACAATATTTTGATGTTTTGGGGTTCAAACAAATAGAGATTCCCGAGTTAGGCATCAATAATTTCGATGTGGTTATTAAAGGTAGATTGTTAACTCCCCTACCTTTTTCTTTTGTTATTTCTTTCCAAGTGTCAAAATTAGGGTTTGAGAGTTTGTATGTGGATTTCTATTCCATAAATCCTTGGTAGGGAAGTGATATCTATTGTTTGTAGAAGTATGTTATAGCTTTGGAGTGTTTGAACTCTTTGTATCTACTAGAATCCACCCTCTCTTTGTTTTTCTTATCTTTTATGGAACTTAGGGTGCAACTAATTTATTTTCTAAGAACAAATTTGATTGAAAATGTAATATTTTATCTAGCACATTTTTATGAAGTGTGTAGTCAATTTATTATTGTCAATTGAAATGTAGCTTTTTTCAAAGATTTTCATCATGGAAGGGTAGCATGAATATATACCCTTGTAACTGAAATTAACACCAGTCCTTCAAATTTAATCACTTAATGCAATGTAAGAAAAAACATCAAAGTGATTGAACATGTATTAATGTGGAGGTTAAGGTCTAAAATCTCTATGAATATTGTTGTAAATGTAAAATATATTTAAATTAAATAATACTCACTTCTTATACTTGAGTCTTTTCTAATCAAATTTTATTAAAGTATTTTCCATTGTAAGAAAATGGAGATCAATTTTTTTATCATTTATAATTATGTATTCTTAAAAATGATTTTTAATATTATCATATCAATTTCTTTATTGAAGATGTAAAAATTGAGATACAAACAAGGTTTGGTATCAATATTGAACTTTTTTGGTGTGGCAAGTGCAGGGGCGGGGGGGGGGGGGGGGGGGGGGGGGGGGGGGGGGAATCATTTTCAATACCAAAGGAAGTGTAGTTCTAACTCTCTCATATGACTTAGGCATAGCCACTAATTACCAATATGAATGATTCACCTTTTTTTAAGATTCGATCAAGCTAAATTGATGGGAATTCAATCAATTGTTTTCATGGTGGAGTCCTTGCTAATCATGTCTAAAGAAAGGAAAAAAACAATGTCTAAAAATAATCTCTTTGGTAGACTCCAAAAGAGAATAAAAATCCTTCTTCTATGCTTTAAAAATGTTCAACTATTTCATGTTCTTTGAGAAAATAACGCCTAGGAATACAAGCTTTCCAACGAAGTTGTCAAACCCTATTGTGGATATATCAAATTGAATGGAGGGACTTTATTAAGGAATTTTCTTTTATAAATTGTTTCCATGTGTTACAACAATACAAAAAGGGCTCTTATTAACTACTAGCTAGCAATATGTGTCGAATTCATGCCAAGTTGAAACCCTCGCCACCTAACATCATGGTTCAAGTCAGAAATAAATATGAAGTGATGTGGGTCATATGCCTTGGAGTTAGGTTTGAAAGAAGCATTGAAGTAGGGGATATGAAGAGCCTCGAAATGTCTAGATAAACGATATGGGATCTAACTTTGGAGTGGGTAGAAATTAAGAAATATTCTTGCATGAGAACTTACATTATAAATTGCTTTCAATTTTGTGGTGTGTGTTGGAAAGGGAGTGTTTTGTGTTGGATTTCTAGAATGATATCACAAGACATAGGAAATTCAGATACCACCCCAAGCTCTTCTAGATTTTAAGATTTCATATGATAGTTTAGATATCATTAGTGTTTAATCCAAATTAATAATAGTATCATATGCAGAATCACTGAAAGAAACACAATCACAAGATAGACACAGATTTATCCTGGGAAACCCTCAAGGGGAATAAAACCCAACAAAAATTCCTGTCTATAAGATGTATATTATAAAACCCCAAAACATGTATTCCTCCTCCTTGATGGTATGTCTCTCTCTCTCTCCTATCCGCTACATAAGT
The DNA here is from genome assembly GCA_001517045.1 of Pseudotsuga menziesii. Classification (NCBI taxonomy): domain Eukaryota; kingdom Viridiplantae; phylum Streptophyta; class Pinopsida; order Pinales; family Pinaceae; genus Pseudotsuga; species Pseudotsuga menziesii. The sequence continues at coordinate 113,363 of LPNX011014085.1, read as the reverse complement.
GAGTCTGTCTGTGTTCAAATGAGAAGCACAACCACTCTATTTTTACTTTTTTTTTGTCAAATGACTTTTACCCTAATCAAGTCAGCCCCACTAAACTAATTGGGCTGACTTCATCTAGGAAATCACAAAAAAATAATTTATTATATTCATTAGGGTACTAATGACCCGATTTACAATGGAGGCTTTACCTCATGACTCTATGATGACCAATTACAATAATAACATCCTGACAGAGGAATAATAACATCTTCCTTAGGGTACATTAGTAAAATACATTTAGAATATCCTTTGAAATTACAATATTTCAACACTCCCCCTTAACGAGAAAGGTATTCTACTGAAAACATCATCATGAACTATAGGAGTAATGAGAGAGAGATTATTCAACAGTATCAAGGTAATACATCTATATATCATATGAAGTTTTCACAGTCACTAACTGGAACAATTATTGTTCAATGTCTTCAGTACTGGAACATTGTCTTCTACAACACTGAGTCTTTATCTTCTTCCGCATACGATCACTTGATCCTCTGTAGCAACATTTCAATCTTCTTGATCCTTTGCAGCAGCAATTCGATATTCTTGATCCTTTGTAGAAACACTTCAATATTATCGATCCTTTGCGACATCACTTCGATCTTCTTGATCCTTTGCAGCATCACTTCGATCTTCTCGATTCTTTATGGAAGCACTTCGATCTTCATGATCCTTTGCAGCAACACTTTGAGCTTCTCAATCCTTTTGCAACAACACTTCGATCTTATTGATCCTTTGCAGGAGCACTACCTACAGTACACATGATCTCTTTGCGGGATGATCAATCCCTATTACTTTAGTACACATGTACAAGGATGATACAATCCTCCATCATCCTACTCCCCCTTAATGAGGAGTGTCCATAGTATCGACCAATTGAATCGTCTACAACTGAATGTAGATCTCGTCCGCACATCATTGCAGGACCTATCGTCCATAAGGAATCAAGTAGTACATCCTCAACGTTGAATCTAGGGCCAATCCATGCGAGTGTCAGACTACAACGTCCGCAAAGACTCATCATAGATAATCCTCAACATTAAATCTAGGACCAATCACATGCGAGTGTTATTCTACGACATCTACATATAAATGTAGGTACACTTTCCATGTGAGAGTAACATTTGCTACTGCATATATGGTGCCTGTAAGGACTCATCGTAGGACATCCTAAGCATTGAAGCTAGGACCACTCCATGTGAGTGTTAGAATATAGCATCCGTAAGGACTCATCATAGAGCATCCTCAACGTTAAAGTTAGGACCACTTGTAAGTGAGTGTTATTCTATGGAATCTACATATAAATGTAGGTACACTCTCCATGAGAGAGTCACGTCTGCAGGACCATCCTCAGCTAGTAAGGACCACTCTTAGGAGAAGAGTGTTATTTTCCCGCAATACCATCATCAAGAGAGGTGATTAATGACAGTCTCATCATCACTCCCCCTTTCCATGGAGGATCTATATCAGCCTGCTCCCCCATTATACGAGGAGGGTTCATATCTTCAACATGTTCTTCCTTTCCGAGGAGAGGCCATATATTCAACTTGTTTCTCCTTTTCAAAGAGAGTCCATATCTTCGACTTGTTTTCTCCTTTTCGAGGAGATTCCATATTTTTGACTTGTTCCTCCTTTCCGAGAAGGGTCAATATCATCATTGTTCCTCCTTGCGAGGATAGTATTTCCGAACTACACCAAGATTGTCATGGAAGTACTCAAACTTCACTCGATATAGAGGCTTGGTCAGCACATCAACAAATTTCTCATTGGTACCCACATACTAGATTTTTATAGCTCCCTTCTGTACCATATCCCTTAAATAAAAATATCGGATTTCTATGTGCTTTGATTTATCATGGAACAACGGATTCTCTGTCATATTTATTCAACTTTGGTTGTCACATAGAATCACTATGGTGTCCAACTCCACGCCAAATAGGCTTGACATTAGTTTCTGAGGGCATATCGCTTCAAAACTATCAGAGCAAGTTGCTATGTATTGTGCTTCAACCGTGCTATGAGCAACACTGGATTGTTTCTTACTAAACCATGAGATCATGGAAGATCCCAGAAAATAACATCAACCTGAGGTGCTCTTTATATTTGCAACACTTCCCGCCCAATCCGAATCCATATATCCATAAAATATGTAGTCATGATCTCTATCATAATATATTCCAAATTCTATCATACCTTTTAGGTACCTCATCACATGCTTTGCAGCTATTAGGTGAACTTGTCTAGGTTTAACTAGAAACTGACTTAAAGTGTTCACAAAAAAGCATATATATTTCCTTGTATTCGTCAGATACATCCATGAACCAATAATCTATCTGTACTGAGTCATGTCAACTAACTATGATGATTCACCAGTGTTGGCTCAAACCTCAACCAACAAAACCCAGTCAATAGGGGTCGCACTCTGTCGACACTCGGCTCGTCGTGATCTCCCTGAGCATCAGCCCAAATAGGTTTTACCCTGTCTAGCAACACCCGCAGAGCAGATGAAGTCTCACCCAATATGTTCAAGGGAGGGCTGACAGAACCAAGTTTCCATAGTATAGAAGAGGATTAGGGCATTGATGATTCATCAGCTTAATGGCCATAATAGATCAACAAAACCATTCATCTTTATGCATCATTCATTCATAACTGTAATAGATCTACCCATGCAAAACATATCTAAAAGATGACATCATTTGTAAACTGTAAACATCACATCATAGATCCATATTTTAGATTCACTTAGCATTCATCATCGAATTTGCAATAACAAAAAGGACATGAAAAGATAAAAGAAGATAATAGTGATTCAGTTCAACATCCGTCTTATCATATTACTTCTGTGCAATCAACCACAGATCAAAACAAATAACAATTCATCTCTAGACTGATGCCTCAGATGTCATCGATCAAATTGATCTCTACAAACTTGTTCTCTTTGATTTCTCCTTAATCCATATCTATTGACTCCCCCTTACATTCACAATTATTCTTCTATATATAGGCTTGCGCCTTAACATTCATGGTCCAATTCTAACTAACTCCTAACATATTTAAGTGACTAATGACCAATATCCCAAAAAAATGGTTAACAAGTACAAAAAGTGACACAAAATAATCAAAAGTAGTCTATCTTCCTCCTATCGTGCTATCTTCATCTTGTGCGGTGTCTCATGAGCTTGCGTAACATCTAACTCCACCGTGATTTCATGTATGTACTGGCAAGCAATCGTAATGGCCTCTTCTACCTACCCCTAACTAGTGAAGAGCTGTGCCTTCTCAACAACAAGGCAGTGAGTTGCTTTCTTCAATTCAGTTATTTCTTCTGCAGCCTTCGTCTTTAGCTCTTCTGGCACTGTCTTCAATGTTGCAATCTCCTACGCTTTTTTTGCTATTAGCTGCTCCCTTACCCATCGTAATTCCTCTACTTCCTTCTTCGTTTCCTCTTCTTCAATTTGCGACCACAAGGGCTGGTCACTAATCTCCTTTTGTCTATCAGCCAACTCTTGGTTGGTGACCCATTGCATGTGTACTAAGGTATGGGTGGATAACTTATTGATATCCACCACAATGCTCTGCAACTACTACAGTTCAGAGTTCACATCTTATTTTCTAGCGTCGATTGCAGTCGGGGAAACCTAAACATTCCTGGCCCACGGCTCAGTGCTAATTGACGCGAACTCCTATACAGTTGCACTTTCTGGTCCTCTTTGTGAAACAATGTTATATATGGAATCTAACTTGGTGCATACCTCTGAAAAACCTTCATGGGAAGTCTACTGCATTTCTTTTGCTTTTGTATCATATGAGTCAGTGAAAACCTTAATGAGTCATTATAGTTGTGCCTCCATCACTGATCTGGTGCTATTGCTTGCATCCTGATCCATCTGTCATTTGGTCCTTCTCTCTTCTAGGATGTGATGTGCTTTTGGATAGGTGTCTATCGACGACTCTCCATCATAATCGTGATGACTCTGCTCCTTGCGCATAGGCTCTTCAGGGGCATCTTCTGGTGGCCCTATCGATACTTCTTTCGCTCTTATTGGTTCACGTGAGTCTGCAGGAAAATTCTGAACCAATGTGTCCATTTATTCATCTTTTAGCTTATAGCCAATTGGCAACCGTTACTTGTTAGGGTCACGTCGAGCCTGGATATGAATAATATGCGGCTCGATGGAAAACCGCATAATCCACTGATATTTCACTGTTGTTGTGTCTAATAACCGTGGAACTTTGACTACTATTGCCTGTAATGCCTCCCAGTACACCAAAAAGTGAATTGCACAATCCACTTGTTGGCTGGGCTCCTCTACCTACCATAAATGTTGATACTGTGTGCCTTTGCACACCTTAACATATTCTACAGTAATCCTTTGGTAGTCCTCTAGCTACATCCAAGCCACCAATGCAATTAATATCAATAGCCAGCTATAAGTGAAAGGATGCTCCCCGACCTGAACTGCGACTGCGTCCTCTGTCAACTGATTAAACAAAAAGAGGGACCAATTCAGTTGGACCCCCTTGGCGCATTACTGCACACATGCAATCACCCCCGAATTATAGGGTGATTCTTTCTGACAATATTACTTGCCAAAATCCTGTCGTTAATGTTGTTGATGCGATATGCTTTGCCATTGCGCTGCAAATCATACCTCTCCTTCAACCATGCAGCAATCCACTTGTCATTATCCCTTCCTTTGAAATATTGCGATGGGTCTGGCCCATCCTTTGGTAACCCCATGATCTCTGAGATTACATCCACCGTAATCACAATTGGTGTGTCCAACCATAGCATTCCTCCATGAAAACACACTAATATCTATTTGACGTACGCATTTGCTTCATTCAGTCACCCAAAATGCAGCATGTTTATGAACCCCAACAACCCAGACTTATCCAGTCCTTGCGTCCATGGCTGTAGAATACACACTATGGGCCCTCCTACGACCGAAGGTAATGAATCATAGGTCTCATCCACTACATCCTTCCACAACAACAGATCATGATCCTCGTACTTCATCTTCATCAATGCAAGGACAATGTCAGTGGTGCACATCATCCATTTCGGCAGCAGTGGCATTTTCGGCTGATACTTATGATTTTTGCTCAAGTGCCGAGGCATGGCACTTGGTTGTGTGGGAGTGATATATCCCGGCATATCTCTAATGGAAAATCCCTTTGGTGCCGTAGATTCCATAGCCTCGGAGCTGGAAGGCCCCGTTTGTGCAGTTTCTTCCCCTTGCGCCTTGAAGGAAGTTCTCGTTTGCCTCTTATGCGGCAATGTGGAGCTCAACTTCTGGCCCTTGCACTTCCCCTGCGGAATCGATGATGATCTGACTAGAATTCTCATGACTTCTTCAACAATGGCGGTTGGTCGAACTAGTGATTCCTACTCACTCAAAATCTCCACCGTGTTGGGGTTGCTCAGCATGTCGCACCAATACACCTCACTGATCTAACTATCATGCACCATCCACTTCACTCTGTAACTCACACAATTCACTCTAAAATGTAGTTCTACAATCTGAACAACTTGCTTAGAATCATTATGCTCTCAACTTGTGTCGAGCATCCTCTTATAGCATTCCATCGATCCATCCTTCATCATTACCAAATCAGCCACGGCCACCATGACCAAATCTGTCATTAATGACCCATATCCACCAATGATCTTGTCAATCTAACGGTCATATCGACTATAAATATGTGTCCCTTCAACAAGTGTCACTGGCTAACTGCTTTTAATTTCTCGTATTTATTGCTGATTTGACTAGATTGCAGCCTGTCTATCCTATTCTTGCGCAACCACTTCCTTTTGGCATGCCCTTCCTCTTTCTATCTATCCTACCTATTTTCTCTTTTTTTTCATTGTGCAGTGCCTTAGGCATTGCGCAGTTCTGTCCCTGTCCGATAGGGCTTCAAGCGGCCTCCATTCACAATCTTTGGTAGCACCAATCCATCTAATTGCTATAATTGAACTGCACCCCCAGAGGTAATAGAATTAACAAGATATGGACCTAACCAATGCATCTATAACTCACTTGGATGCTTCAAGAACTTGCTGTCATATAACAACACCAAATATCCTTGCTGAAATTGTTTGTTTTTGATATGACAATCATGCCAAGCCTTCTGTCATCCTTCTCAACGCGTTGATGGAAACCTACAATAAAATGATCTTCTTTAAGCTGTATCAACTACGTTGCGTGCTCTTCTAATTCTACGCCATCATCCATGCATGTTGCTAATGTAATGCATAGACTAGGAACAATGTATTCCATAGGCATGGCTACTTCTTGCCCATATACCAATTTGAATGGTGTTTGCCCCGTCAATCTCTTGCGAGTGGTGCAATATGCCTACAACACTATTGGAATATTCAAATCCCAGTCATCTCGGTTAGCATTACACACCTTTGTAAGTGCATGCTCCAAGATTTTGTTGAATGTTTCTACAGTCCCATTTGCATGCAGATGATATGGTGTACTTTTCTTATGTTGTATCTGCAGCTCCTTCATCAGTGCTCTTACTATGCGATTGATAAAATGGATGCCTTGGTCACTCATCAATATCCTTGGGCATCCGAACCGTGCCACAATGTTATCAAATAGAAATATTGCTGCTGTCGCAGCAGTGAAATACACAACTAGTGCAACCTCTGCCCATCATGTTAAGTATTTAGTTGCTATGATTATGTACCGTGCACTAGTTATTTTACCAGGTGGGTTGATTGGACCCACAAAATCCACAACCCATTTATCAAAAGGTTGCAAAGTTACCTGTGGTACTAGCTGCATTTCATATTTCCGCAATGGTTTCCCAGTGCATTGACAGATGTCGTAGGTCCATGCATAATCTGTCGCATCATTATGTAATGTAGGCCACCAAAGACCTTCGTGAAGCACCTTGCTTGTCGTTGGGCGCCTGCCATAGTGTCCCCCATTGATTCCCTCATGAGATTCTGCTAAGATCTTCCCTTGTTCATGTGGTAGGACACATCGCCGCAAGATTTCATCTGGTCCCAGCTTATATAGGTGTCCAGAAATCAATTGATAATCAGAAGCTTTAATCACCAACTGCTTATTTTGACTTGTGGAAATTTCTTCTGGTGTGACTCCCATCGGCAAAAAATGGATTATTGGAGCATAATGGTCATCCGCCATGTCAACTTAGAATAATTGTGCATTAGGCAGTCCATCCTCAATATTAGTAGGCTCCTCGCCTGTCTTAATTCTTGAAAAGTGATCAGGGCCAACATTTAAGCGACTTGGATTCACAATTATTTCAAAACCAAACTCTTGAAAGAGAAGTAGCCATCGACATATCTACCCCCTCAACACAGGCTTATTGACCATATACTTCAACACAGAATGGTCAGTAAACATCTTGAAGTGACTGCCTAAAAGGTAATTCCTGAATTTTTGTAGCGCATATACCATTTCCAAACCTTCTCGCTCTGTGGTCATGTAGTTCCTCTCTGCAAATATAACTTCTGATTGGAGAAAGAAATTGGGTGATCCATATCTCCTTCTCCTGGCTGCGTGAGCACTAATCCGAGCGCAACAGAAGATGCATTAACATGAACATGGAACTCCTTGTTCCAGTCAAGGAACACAAGTATTGGTGCTGAAGCCATCTTGGCCTTTAGTGTTTCAAAGCTACCTTAACATTCTGGACTCCATATAAAGACAACATCTTTCTTCAGTAGTTTCTCCATAGGGGCAGTAATTGCATAATATCCTCTAATGAATTTGCGGTAGTACCCAGTGTACCCTAGTGTCACCTGAAGCATCTTCAAATTTGTCGGTGGTGGCAAGTTAAAAATGAGCACTATCTTTGTAGGATCAACCAATAATCCTTGCTTGGACACAATGTGACCCAACAATATCCCAAATGGTGCACAAAAAATCCACTTCTTGGAGTTCAGCACGATATGATGTTGTCGACACCTTTCCAGCATCAGTTGAAGGTTTGCCAAATGATCTTTGATTAGACCATACACTGTCCAATCATCCATATATACCTATAGGAACTTCTGAATGAAATATTTAAATGATGTGACAACAACTCGGGAAAATATTGCAGGTGCATTTTTCATCCCAAAAGGAATCACCGTGTATTGGAAGTAGCCCCACCCGGTGACAAATGTTCTTTTATGTCGATAAGAAAAAAATCCATCTATAAATGAGTACATCTCCTGACCGCCTACTCCTTTGAGTACTTCATCTGTGAATGGCGTCGGAAATGGGTCATGCATACAAACATCATTTAGTTTTCTTAAGTCGCCACAGATCCAAAATTCACCTATTTTCTTGTCTTGGACCACCATGGGACTGATCTATTATGATTCTTCCCTCGGCTCAATGATTCCAGCTTCCAACATCCGTTCAAGCTCAACCTTGACTCTTTCTTTATATCGTGGATTTAGGTGATACGACCTCTGTCTTATTGGTTTCACTTCTGGCTTTAACAAAATATTCATCTCTCCTATATCACCCAGTATCACCTTCATTTCTAAGAACTTTATTGGAAATATATCTTGAAATTCATGCAGCAGGTCTGTGATTTTTTCCATGGTATCCTCATCCCAATAGTCCACAACGTTTGCAAATTTTGGGTTCTCTTCCATCCTAATGTTAACCTTTCTGATCTTCAGCGGCTAACTCATGGGATTAGTTGGTACATTTGGTGCTGAAATATCCCTACTCCCTTTTGTGTCCAAAATATTGATATTCTGTAGCTCATCATCATCTTCAGGTTCACCAGATATGTTATAACATTCCATCATCAACTGCATGTGGCAATGCACATGTGGATCCACAAGATATGCGACTGGTACAACTTTTAGAACCACATCTCGAATGATCTGAAGTGCATTGCTGACATCAGGATTAACGTCTGCGAAACTAAAAGTCTGTGTAAAGCAAACCGTCAGCTCCCCCCAAGTGGTTATTTCCCTGCACAGCTCCGTTGATACATACCAGGATATTGGCATTTCATCCAGGGTGTGAATAAAGGCATGGATCCATTCATCTTTTGGTCGTGATGCCCACAATGCTTGGCATTCCATGAAATGGCCGCTAGGTTCATTCCATCCATCATACTTCCTAGCGTTGTACACCTCTATGTTTCCAAAGCGATCTATCATCAAGCGTCGACACTATGCCCATCCAGTAATTGTATTTTTATGAGTTTCCCACCAGAGTGTTGGGGTAGCCTTCAGTGTTTCCTCCATTGCCAACAATCGCTATGGTTCCGAGACCCTTTCTTCAAATTATATTGAGAACACAGAAAGTTTAGGCAGCCCTTCATAAATAGGTAATTCTACAATCTCAGTCGCGACATGGCATAGCGACTACGTGATGAAACCAAACTTCCTAAATGACACCTCATGCATGTGGTTTTGCCAATTTTATAGCACATCCTCAGAATTAGAAGACATAGAACTAGTGATGTGCTAGTTGAGTTCTCCATGAGCATTGGGGTGGATATAATCTTCAGATATGTTGTAGGCATGATCCCACCCCTTGAAAACTTCACCCCTTACTGGTTCAATGTATCGCCTTCCTTCATTGGGATCCATAGGTGAGATGACCCTAATATATTGGTTCTCAACAGTCATCATCTGCTTCTTGAAGTTAATGACTGCCATGCTATTGTTGTCCCATCCAATCCCCAGTAGTGCGGGATAGGAGGCTTCACAATTAACAACTTCAATCAAATCAAAGTCAGCATAAGTTTTCATACCTTTTACGTTAATAGCCAAGTTGGATACTCATCTGATTGGTTGCACTTTAGCTTGATTATCCAATCACAATTTCACTGGGGACCAACCCAATGTTGGCCTCCCCATCTTTTTCCAGGTTTGCTTTGTTAAGATGTTCACATCATATCCCAGATCCAAAATGACCGGGTCAACTTCATAGTCTCCAATCTAAATATTCATACGCATCTCCTTTACTGTCTTTTTCTTGTGTAAAGAGTTCATCACGGACTCCTTCCATTCCTTACCCAGGCGATGCAACAAATTTTTAATCTTGACTAAAGCATCTGGATCTCTTGCTAGTGATAAGAAACTCTGAAAGAAGTGTTGTAAGGTACCATGTTGCCGTGATGGTCATGCCTCTAGTGAATAATCGAAAGCAAAAGGAATTTCATAGACATGAGACTTACCAAGATTTCTTTCGATCGCATCTCAGGCTCCAAAAAATGTCTCCTTTTCACTTGCGATATCGAACGACCCATTCTTTTGTCCAGCCAGTCAAATATGTGGGTGAGGCCCATCCTCTCCTATTGTGGATCCTACATGGGTGACAACGTCAACGTCAACAACCTCTGTTCTGAGCTCTGCTGAGATCGTCGCAACTATCAACCCCTGATTCTGGTTCATCGATGGATTTTGAGTCAGCACCAGATTCTGGTTCAATGGAGGGTTCATAGGTTGATTCACAGCCTGATTCTAGATTGGAACTTGATTTTGGGTCTGCAACTAGTTTTGGTTTTGCAGCTGATTCTGAGTTTGTACCTGATTCTGGTTCTGCAATTGAGGAACGTTCTTGGTCTTCCATCTCGTGATTAGTTGTGGGTAGTTTTCGACAGTATGATTGATCATCATGCAATAGGTACATGAGCACTGTAAGTGTGGACAATCCCTCTGGTAGTGCCCAAATACCCCGCAATTATAACATTGTAATGATTCGCGACCTCATCCTCCTCTTCCAAAGCCTCCTCCTTTTCCTTGGAATCCTTCGCGAAATCCTCCTTGTTGCTGATACTGCGGCTAAGCCATCTATTGCAACGGGGGATTCGGGTGCTGTTGAACATCCTGTGCAGCTTGAACATACTGTGGCTTTGGCTGAGGCATCACCATTTGATTGTACTGCAGCTATGATGTAAATTGTGGCTGTGGTGCAAACTGTGGCTGTGGTGCAAACTGTGGCTGCGGTTGCAATGGTATAAATTGCATCTATGATGGTGGTGTATAGTGTGGTTGAGGTCGATATTTTACCACCTGAGGCTACGGCTATGGTTTCTGTACCGCGCAATGATATTCTCCCTTTACAAGGTATGAATCATATGTTCTTTCCTGTAGCAGATCATATGCATGGCATTCTTTGTCTTCATGCCCCACCGATCTACAAAAGGAACAATATAGGTTGGATGGTTTTGACACTATCTTCTACATGTAGCTACACTCTTCATGCCGGTGCCCATAGACTTGACATATGCAACACCATGGTACATTTCTGCAACTTAATGGGTTAGGAGCTCCTGAGATCAAATAATTTTAGAAACTGGGGCAGTTATCTTTGGTGGGCCCATCTACATGACACCGAGTGCACCAAAGATAAATTGTGATCCTCTTTCTCCTTCTTAATGTCTTGTAACTGAAGCGTTAAATTTTCCAACTGCGCCTGGATTTGTTTCATACTAATTGCATTCTCTCCAACAGGTGAAGCTTCTAACTTCATCGCAATCTCCAGATCCCCGCTCTGTGTTGTGATCTTATGCTACATCAATGATTTCTGGATATGAGGTACCAAGGCTACAATAAACCAATCTTTATGCTGAACATTACTCATATAAAAGTTGACCTATGCCATCAACGTCTTAAAGCTTTGATCAAAATCCCAATATAGTCTCATTTGGAAACTACTTGATCTCTTTCAACTTGGTAATGTATTGCGCCTTCGATTTAGGCTTTCAGAATTCTTTGATTAGTCCCTTTCGAACTTCATCCAACATTTTTGCAAAGGTCCCCGCAGGAACCTGTATAAATTTCATGTACTAATTTAGCGCACGACCTCGCAGAGTAGTCTCTAGTTGGCCCTTCTTGATATCATCATCTGTGGCTTGTCTAATAGTCCATACTTCCTCACAGAGAAACCAATACTACTCAGGATCGTCAGTCCTATTCTCATGAAACAAAGGTAACTTTGTGTCGTCACTCACCATCTTGGGCCTTCTTCCTGCAAATGCTGACCTACTACTAGATTGTTGTTGACAGGACGACAAAGTTGACATGGAATTTGTGTTTATCTTTGAGTTTGAAGTAGTGCACGGAGATGTGGGCATGGTGTTGCTGGGTTTTGATCTTACTACTGTCCTAGGCATATTCTGGGTCTAGTCATCCTCCTCATCACAGTAGGGGTGCTTCGTCCCGTGTGGTTGTCCTTCGCGGTTTTGCGTTTCGATCACAGCAGGACCTTCCCCTGTCCTTTGCCTCTTCTCTTGTTGAAACCTTGCTCCTCCCCTTGTACAACCACTTTCTTCCTCAGATTCCCTCACAGTCTCGTCGAAACTTGCACCCATATGCCCCTTATCTTCCCATTCGTCTCCCCCCTTTAGTCATGATATACATCGCCTTCGCACAACAGAGTTCTACTACTCTATGTGCATCTTCAATATACCCTTTTCGTAGAGAAGAATTTTAATTGACAATTGGAGCGATAATAGGAACCTACCTTCGGGTCCGTTGAAGAATTCCCTTTCTACTTCTATGTAAGACTTAGTAGTGCCAACTGCAAACTCAATAATATATCCTTCTAGGATACTATCAAGCTAGACCTCAACAGCTTGCGACGCTCTGTTGTCAGTTTCTTGCATCTCCTAGATCAATTCAAGGGTCTAGGATGTTGGTTATCCTCCTTGGAAATTTCTTTTCTTATATGTGAATTGTGCCAACCACTCATACGGTATGGTGGGAAACTCACAGAAAAAATACTCGCGAGGACCATCGTGTATGTAACTTTCCAGCCACTTGTTGGTCAGCATTCCATGGTTCTATTTTTTTGCTTCAGCAAACTCTCGTAGCTTCTGATCAAACCAATCTTGAATCTCTGGTCGTTTCGAATGCCACATCCAATCTTGAGTTTCTAATCACGTTAGATGCCACATACCCTCCTCTTAGTTGTAACAAGGTCCCAGGAATGAAACCATTTGTTGGATCAAACCTCAACCAACAAAACCCATTCGATAAGGGTCCCACTCTGTCGACACTCAACTCACCATGATTTCCCTGAGCATCGGCCCAGACAGGTTTTACCCTATCCAGCAACACCCGCAAAGCGAATGAAGTCTCACCTGAGATGTTCAAGGGAGGGCTGACGGAACCAAGTTTCTGCAGTATAGAAGAGGATTAGGGCATCGATGATTCATCAACTTAACGACCAGAACAGATCAACATAACCATTAATATTTGCGCATCATTCATTCATAACTGTAACAGATCTACCTGTGCAAAATAGACCTAAAATATGACATCATTTATAAATAGTAAACATCGCATCATAGATCCATATTTCCAATTCACTTAGCATTCATCATCGAATTTGCAGGAACAGAAAAGATAGGAAAATATAAGAGAAGATAACAATGATTCAGGTTAACATCCGTCTTATCATATTACTTCTGTGCAATCAAACACAGATCAAAATAGATAACAATTCATCTCTAGACTGATGCCTCATATGTCACTGATTAACTTGATCTCTACAAACTTGTTCTCTCTGATTTATCCTTAATCCATCTCTATTGACTCCCCCTTACATTCACAATTCTTCTTCTATATATAGGCTTGCGCCTTTACATTCATGGTCCACTTCTAACTAACTCTTAATTGATTTAACTGACTAATGACCAATATAAAAAAAAATGGTCAACAAGTAAAAAAGGTGACACAAAATAAACAAAAGTATTCTATCTTCCACCTATCGTGCTATATTCGTCTTGCACGGTGTCTTCTGATCTTGCGCAACATCCGCGATGCTACGCAACTTACCCCAACCCCTTGCCAACAACCAGATAACAAATTTAGGTTGGTGTCCATGGGTGTGGCCATGACTATACAATCCAACATATCAAAATATTTCAAGATTTCCATTGCATACTTTCCCTTATTCAGGAAGATTACTTGTGGGATCTGCCACACTTCCATCCCAAGGAAATAATGCATCAATCCAATATATTTCATCTCGAATTCTTCAACTAGATTCTTCTTGCAATCTGTGATCTGTTTCTCATTTCCTGTCAGAAATAGATCATCCACATACAATAATAGTATGACAAGTCCATCATCCATAACCTTCATGTAAAGGTTAGGGTTGACTTTACTCTTGGTAAAACCCAATCTTGTGAAGAATATATCAATTCTTCCATACCAAGCTTTAGGAGCCCGCTTCAGCCCATACATAGCCATACATGAATCACTCTGTCTTCAAATTCAAATCCTTGTGGTTGTTTGATGTAAACTTCTTCGTCAATCACACCATTCAGGAAGGCTGTCTTTACATCCATTTCGTGTAGATCCCACTTCATCATGGAAGCAAGTGCCATGATGGTTCTGATGGAAGTGTACCTTGTGACTGGAGCAAATGTCTCTTCATAATCAATCCCCTCTTTCTAAGAGAATCCTCTAGCCACAAATCTTGCCTTGTACTTTTCAATACTTCCATCAACTGCATGTTTTATCTTGTAGATCCATTTTGAAGATACCACACTCTTTTTTCTGGTTTGGCTACTATATCCCAAACATCATTCTTCATTATGGACTGGTATTCTTTCATCATTGATTCCACCCACTCTTTCTTCTGTGCAGCTTCCTCATGGCTGGTGGGTTCTTGATCTACAAGGTCACACATCAAAGCTAAATAACTAGTGGCTTTGATCTCTTACTTGTTCTTGTGGAGCCTTCTAGAGCTCCATACTTCTCTACTTCTTGTATGATTTCTCTTACCCAAGCAGGTTTTCTCTTTTGAGACATATCCATAGTAGGGGGTTTCTAAGGTTCTAGCATATCGCGATATTCTGATTCTACTATTTCAAGAGAGGGTTAACATTCTACCTTTCTGGGAGGTACATCTTCTTCATGTACTTGTTCAAGCTGACACCTTATGGATTTCTTAAGAGCGGTTTCTTCATCAAATGTTACATCCCTACTAATATCTATATGATGGAATCCTGAAATGTATATCCTGAAGGATCTGGAGACTTCACAATATCCAACAAATATTCCCTTCTTTCTGGAAGGGTCCAAATAGGCTCTCTTCTCTTTTAGAATATGCACATATACTGGACAACCAAATATATTCAGATGGATCACTTCAGGTTTCTTTCCTATATACATTTCTTTAGGAGTCTTGAATCCAAGAGAACTATGAGATAATCTATTCTGCATATCCATAGTTGTTCTTGTTGCTTCATCCCATAGGTGCATGGGAAGGTCTTGGTCATGAATCATTGTTTTCATTTCTTCCATAATGGTTCTATTCTTTCTTTCCGCAACACCATTCTGCTGGGGATTGTAGGGAGTGGTTAGTTACCTCTTGATTCTAGCTTCTTTTCAGAATGCTTCAAATTCTTTTGAAGTATGTTCTCCACCATTATCTGATCTCAGTGTCTTGATTCTTCTTCCTGAATGGTTCTCTATCGAGGATTTGAATTCCTTGAATTTCCCAAACACTTCACTCTTGGTCTTCAAGAAGTATATCCATGTCTTTCTTGAATAGTCATAAATAAATGTGACATAGTATTCATATCCACTTAAAGGATGTGGATGGAATAGGACCACATACATCATAATGAATTAATTCCAACGTACGTTTAGTCTTTGTTTCACTTTTAGGAAATGAGTTCTTGACGTTCTTTCCTCTTGCACATACTTTGTAAGTTCCTTGATGATCAATCTTTAGATCTGGTAAACCTGTTACCACCTTGCTCACATAGGGTAATGCTTTGTAGTAGATGTGAGAAACCATTTTATGCCATAGTTCACTTGAGCTAGTGGTCTCATGGACAAGGGTTTTCTTTGGATGTCCCTTGAGTTTGTACAATCGTCCTTTCTTCTTCACCAATGACCACAAAATCTTCAATTGTCTTTCCTTTGGACCACATGAGTACTTGTCCATCTATAAAAGCAACTCTATATCCTTTCTTATTTAGTGCTGAGATGGAAAGTAGGTTCTTTTTCAAACCTGGTGCATATAGTACTTCCTTCATCTTCATGGAGGTTCCAGAGTCAAGCTTATAGCTTGATTCACTAATGCCTTTGATGGGATATTGATAGTCATATCCTAGAGATAAATTTTGAGGAGAGTTCTTTTCTTCAAGTATTCACATATTTTTCTTCTTCCCTGTCATGTGATTTGAGGCACCACTATCAATAATCCATGTGTCTTCTCCGGGTGTTACAGACCCATAAAGTGCAGAGAATAGTACATATTCCTCTATATCTTCCTCTTTTTCTTTTCTCTTTCGAGGTATTTCTTCTTCTTCATCATCCTCATATTCAACTAGATGAGCATGATGTATTTTTTTTTTGTTCTTCTTCAATGGACACTCTCTGGAAATGTGTCCTATCTTATGACAGTTGTAACATTGATGTTTGAAGTAGTCTCTTTTCTTACTGTTATCTCTTTTCTTCTGAAAATTATTTGTAGGTTTATATTCCTTGTGACTATCCTTCTTGAAGTTTGATTGTTTTCTTCTCTTGGTATGGGTAGCTAGAGCTTGATCATATTCCTTAAGTAAGGATTCTCTGTAAGCTACTCTATCCTCCTCTTGGATACAATCTTCCCATACAATGTCAAACTTCATACATTCTTTTTTGGCACACATAGTGTGTATGAATGAATCCCAAGGTCTAGTGAGACCATTGAGAGCAGTCATTACTAATTCATATTCATCAAGGGATTATCCAATAGAATCTAGTTGTTCCTTGAACTGAGAGACCCTTGTGAAGTAATCTTGAACTGATTCTCCTTTACTCATCTTGGTGCTCTTCAGTTGAGCTCTTAAATTAATCTTTATGTTGATGTTTCTTCCTCAAAACATTTTGGAGAGGGAATCATATATTTTCTTTGGTGTCTCTTTCAATAATACTTGAGGGATCAAGTGATATTTGATAGAATCAACAATGACCCTCATTGCCTTTATTAGTTCCTTCTGGTGCTTCTCCTTAGCTTCATCTGCTTCTGGTTCTGGGATTTCATCCTTGATATACTTATCAAGATCATTCTCTCTAATAATGAGACCAATCCTATACTTCCATGCTCAGAAGTTTTAAATGAATTCAATTTTATCCTCAAGCTTAGTTCTTGGGGCCATCCTATCTAGGAGGTCACTAAAAATTGAAATTTCTCAAAATGAAACGCTGACCTTACCAGGAGACGCGCTTAACTGAGGCGAGTTGGTTGGTCCACTTGGTTTCTGGAGATCCTAAATATTCACCCTTCAAATATATGAGAATTTATTCTCAATGAGATCTAGGAGCTAGATCAATATTCACACTCAAAGTGTTTGACAAAATATGCAAGAGAACAACAAAAGAGTCTGAAAATAGTTGGAATAGCACATGCAAATGGTGCTAATAAATGATCATATTATTACAGTACATATTTTATATGTTATGGTACATATTTATAATACATTGGGGAAATTTTGTGAGCCCTTGGAGCCTGCGTGAAAGCATACAAGTGTCAGGCTAGGATTTGACCCCTAAACCCCCATAGGTTGACCAATATGCTCCCAAACCTAACCAAACAGTCATGAAACCATGTGGGAACATGTGTGAATAGGTAAGAAGAATTCATGGGTCATAAATGAGGGAAGGAAAGCATGGGAGAGCACATGGGTGAGTGGAGGAATATCTAGGAGGAAAATAAATGCCAAGGAGACCACAAAAAGCCACATTCACACACACTAGCGCCCATAGTCAAAGATGGAAGTGATTTACAATTAATGCATAGTATGAAATGTTAGGATGTTCAAACTAGAGTGCCTCAACTACAATTAATGATCCAGAATCACCTATTTGACCAGTATTGATCAGTATAACCTAAGTTGGACCATAGAACATAATCACAAGAAAAATGATTATGTCTCCTAGGTAGATCAGTAAGGTACTAAGGTATATTATTTCTCTAACACCCCCCTTAATCCTAACTTAGTACAACTTGTTCAAAATGATTTATTAAGGCCTTGGCAACTAAGGCACAAGTCACCTTTTATAAGAAAATTTTATTAATCCATGTAATCAAGGTAAGGAGGAAAACCTCATGGGACAAAACCTCCCCTAAAAAATGGATACGACAGAGATGAAAAAAAGGTCTTCAATAGGTCCTATTCTTCACTTGAATGAGCTGAAAGAACAACTTCTTGATGATGGACTTGGTGAAGATGTTGTGGATGCCAAGATCATGCATCAATCCATCAAAATGTTGTAAACAAAGGTCATGTGGAGAGGCCCTTAAATGGTAATCATTTGATGATGGAGAGGAATCATAAGAATGTATTTTGTTGCAATAATAATATTATCTAATAGCATAATCAGCCATATAAAATATATCTTTGCAAACTCTTTCCCAAATAACATCAAAATATTCAACAAAATATGCCTCTTGTGTAGCTGCCATATCATGAATAAAACCGTGAATATTCTTCCCAATTTGATGAAGTGCCTTCATAAATATGTAAAAAATCTCATGAGGCTCTAAAATATCAGAATATATGTCATACACAACAGAAAATATTAGAGGTATGGTGTCTCCATGAGCGAATGGGTCCATAGAGAAAGAAGAGTGAGCAACTAGATACAATTGCAATTGAGTGAACATGGAGGGTCTGGAGACTTGAGATTTGAACCATGGGTGGTAAAAGAAAGTCCAGACATATGGAACATCAGTTGCATGAAGGCCAATTATATGGCTGTCCAACCAATGAAATACATACAAGACATAACAACAACATAAACAAGTGACATAACATTGGAAACTAGGCAATTTTGAGATTTTCCAACTAGTAAACTTGAGGGTTGTCCGATCTTTTGGCCATGAAATCGTTGGATAAATGAGTCAATTACTGTAATAGTCTGTATATAATCTTGTATATCAACTTTGGAATAATAATGGGAAATATATTTCAGAAGACACATCAGAAACTAGCAAAAAATGACTAGTTTTGGGAGGAAACTTTGGTGAACTGACTGGGGTTTCTTCCAAAGAAGGGATGGAGGCTTCAGATTCTGATATATAAGATGGTAAATAAGAAAAATATCCATCAGAAACAGATATATCAGAAATGGGTTTTACCCATGCACTCAATGCATGCTCAGGCTTACCACTTCCTTGCTTGCGCTCCCATCCTCTTGCAAAATCTGGAAGATCAATATGGTTCTCCTCAAGGAGTTTGGTCATGATGTCCATATTATTATTGAAGAAATATATTTCAAGATGTGAACCTATGAAATAAACAAATGTGTTTCTCTCCCTCTTGTTTCTCCTGCTGGATCTCGAACTCCTATCAGTAGAACTGGAGTTTTTTGAACTTGACTACTTCTTCTCTTTCTCTTTTTGCTTCAAATATTTATTATTTCCTTTGGATTGATTTTGTACACCAGAAGAAAGGGCTTGTTATTTGGATTTGATGGTACGCATTTGTATGATCTTGACCTGCTCATGACTCAAAGACTCCACTAAATCTGCTAGTGCAGACATCTTCCAATTTCTAGTTGTAAGCTTGCTTGATTGGAATGTCGAAACATACATAGAATACTCAGGCCCTAACTTAGAAAGGATGTACAAGATAAGTTGATATTATTTATTCTCTATGCCACACTATTTCAGCTGAAGTACTATCTCTTTAAACTTGGTAAATAATTCTTCAATGGTCTCATAGTGAGCTGGGCTCAGGGAGATTAGCTCGTTCTCAAGCTAGTGGCCTCTCATTTCATATGTCTCCCAAATATTGACTCAAGCTTGAGAAAAACTTCATTGGGTGTGCCAATAATTTCTACATGAAATAGGAGATCCCTCAAAGTGCCAAGACAGAGCATACTAAATGCTTCATCAAGTGTATTAGAATACTTAGCTTTCTCCACAGCAAAATTTGGCTCGCGTTTAGTCCCCATGGTGACCCTATAGAGGCCCTTGGATCTCAACTAGATGACCATCTCAGACTTCCATTATAAATAATTGAATGGAGTAAGCAATGCTTAATTTTTCTCCATTTTTCTTGCACAACTTGTGAAAAAAAACGCTGTAAAACCTGCAATGCAAACACTTAGACGTTTTGGAAATATTCCCTAAACGAAAAATCAAACCTCTCTAGATTTGTTTGCAGATCCAAATAGCTCTGATACCATGTGAGAATTGATTCTCAATGATATCTAGGAGTTAGAGCAATATTCACACTCAAAGTGTTTGACAAAATATGCAAGAGAACAACAAAAGAGACTGAAAATAACTGAAATAACACTTGTGAATGGTGCTAATAACTGATCATATTATTACAACAAATATTGTATATGTTATGGTACACATTTATAATACATTATGGAAAATGTGTGAGCCCTTGGAGACCATGTGAAAGCATACAAGTGTTAGGATAGGATTTGACCCCTAAACCCCCCTAGGTTAACCAATAGGCTCCAAAACCTAGCTAAACAGTCACAAAAACATGTGTGAATAGGTAAGAAGCATTCTCGGGTCATAAATGAGGGAAGGAAAGAATGGGAGAGCACATGGGTGAGTGGAGGAATCTTTAGGAGGCAATTAAATGTGAAGGAGACCAAAAGAAGCCACATTCACACACACTAGCGCCTCAAGTCAAAGATGGAAGCGATTTACAATTATTTCACAATATGAAATGTTAGGATGTTCAAAATAGAGCACCTCAAGTACTGCAATTAATGAGCCAGATGTTATATTTTTAACATTTAAGCTATATGATCTTAGGATCTTATCTAAGAGAATAACAAGCACAACAATCAAACACAAGAGACAATGAACAAAATTTTTTTCCTTGGGGAAACCATAAAGGATAAAACCCTGCAACTTCCTTAGAGATAGAATCAACACTAAAAGTAAAACCCAAAGACAGTAAGATGATCTCTCGACAGCAGTAGTCTCTCTCTCTCTTGTCCCAGCTTTTTCTCTCTCTCTTAGTTATGCGCTACAACTAAGTGTGAGTGAATGAGTATGAATGTGTGATAAATAGAGAGGCTCCCTCTCTATTTATACTGATTCCTAACTTTACAATAACTCACTAGGGCTGACTTTTCTAGGAGAGTCTAATAACCCTAGGGCCCCACAACTGCGGGGACTTTAACCCTTGATCAATAAGGAGGGTTATACTCTATGACTTTACATGACTTGTTTACATTATTGAATCTACCAATTGAAACATCGGGGCATGACATGACTCAATTACATTACAGATACTTCCTAGAATAAACATTAGGGTACAATACATAAGATATACAAGTGAATACATTACGAAGTTATAAATATATCAACACTCCCTCTTAACTAGGAAGGTATTCTCTCGACACAATTTATCAGCACAAGTCTTCTTCTCTGTATCATCTAGATCATCATCAAGTCATCTTCATATTCAAGTCATATTCATCGTCACTGGATCATCATCAAGTATGGATCATCACTGCTGGATCATCACTGGGTCATCATCACTGGTGCTATCTCAATTCTACTTATCACAAGAAGTTCTACAGAGCCAGCCATTTTTCATTCTGGGTGTAGGCCTAGCCTCCATGTAGGTCTTTATCAATAGATCCAACCCTTTTTCATGTTGTATGCACATCTGCAGAGCCAATCCTTTTCCATATTGGATGTAGTCCTTTACAGAGGCAACCCTTTTTCATGCTGGATGTATCATCACAGAGCCAACCCTTTTTCATGCTGGATGTATCATCACAGAGCCAACCCTTTTTCATGCTAGATGTGGAACCAACACAAAGCTAGTCCTTTTCCATACTAGATGTGTCATCACAGAGCCAACCCTTTTTCATGCTGGATGTGGCATCTACACAGAGCCAATCCTTTTTCATACTGGATGTATCATCACAGAGCCAGTCCTTTTTCATACTGGATGTGGCATCTACATAGAGCTAGTCCTTTTTCATACTAGATGTGTCATCACAGAGCCAGTCCTTTTTCATACTAGATGTGGCATCTACACAGAGCCAGTCCTTTTTCATACTGGATGTGTCATCACAGAGCTAGTCCTTTTTCATACTGGATGTGGCATCTACACAGAGGTAGTCCTTTTTCATATTGGATGTGTCATCACAGAGCCAGTTCTTTTTCATACTGGGTGTGGTATCATCACATATATCTGACCATGGAAGGAACTAATCCTATCATCATGTCAGAAGAAACAACTCTTACATCTGACCATGGAAGGAACCAATCCTCTCACCATGTTAGAAGGGAACAACACTTACATCTGACCATTTAAGGAACCAATCCTCTCACCATGTTAGAAGGGCACAACACTTACATCTGACCATGGAAGGAACCAATACTCTGACTATGTCAGAAGGGCACAAAAATTACATCTGACCATGGAAGGAACCAATCCTCTCACCATGTCAGAAGGTCTCACGGACTCATCACTTCCCCTTGGAAGGAACCTCAATCTAGAGAACACCAAGCTTCTCCCTGAAGTACTCAAACTTCACTCTGGCTAATGGCTTGGTGAACACATCAGCTATCTATTCATCTGTGGCAACATACTGGAGCTTCACTGCTCCTCTTTGCATCATATCCCTGATATAGTGATATTTGATCTCGATATGATTCAACTTGTCATGGAACACTGAGTTCTCTGACAACTTCACACAACTATGGTTGTCACAATATATACAATTAGCATCCATCTGGAGATCAAATAATTCAGACAGTAGCTTTCTCAGCCACACTGCCTCACAACTAGCTGAACAAGCTGCAACATACTCAGCTTCAGCTGCACTTAGATCTACACAGGGTTGCTTCCTGCTAAACTAGGAGATCACACCTAATCCAATACTGAAGCAACACCCTAAAGTTCTCTTTCTATCAATGGCACTGCCTTCCCAATCCAAATCCACATAACCTTCCAGGTTAATCTTCTGATTCACCTCATACTTGAGCCCATAATCAAGTGTACCCTTCAAGTACCTTAGAATATTCTTTGCAGCAACCAAGTGAACATGTCTCGGATCCATCAGGAACTGGCTCAATGTGTACACAGCAAAGCAAATATCTGGTCTCGTATTCGTCAGGTACATCAAGGACCCAATCATCTGACGATACATCATAGCATCAACTGACTCTGATGAAGCATCACTCAATAGCTTCATATTTGATGCCATAGGTGTGGTCATAGACTTGCAGTCCATCATCCCGAACCTCTTCGGGATCTCTACTGCATACTTCCCTTGTCCAAGGGAAATTCCATCTCCATTCTGCCACACCTCCATGCCTAGAAAGTAGTGCATCATACCCAATTTCTTCATCTCGAACTTGGCAGCAAGCTTCCTCTTTGTATCGGCAATCAACCCATCCTTACCTGTCACAAATACATCATCTACATATAGTAGGAGTATCACTGGGTTCCCTTCTTCAACCTTGTAGTAAAGGTTGGAATCCACTTTACTCTTGGTAAATCCCAAACTATATAGGAAGCTGTCAATTCTACCATACCATGTCCTGGGTTCCTGTTTCAAACCGTACAGGTCTTTCTTTAACTTACACACATGAGTCTCTCTGTCATGTGTCTCAAAACCAAGTGGCTGCTCCACATATACTTCCTTTTCTACTACACCATTCAAGAAAGCTGTCTTGACATCCATCTTGTGTACTTTCCAATTCATTACTGTAGCTAAAGCAAGTATTGATTTGATGTAAGTATATGTGGCTACAGGAGCAAAGGTTTCTTCATAATCTATTCCTTCTTTCTAGGAGAAACCACGAGCCACAAATATTGCTTTATATTTCTCTAGGGTACCATATGCAGCATGCTTGATCTTATAGATCCATTTGGAAGTCACAACAGACTTCCCCTCTAGTCTTGGGACACAATCCCAAACATCATTCTTCATGATTGATTGATACTATTCGATCATAGCATCCTTCCATTCTTTCTTTTATTCCGCTTCTTCATAGTTGGAAGGTTCTTTATCAATGAAGTCACATAATAAGGCTACATAACCGGAACATGACCTGGTTCTTTTCCTTTCTCTGTGTATTTCTTCTGGAGCTCCATATCTTTTTGCACCTTGGATAGCTTCTCGTACCCAAGCAGGTTTCCTCTTGTGAGGATTCTTTTCCTAAGGTGGATCTATAGGTTCTTGAGGTTCTTCTACTTCTCGATCTTCTTCTGGAATTTCTTCGTTCATGGTTATGTCATGAATTCTGGGTATTTCTGTTTCTTCAGATTCTTCAGCAAGTCTCTTTCTGGATTTGTTTTAAGCTGAGTCTTCATCAAAGGTTACGTCCCTACTGATGTCGATGTTCTTGAATCCTGGGAAGTATATTATGTAAGCCTTTGAGCTTTCATAGTATCCCACAAATATACCCTTCCTTCCTGAAGGATCTAACTTTCTCCTCTTTTCTTTTGGAATGTGTATGTACACTTGACATCCAAATATTCTGAGATGACTAACTTTTGGTTTCTTGCCGAAAAACACTTCTTTAGGTGTCTTGTTCTAGAGTACTCTATGTGGAGTACGGTTCTGTACATACACAGTTGTTCTAGCAGCTTCTACCCATAGATGCATGGAAAGATCTTGATCATGAAGCATTGCCCTTGCAACTTCCATGATTGTTCTATTCTTTCTTTCTGCGACCCCATTTTGTTGTGGATTATATGGAGTGGTTAACTCCCTCTTAATCCCTGAATCTTTGCATAATTCCTTGAATTAATTTGATGTGAATTCTCTGCCATTGTCTGATCGAAAAATCTTGATATTCTTCTTTATGTAGTTTTTGATCAAGGCTTTGAATTACTTGAACTTACTGAATACTTCGTCTTTGTTCTTCATGAAGTATATCCATGTCTTCCTAGAAAAATCATCAATGAAGGAAACATAGTATATATACCCAATTAGAGAGCTAGATGACATTGGACCGCATAAATCGGAGTGGAGAAATTCCAATATTCCTTTTTCCTTGATCTCGCTGATACACAATATATATATGAAGCAAAAATGACTAGTGCCTTAAAATGGAGTCAAAAGTAGAATCAATATGCTTGCATGTGCTTGGAGTGAATGTTTTGTGATTGCATCTTGGTATGTTTTAAGTTAAAATTGAAGTATGAATTGATTAAATTAGGCTAAGGGGGGACTCTAGATATACCCGAGAGTACTTGGAGTATGTCCAAAACAAAACCTTCATGGCTACCCGCAAAGAATATGTGGGCTGAAATGGAGTCTCTGGGGCTATTTTTCGTAATGCACCCATTAGGGTGTGACAGAGATCGGCGCCCCAAGGTCACTTTTCAGAAGTTCCCGCTTCCTTTGGGTATTTTGCCACCGTAAAGGTTTGATCGAGGTGTTGGATTTTCACCTGATGGTTTGTCAATTGGGGAGGGTGAGTCCTAATTATGCTAGTCACCCAAGTGCTTTTGATACAGCTTGACTGATCGGACGAACCGCAGCCAAGTGCAGAGCATACACACTGGAGTCTTGTCAATTTTAGTAAGTTTTAAACTGGATGTTCTTGTTTAAAAGAAAAGCCTCCAAGAACCTCTTTTGATCCAAGTGGATCTCAATCGGGGAATCGAGGATGGGTTAATTTTATAGTCGCTGATAAACAAATGATAGAAAAAAGCAAACAGATACACAATTCTAGTTTCTTAATTAATCCCAGGGGGGATGGGGAATGGGCTCGAAAGAGCCTATTCAAAGTATGATTTTATTACAGCAGTTACAATATCAAAGGACTGTTAAATCAGAACTTTCTTGGTCCTTATATAGGTTGAAACCAAGTTTTTACAATTTTGCAAAAAAAATTAAGATTTTTTAGTGAAAAGGGATACCCCTGGGGGGATTTGAACGCTCCTGAGACCACTTCGGACAGCAGCTTCCTTTTCTTTCTATCAGACCTGCTAAAGGATAGTGAGCAAGTTAGAATAACATATGCCCAAAGGAGCTTTAAGAGTACCTTTGGATCAGCCTACTTTATCTAAAAAATAATGCGGTTAAACTAGCTAAACCGGCGAAAAAGGAACCAAGGAAAGCAAGCTTTCCTTGGGATATTGGCTTGATGTTTGTGCAGCCAATTAAAT